>SPJY01030514.1:2607946-2703400 GCA_005191435.1 Raddia distichophylla
CACTCAGCTCGGACGCAACGTGGAAGCATAAGTCGACGATGTCGTCGTAAAAACAAAATCCAGATGGGATCTCATCACGGATCTGACCGAGACATTCGTGAGCTTAAGGACATTTCGAATGAAACTAAATCCCGAGAAGTGCGTTTTTGGGGTTCCGTCTGGTAAATTACTCGGATTCATCATCTCCAATCGAGGGATTGAAGCAAATCCAGAGAAGGTCAATGCCATCATCAAGATGAAGCCCCCGGCTAATCAGAAGGATGTGCAGAAGCTCACTGGATGCATCGTGGCACTCAGCCGATTCGTTTCCCGACTCGGGGAGCGAGGCATGCCTTTCTTCAAGCTCTTACGCCGATAAGACGATTTTCAGTGGACAGCGGAAGCACAACAAGCCTTTGAAGATCTAAAGAGGTTCCTCACCACGCCTTCGGTGTTGGTCCCTCCCATGCCCCAGGAGCCCCTCCTACTCTACATAGGTGCAACGACTCACGTCATCAGCAGCGCCTTGGTGGTGGAACGTGACGAAGAGGGCTCCCTCCAGAAGGTACAGCGTCCGGTCTACGATAACTAGCTTATCAGGTTCCATGAATAATGGTCATAACTTTGTTCATCAAGTACGACTTGGTTGTGGACATTCGAGAGCCTAAGGGCATTTCGAATGAAGGTAAATCCCGAGAAGTGCGTTTTTGGGGTTCCATCTGGTAAACTACTCGGATTCATCATCTCCCACCGAGGGATCGAAGCAAATCCGGAGAAAGTCAGCGCCATCATCAAGATGAAGCCCCCGACTAATCAGAAGGATGTGCAGAAGCTCACTGGATGCATCGTGGCACTCAGCCGATTCGTTTCCCGACTCGGGGAGCGAGGCATGCCTTTCTTTAGGCTTTTACGCCGACAAGACGATTTTCAGTGGACAGCAGAAGCACAACAAGCCTTTGAAGATCTAAAGAGGTTCCTCACCACACCTCCGGTGTTGGTCCCTCCCATGCCCTAGGAGCCCCTCCTACTCTACATAGGTGCAACGACTCACGTCATCAGCAGCGCCCTAGTGGTGGAGCGGGACGAAGAGGGCTCCCTCCAGAAGGTACAGCGTCCGGTCTACTTCGTAAGCGAGGTATTGGGCGACTTTAAAATAAGGTACCCACAGGCGCAGAAGCTTCTGTATGCTGTGTTACATACATCACGGAAGCTAAAACATTACTTCCAAGAGCATGAAATTTTGGTGGTCACCTCTTTCCCGCTTGGAGATATTCTCCACAATCGCGAGGCCACTGGGAGGATTGCCAAATGGGCGGTTGAGCTTGGAGCCTTTGAAATAAAGTTTAGGCCACGACTAGCCATCAAATCTCAAGCGTTAGCGGACTTCGTCGCCGAGTGGACAGAAGCCCAAACCCCAGCAGCAAGGGACATTCTTGAGTACTGGACAATGTACTTTGATGGTTCCCTCATGCTCAGCGGCGCGGGGGCTGGGATTTTGCTCATATCGCCGACTGGAGAAAAGCTACGCTACGTCCTCCAAATTTTGTTCCCTGTCAGCAACAACGCCGCCGAGTACGAGGCACTCATCCACGGGCTTCGCGTCGCCATCTCGCTTGGTGTCAGGCAGTTAATGGTACGCGGGGATTTGCAACTCGTGGTCAATCAAGTAAAAAAGGAGTGGTCTTGTATTGGCGACAACATGGCGACCTATTGCCAGGAGGTTCGCAAGCTAGAAGACAAGTTCGACGGGTTGGAGCTCACACACGTGCTCCGCCGCGACAAGCAGATGAGCTAGCGCGGATGGGATCCACTCGGGCGCAAGTCCCGACTGGTGTTTTCGTCCAAGAGCTACGCGCACCGTCTATCAAGCTGCCATCCGCACCGGGAGAAGAACAAGAGAAGCAGAAGGAACCCGATGCAGAGGTATTTACGGTTAACCCCGATGGACTCAACCTTTTTTAGATTATCTTCTTCGTGATGAACTACCTGAGGATCGAAGTCTAGCCGAGTGCATTACGTGCCGAAGCAAAAACTACAAGGTAGTCGGGGACGAGCTTTTCAAAAAAAGCAGTTCCGGGGTACTGAGGCGTTGCATATCTGAACAAGAAGACAGAGATCTACTCAATGAAATCCACTCGGGAGAGTGCGGGCACCACGCTGCTGCTAGCACCCTGGTGGGCAAAGCCTATCGGCAAGGATTTTTCTGGCCAACCGCGGTCACGGATGCGGAAGATATAGTACGCAGATGTGATGGGTGTCAGTTTTTCGCACGGCAAATTCACATGCCGACCCAAGATTTACAAACGATTCCGATCTCGTGGCCTTTCGCCATCTGGAATCTCGACATGGTGGGCCCCCTCAAGCGTGCGCAAGGCGGGTTTATTCATCTCTTCGTCGCCATCGATAAGTTTACCAAGTGGATTGAAGCCAAGCTGATTGCTGTCATCACGGTGACCAAAGCACGTGAGTTCTTCCGGGACATCGTCGTGCGTTTTGGCGTACCCTATCGCATCATCACCGATAACAGCGTTCAGTTCAAGAGCAGCGAATTTCAAGATTGGGGCGAGAAGCTGGGCATCAAGATCTGCTATGCCTCAGTGGCCCACCCATGAAGCAATGGGTAGGTTGAGCGCGCCAACGGATTGGTACTACAAGGGCTCAAAGCCAGGATTTTTGATCGCTTGAAGCCGTACGCTACGCGCTGGGTTAAGGAGTTGCCCTCTATGCTCTGCGGGCTCAGAACAACCCCAAGCCGAGCCATCGGGCAGACACCCTTTTTCCTAGTCTATGGCTCTGAGGCGGTCCTCCCGACTGAATTGAAGTTTCGGTCCCCTCGGGTTGCCGGTTACGACGATAATCAGTCGGACGAAGCAAGATGCGAAGACCTCGACCGGCTCGAGGAAGCTAGGGAAGCAGCAATGATCCAGTCGGCAAAGTACCAACAGGGCCTGCGTCGCTATCATTAGCGCAACGTACGGGGCCGTGCATTCTCTAAGGGATATCTGGTCCTTCGAAGGAATCAGAAGCACGAGCATAAACTCTCCCCACTTTGGGAAGTCCCCTAGGCGATCGCTGAGGTGACCCGCCCGGGGGCTTACCGGCTACAGCGTGAAGATGGATCTGAAGTGCCCAACACCTGGAACATCGAGCAGCTATGTCGTTTTTACCCTTAGTTTATGTATTCAAGCAGCATTGTGTAATTAGTTCCCTTTTTTGACTTGCTACTTAGCCGTAAACGGTTAAGCAGTAAGTCGGGGGCTACACTAAATAGTGTGCGAAGTCAACCGCACCCTATCATATTAATAAAGGTCGTTTCTCTCTTTGCATATGTTGATCAAATTCGGATATCATGAAAATTCTTGAGTAATGGCGCTGATATTCGCCAGAGACAACGTTTAGCCACTCCGTCGTTGCCTAGGGATAAAGCCAAGTGCGGATTCCTGGCACTCGGGGGCTGGACCACTCGGCAGAAGCGTACCACGAAAAAGGATAAATCTAAGTACTCGGATAATTTAGGTCGCCAGTATCGAAGATGGATCAATCGTACCGATCAGAGCAAGTCCAGTTCATCAACAATTTGGGCCGCAGTCGGGCGGACTTCCTCCAGCAAAGCGCAGGCCTCCTCCTCGGTGCACACAAATCCTTCCCTTACGGCTTCGCAATCTAGGCGGGGAAAGTTCGACTTCGCGATCGCGAGGCCTTGGCTGGTGCAAGTCACCGCAGCCTCCCGCGTAAAGATCTTAATCCGTTCGGGGACATCGATGAGACGAGCCATAAGGAGGTCAGGATCACTCGGCGGCTCTTCTTTCGGGTAAAGGCGTTGAAGAGTTGGGACTATTCCAGTCAGGGCACGACAGCGGAGATCATGGGTGGTCTTCAGTTCTTCTTCGAGGACCTGAAGGTGCGGCTTAGACTTCTGGAGCTCTGCACAAACCAAACAAGACCGGCAGGCTAGTCGGATTTCGATAAGGTTGAGGCAGGGAGAGCCAATGGAGGGAGGTTACCTTCTAGCCGAGCGCTGTTTTCTACCGCCAGGGCCTTCTGCCTCGCCTTCAGCTCTACATTTCAAACGGCAAGTTTTGAGGATTATCATCTAAGGAAAGCTCTTTACAAGGGTTTAGCATCATTCGGGTTTATACCTTGGATGGTGTTGGACTCCTCCACGTGACGGAATCGGAGTTCAGTAACTTCACGGTGAAGCTCTTCGATCCGGCCACGGTATTCTCTTTTAACAGCATACAGGGCGTTGTCATACTCATCACGAGTCTTTAGCTCGCCCAGCGTTCTCTCCATACATATGGACTTTTGCCTTGACCTCTCTTTCATGCGCTGCATGGAGAAGAGAAGGACATTGGTGGGATTTCTTTATGTAGAGTGAGGATTCAAGACCTAAGAAGGCTATACCTTGTGTATCGCGGCTTGAGCCGCATCTATCTGCCCCAGCATTTCCCATTCTTCGGCTTCCTGCCCGTCATCGACCTCGCAGCCCTCCATCTCCTTTCTCCACTTCAGTCGGAGAGGTGGAGCGTGTGCCTCAGCAGCGAGGCGAGGAATTTCCTCAATTTCTAGCTCTGTGCTCTTTGGAGTCGGAGCTGGGATCTCCCCCTTTGTTGACGAGGGTCGACGAGTGGTAGCGGACGAACCGGTGTCTTGGCGAGAATTAGCAGGCCGAGTCGTATCCCCTGTTGTTTGGGGCTTGGCTGAGCGATCTGACCGCGGAGGGGCCGAGGCTGGAGCATCACTGTCACGCGGGCTTGGCGGTTTGTCGTCATTGACGGGTTTCCTGAAAGTATTCGGAGATTATTCGAGACAGGAGCTGCCCGCAAATCATGAAGAAAAAAGAAGAAATCGTGAGGGAATACCTTTGCGACGACTTGAAGCATTTAAACCAAATATGATACCCGCTGAAAGAGGATCCTAAGGCCTAGAGGGGGGTGAATAGGCAATTTAAAACTTTTTCGATTATTCTCAATTAAGCATCATGTTAAGAATGACCCAATCCTAGTTTCAATTATCAAGTAAGCGGAAGCGATAAATAAGTGAATGTAAAACTAAGACATGGCATCACAATTCATTTCAAGCAATGCAAGGGAAATAAGTGCGGAAAATAAATGAGAAAGAGCGACACGATATTTTGTTTCACCGAAGTTTAGAGCCGCAACTCCTACTCTCCGTTGAGGCTACCCCTTGCGCACAAGGATCGGCTCGCTCTCGAGCCTAACGCCTCACTTACTCCCCGGTAGTCGTTCCGCCACTCCGGCGAGGTGGACTCCGTCACCCGTACACCGACTCAAGAGTAGCCACACGCCAAGGCCTACTCCCAAGCCCACGCCTCCACGAAGGATGCCGTCTTCAAAAGTAACAAGCCCGAAACGCCCCGATCATGCCGGATCGAAGGACTTCAATGAAGCTCGGTATTGGGGAATGATGATTTGTGGCTTTGGAAGATTTGTGGGTGGAGGAATGGCTCTAGAACACCTAATTGATGAGCTATGAATATATATGCGTTTCGATCGTCTCGACGAGCTCTTGATCATAGTGCAGTCCATTTTGTCATTTGATGACTTTTCAAAATATGTTTAATTTAAACTCCATCTTTCATCCGATTTGCATATGGCCGATAAATCATCTTTTCTTGTGTATGCTTGCAAAACATAAGACTACACCAAAACTCGTGGAACTCGTTAATGTTAGCCTCAATGTAGTTTGAATTCCTTTATTTTGTAGATATGTTGATGGTCAAAAGTATATAAAATATTATAAATAAGTACCGTCAACACCGCTCCGACCGCTTCGGCCCACAGTCGTTCTACGCGTAAACGGAACAGGGCTCGCGCCTCCGCAGCTGGTGATTCCCATCAAACAGCTACCCATGATCTTCGTCAAGACATAGAAGCCAAGCGGCGGGAGCGCCTTGACGGCGAGCGAAACTCTCTTAGCAATCACAGCCGGCGCGTTGATGATCAGGCCGAGAGCACTGCCAGTCGGCGCTATCACCGTCACGAGCAACGTCAAGGCCCTCGGCGGGAGCATCGTAGCAGATCCCCGAGGCGGAGGCGGCCACGACTTTTGGAGGGGATTCGGGCCTTTACCCCAGATCTTCGCCGAGTGGTTTCGCCGGATGGTTTTAACCTCAAAGGCATCGACAAGTTCGATGGCGAGAGGGACCCTAAGAACTGGCTGCAGGTCTACGCCTTAGCAGTCAATGCGATAGGAGGAGATCAGAATGTCATGGCGAAGTATTTGCCGGTCGCTTTGACCCCAACCGCACAAACCTGGTTAACGGGACACCCGGAGAACTCGATCGAGTCTTGGGACGACATCCAGGAGCAGTTCATTGCCAATTTTCAAGGGACCTATGAAAGGCCCGCGGGGAGATGGGAGATTGGACAGTTACATCGGTGCAAGAATGAGACTCTGCGTGAGTTCATCAAGCGCTTTACCAAGAAGAAGAACGAGATCCGGGACGTTTCAGAGCAGTCATCGATGCCTTTTTCGCCGGATGTAAATCCGAGGAGTTAATCAGGCAGATGACTCGGGACCCGCATAATCTCAAGGCCATGTTCACAATGGCGGACCAGGAGGCCAACGCCAAAGAGGCTATCATGAATCATCGTGGTGGCAACGACAGAGGCCCCAAGAAGAAGCCTAATGACGAGCAAGGCAAACCCAAGGATAAGAAGCGGAAGGGGGACGAGATGGTCGCCAATATGGAGCGCAATCGGCCCAAACCCCCCAACGACAACGACTACAACGAAGTTATGGATTCGATATGTCCCTTCCATCCACGAGGAAAGCACTATGCCAAAGACTGCCTTATTCTGCAGAAGTTCACCGAGAACTCCAAGCAGTCGGCGGCTAAGGGCGGTCAAGGAAAGAAACCCGATGGAGATTACCAGGACGCTGAGCGCGAGATCAGCTACATCTTCGGGGGCTCTGGTGCATACGAGTCCAAGCGGAAGTAAAAGCTTACCACTCGGGAGATCAACGCTATCATGCCCGTGACACCTAAGTACTTGCGCTGGTCCGAGGTGCCCGTCACCTTTGACCGATCGGACCACCCGGATCGGATCGCCTTCCCTGGGAGGTATCCTCTGGTGCTGGACCCGGTTGTCCGAAGAAGCAAATTGAAGAGGGTTCTGGTCGATGACGGGAGTGGGATTAATGTCCTTTTCGTCAAGACCTTAGACCAGATGGATATCCCACGTTCTTAGCTACGGCAAGGATCATCTCCTTTCCACGGGGTAATCCCCAAGACGTCCTCGATACCACTCGGACAGATCTCTTTGCTCATTACGTTCGGTACCAAGGATAATTATCGGACCGAAAGTCTGAGTTTTGAAGTGGCTGATTTCGAGACGGCGTATCATGCCATCTTGGGAAGGCCGGGGATTGCCAAATTCAAGGCAGTTCCCAACTACACTTATCTCGTCTTAAAGATGCCAGGTCCCAATGGTGTAATCACCCTCCCTGGTGACGTTAAACAGTCCCTGCTCTGCGACAGTGAAAGCTGTGAGATGGCGCAGACACTGGACTCATCTGCCGAGATGGAGAAGATCCGACTGGAGGTTGCATCCCTTCAGGAGGAAGGGGATATCCCCGCCAAGAAGCAGGCCAAAACATCCGTCCAAGCAGCCGAAGAGACCAAGAAAATTCTGTTGGATCCGTCTGATCCGGCTAAGACGGTCGTGATTGGGACAGGGCTCGACAGCAAATAGGAAGACGCGCTCGTCACTTTCCTCCGGGCCAACCAGGATGTGTTCGCTTGGAAACCTTCAGACATGCCTGGTGTTCCGAGGGAGGTGATCGAGCACTCTCTCCACGTCGATGAAAAGGCGAAGCCAATTAAGCAGCACCTACGAAGATTCGCCCCGGATCGGAAGAACGCCATACGGGACGAGATCACCAAATTGTTGGCCGCTCGGTTCATCAAGGAGGTGTATCATCCCGAGTAGCTTGCGAATCCGGTCCTGGTGCAGAAGAAGAACCAGACATGGTGGATGTGTGTTGACTACACTAACCTCAACAAAGCGTGTCCTAAGGATCCTTTTGGGCTCCCCCGCATCGACCAAGTGGTGGATTCCACCGCCGGATGCGAGCTCTTGAGTTTTCTGGAAGCCTACTCGGGCTATTATCAGATTAGTCTGAAGGAGGAGGATTGCATCAGGACGTCGTTTATTACGCCTTTTGATGCTTTCTGCTATATCACAATGCCATTCGGGCTGAAAAATGCTGATGCGACTTATCAGCGCACCATACAGCGGTGTTTTCACACGCAGATCGGATGCAACGTGGAGGCCTACGTCGATGACGTCGTCATAAAAACAAAATCCAGATGGGATCTCATAACGGATCTGACCGAGACATTCGAAAGCCTAAGGGCATATCGGATGAAGCTAAATCCCGATAAGTGCGTTTTTGGGTTCTGTCTGGTAAACTACTCGGATTCATCATCTCCAACCGGGGGATAGAAGCTAATCCAGAGAAGGTCAGCGCCATCATCAAGATGAAGCCCCCGACCAATCAGAAGGATGTGCAGAAGCTCACTGGATGCATCGTGGCACTCAGCCGATTCATTTCCCGACTCGGGGAGAGAGGCATGCTATTCTTTAGGCTCTTACGCCGACAAGACGACTTTCAGTGGACAGCGGAAGCACAAGAAGGCTTCAAAGATCTAAAGAGATTCCTCACCACGCCTCCGGTGTTGGTCCCTCCCATGCCCTAGGAGCCCCTCTTACTCTACATCGGCGCCACGACTCACGTAATCAGCAGCGCTCTGGTGGTGAGATGAGGAGGGCTCCCTCCAGAAGGTACAGCGCCCGGTCTACTTCATAAGTGAGGTATTGGGCGAATCCAAAATAAGGTACCCACAAGTTCAAAAGCTTCTATATGCTATGTTACTCACATCAAGAAAGCTCAAGCATTATTTTCAAGAGCATGAAATTTTGGTGGTCACTTCTTTCCCGCTGGGAGATATACTCCACAACCAGGAGGCCACAGGGAGGATTGCCAAGTGGGCAGTCAAGCTTGGAAACTTTGAAATAAAGTTAGGCCTCTATTAGCCATCAAATCTCAAGCACTAGCAGACTTCGTCGTGGAATGGACAGAGGCTCAAACCCCAGCAGCAAAGGAGAATCTCGAGTACTGGACGATGTACTTTGATGGTTCCCTCATGCTCAGCGGCGCGGGGGTGGGATTTTGCTCATATCGTCGACTGGAACGAAGCTACGCTACGTCCTCCAAATACTGTTTCCCGTCAGCAACAACGCCGCCGAGTACGAGGCACTCATCCACGGGCTAAGCGTTGCCATATCGCTCGGCATCAGGCGGTTAATGGTGCGCGGAGATTCTCAGCTCGTGGTTAACCAAGTTCAAAAGGAGTGGTCTTGCATTGGCGACAGCATGGCGGCTTACTGTCAGGAGGTACGAAAGCTAGAAGACAAATTCGACGGACTGGAGCTGACACACGTGCTCCACCGGGATAACGAAGCAGCAGACGAACTAGCGCGGATGGGATCCACTCGGACGCAAGTCCTGACTGGTGTTTTCGTCCAAAAACTGCGTGCGCCGTCCATCAAGTTACCATCGGCACAGGGAAAAGATCAAGAGAAGCAGCCAGAGCCCAATGCGGAGGTATTATCAATTAATCCCAGGTGGACTTAGCCTTACTTAGATTATCTTCTTTGTGATGAGCTGCCCAAGGATCGAAGCCTCGCCGAGTGCATTACACACCAAAGCAAAAGCTACAAGGTAGTCGGGGCGAGCTTTTCAGAAAAAGCAGTTCTGGGGTACTAAGGCGTTGCATATCCGAGGAGGAAGGCAGAGATCTACTCAGTGATCTCCACTCGGGAGAATGTGGACACCACGCGGCACCCAGCACCCTGGTGGGAAAAGCCTATCGGCAAG
Organism: Raddia distichophylla; assembly: GCA_005191435.1. Lineage (NCBI taxonomy): Eukaryota > Viridiplantae > Streptophyta > Magnoliopsida > Poales > Poaceae > Raddia > Raddia distichophylla. The sequence continues at coordinate 2,617,832 of SPJY01030514.1, forward strand.
GATTCTTCTGGCCAACCGCTGTCATAGATGCGGAAGACAAAGTACGCAGATGTGATGGGTGTCAGTTCTTTGCACGGCAAATTCACATGCCAGCCCACGATCTACAAACAATTCCAATCTCTTGGCCCTTCGTTGTCTGGAATCTGAATATGGTGGGCCCCTCAAGAGAGCGCAAGGCGGATTCACTCATCTCTTCGTTGCCATCGACAAGTTTATAAAATGGATCGAAGCCAAGCCGGTTGCTGTCATCACGGAGGCCAAGGCACACGATTTCTTTCGGAACATCATTGTGCGTTTTGGCGTACCCAATCGCATCATCACCGACATAGTAGTTTTTCAGATGATCAGTAAATATGAATGTCATAGTGATTTACTTCAAAGCTATCTGGAGAGAGCTTCAGATTTGGCCAAACATTTTACTATATTCACGATACAGCATGTTCCAAGGGAACAGAATTGTGAGGCCAATGACTTAGCTCAAGAAGCATCATGTTACAAAATACCGATCATGGAGTTAGAAATTGTGCCTTATCAAAATCCGATATCAATGGGATGGCAGGCAGAAATTATCGATTATCTTAAAGATCCTCAAGGGAAAACCGATAGAAAGCTTAAGAGGAAAGCCCAGATGTATGTGCTGATTAATGACAAGCTATATTATCGAGGTTTTGATGGGCTGCTATTTAAGTGCTTGAATGAAGAAGATGCAAAAGTTGTAATCGGAGAAGTCCATGAAGGAATTTGTGGAACACATCAATCAGCTTATAAGATGAGATGGATGCTGAAGCGTATAGGATTTTTCTGGCCAACAATGGTTGAAGGTTGTTTTAAATATTACAAAGGATGCAAAGATTGTCAGAAATTTGGAAATGTCCAGCATGCACCAGCATCGGTTTTACATCGGATTGTGAAGCCGTGGCTGTTCCGAGGGTGGGGAATTGATATGATCGGTGAAATATTTCCTTTCTCATCCAAGGGGCAACGATATATTTTTGTGGCAACAGATTATTTTACTAAGTGGGTTGAAGTTGTACCTTTGAAGAAAGTGACTACTGTTGAAGCCATCGATTTCATCAAAGAACATATAATTTACCATTTGGAATTCCTCAAAAGATCACTACAGACAAATGATCGGTATTTATGTCAGAGGCATTTCAAAATTATGCTCGAAGTCTCAGGATTACAGCAATCAACTCTTCGCCATATTATGCTCAAGCCAACGGCCAAGCAGAATCTTCTAACAAAAGTGTTATAAAGCTGATCAAGAGAAAAATCGATGAAAGGCCGAGGGGTTGGCATAATACGTTGGTGGATGCACTATTCACCTTTTGAATTGGTCTATGGACAGGAAGCTGTTTTACCAATTGAAGTGATCATAGGATCTACGAGGATTGAAGAACAAGACAATATAAAAGCCAATGATTATAAAAGTTTTATGATGGATAAGCTTGATGATATGGTGGCAATCCAATTGAAAGCTTTGTAACACATTGAACGTGACAAGCAAAGAGTAGACAGACACTACAACAAGAAAGTTGTGCCGAAAACTTTCGAAGTGAGGGAACTTGTATGGAAAACCTTTTTACCGATTGGTTCAAGAGATCCTAAGTACGGCAAGTGGTCTCCAAATTGGGAGGGTCCTTTCAAGATCAATCGGATTATTCCTAGCAACACATACATTTTGGAAACACTAGAATGTGAAGTTTTTGAAAAAACGATCAATGCTAAATATTTGAAGAAGTACTATCCTAGTGTTTGGATTGGAGCCTAAGTTACAATTTTATACAAAAGCCGATTCCGAGAGAATCGTCTATAGTGTAAAAAGCCGACAAACACTTGTCTTTTAGAGTTTGTTTTGAAAAAAGCCGGTTCGATTGAATCGTTACTAATCTTTTACTCAACATGTTGCTGTTGAAGAAAAACCGATTCTAATGAATCACCTATAGGTCAAAAAAATAAATGTAAGCAAAGGAAATTGCATAAAGAAAATACTTAAAGTTATTACAAAGGCACGAAGGCCTTGAACTGTTTTTGCGTCCACAGGGCAGGGTGAAGCATTGTTTAACCGATCGGTAACAATACCGATCCACACAGGTTGACAAAAGTTTAAATTTTGGCTCGCAGGCCAATCACTTGCAGAATTTATAAATCAAGGCAGCGGCTTCAGAGATTGTGCTCCAGATGTTGTTGATGGTTGCGGTGTCTTCTTCTTCCTATCCGAGCACAATCGGAATTTTGGCCTTGGCTTCCGCCACCTTGTCAGCACATTCCTTGGCAATGCTGTGCTGATCCTTGAAAGTCGATTTAGCTTCGTCGAATCTCGCACGAGCATCGGCTTCGGCTTTCTTCTCCTTTGACAACTGTTGCTCCAAGACTTTGATCTTAGAAACGGCTTGGGCAATGGCGCCTTTTGCCGATTCTGCTTCCATTTTCAGAGCCTTGAGTTTTTCGTTCCGGGAGTTGGAGTCCTGGACCAAGCCCCTCACCTCTGCCTCAGCATCTTTGTTTTCCTCCCGTTGGCAAAGCATTTAAAGTGCATCATTGAGATTGGCTTTCTTGCCACGGAGAGACAACAGGTTTTTGATTGCCGTTGGGATCTCCTCTAGGAGGATTTCTTCAATGGAGTTGGCAATGTCCCGGACGGCTTCGGGTTTTTCCAGAAACTCGCCCTCCTTGCTCACCAGCTCCCACATCTGTTTGATTTTACCGATTGTATTGGCAGAAAGCTGATTCGGCCTTGGTGATTCAGCTGCAGCAGTGGCAATGGGCTGGATCATGGCGGGAGAAGATGTCCTGATCGGAGAATTAGACAAGATATCCAAATGCTCGTCATCCAGGAAGTCGAGGTTGTCGGGATCGAAATTCAACTCATCGTCCTTTTTGCCATAGGTAACCACCTGCATGGAAACCACAGTTATCCGAGCTGGGCTTCGAGGCAGGAACATATACTAAAGGAAAAGATTTTTGAGGTATAAAATCAAAAAAGTATGGTGTGCATTAAGTTATTTTTTAAATGCCGATTATCTCTTTGGTGTTAAAAGCTGGAGGGGTCTGCAAAGCTGGAGGAGGAGTAGGAGTGTCTCCCTTGTTGGATTTATGGGAGTTGTGGCCTGTAAAGCAAATATCGATAAGAGAAGAGTCGATGAAAAGTAAGAACATTTCTACAAAGAGGAGCTCAAAAGATTCTTACAGTGTCACAAACCGATTCGGTGCTATGGGATGAACGCACCTTTTGCGGTTTTTGCCTCTTGGCTAGTTGCTTCTTCTTTTGGCCTGCCAGCATCGCCATCGGATCTCCCTGCTGATTAGAAAATAGAAATGAGTGATCGGATTATAAAAATTTAAGTCAAAATAACCGATTACACCTCTTTTCTTCGGCTGCTGTTGAGCCGATCCTTGAGCAAATGCCTATGCAGACTTGCTTGTAGAAAAGAGGCGTCCAGCTTCTTCTCCACTCAACCTAAAGCTGGGACGCTTGCTACCCTAAAAAAATGATATAAGTTTAGTCGTCGAAAAAATGAAATGCAAGTTAGTGAACGCACGCAGACAGTTAATGACCTCATCGTCAGAAGAAGAAGCGTAAAATTACGATTGAGTGCGTTCGCTATCTTCTTCATTATCTTTTTTCCGATGACTCAGCAGAATCATCAGACTCTGAATTTGAATCAGAATCTTCATCATCATCGTCATCATTTTCATTGCCGTCAGACGAGGCGGAATCAGTGTCATCAGAGTTATCTTCATCGGATTTTTGCTCTTCATCTTGGTCTTCAGATTCCGATGAAGACTCTTCCATACCGGCGATGCTTGGCCAGTTGGGTCTGTATTTTTTTTTGCCGCCGGTGAAATTCCTGACAAAATTTGAGGCACCTCCTTCTGTGGCATAAATATCTTTTGCGACGATCTCCCACCAAGAGCTATAATCTTTGGCAACTGGTGCACACATATCAATGGCGATCGGCATTTTAAAGTTGATCTGGGCAGCAAGCAAAATTGCATATGCCGATTCGGAGTCTAACTCAGTCCTAGCATCCAACTGGCGGTATATAAACATATCAGGAATATGCTGTACCAAGTTGAATTGACGGGCGTACACCGCTGGATGATAAAATTCATAGGAGGGTTTCTTGAGGTGGACTCTTGTGCTCAGAATTGCAAAAAATATGCCTGGGGATATAAACTCCTTAAAAACCGATAATGAGTTCCATTCAAAGTGGAAGAAAATTTGAAGAAAGATGGGACTAAGTATCTGACAATATCGGTATAGGGATCGAAGCGCACTGGGCCATATCCCGATTCTTGCCAGGCGAAGAAGTTTGCCAAGCAACTGGTAAAGTCATCCTGATTCAGGCGCATTTTGTTGCAATTTACCGATATCATCTCCCCGTATGATCTGCAAGGACGGTTGTGCTCATCGGCTTCTTCATCCTCATTGGTGAATTCTATGTCAAAATCAAGTTCCCCGATAGAGTTATACACGTGAAGTTTCAAGAACATGCCGATGAACCAGAAAGGACCACCTAAGTTTCCCACTGAGTAATCGGATTTTCCAGTGCAGAGTCTAATCTCGTGCATCATCCGATAGGTGACCCCCAACAGGTATTTTTCGATGGAAAGTTTCTCGCCTACTACTAGCGCCTCGGCCACTCCTTGGTAAATTTTGCTGGGGCTCAAAGACTGACCACAGAAAAAAAAAACTGTCTAACCACATGTTGAGAAAAGCGATGTGCTCTTTGTCCTCAACATTGCCTTCTTTCCGATGGATCTGAATATAACGTTTCCAACCACAGTTCTTCTCTGGTACAAGCTTCAGACTGGTTGGGAGATCAAAAGCCGATAGCATTTCGCCATCGGAACTAAGGCCGGTCAACATTGCTACATCCAGAAGCGTAGGGCCTATGGGATCAATCGGAAAAAGGAAGGCATTAGCTGTGTCACACCAAAAGTAGACTGTTGCTGCCATGAAAGATTCATCTACTGGAATCGGATTCAGAAAAAGAAGAATGGCGTCGGTAATTCCTAGGTCATTCCACTGGTCCTTCTTTTGGCCGTAAACCCGAAGCAGCCAGTCCTTGTATCCATCTATCGGGTTTGGCCAGCACCGGAAAGCCGATTTTCAGCTACTCATTCTAAGTGTACCACAGAAAGTGATTGACACAATGACTCTAAGTGGGTCCCTCACTGACAGGCCGAAGGGCGCACACTATTACCCAAGGGGCAGAGTCACGGGTCCAGCAATACGAAAGGAGGAATGCTATTATCAGACGGATAAAGAGATGTGCCCGCGGGACCCAAAGCATCTTCGGCAAGCCTTTGACCGCCTATAAAAAGAGGAGCCCTCCATGAAGACTTCAGCTCACCGACGCTCATCCCACTAGAAGCCAAGAGACAAGACTAACGGCCAACGAACTTTAGTGTAATAGGACTAGAGCACGAGTACTCGCGTAGGATCTCTAGTTCTGGGAAGGAGTTCTTCCCCTCTTGTAGCTACTTTAGAAACACATAGTGCCCAGAGCACTTATTGTACTCGAGCTCGGGCTTTCCCAAGCCCGGTCTCTTCCCTTTGTACTCTTCAAGCTTGATAGTGAACAGAGGTTGTATGTAGAGCTATTAGCCAATAGTTGGGGCTGAAACCAGGATAAAAACACCCGTGTCATCACCATTTTTCTTCTAGCCCCGGCCTTGCCTCGAATGACCTAAGCTCGAGCGAGGGGAAGGGGCGTTGTTGGGCCTCACACCAACTTTGTAAGCTCGGCTCGTGGAGCCCGTCTCCCAGTCACTGACAAATCTATATTGCTTAAAATAAAAAATATGTCAACTGTGAAGTAATAGAGCTTCTCAAGGACTACAATTCACATATAAAGTTTGTTTTCGTTCGAGCTCATATGAACAAGTTATAAAATATAAAAGATCTAAATTTTCTAAAAACACGCACACATGTGTCGGTTCGTGGCTAGAACCGGCGTAGATGATTGATCATAACATTCCAGGCACTCAGTTCATATGTTTGACCCACCATATTTGGCATCCGATACGATGATCTCTCCATATTTGACACTTAGTTCGTATGCCTTTTGTGAAATGACATCACGGCCACAAATTCTTTGATCTTATTACATTCCAGGCATTTTTCTTTCTTCTCCTCTTTTTCTTCACATGGTTTGAAAAAATAAATTTTAAAAAATTTAGAACATTACAAAAAAAAAATACAAAACTCAAAAATATTTGGATTCTATATACTATTTCATGACACAATTCCCATTTCCAAGCTATTTTCATAAATGATTAATTTATTTATTCAATAGAAGACACTCAAACACAAATATAATATTTTATATATGTTTAAACACAATCATTGCAATTTTATTGCATGTTTCGGTTCTACATATTTTTCTAAATTTGTAAATATTTTTATCTTACTTTTTTAGCTTCCTATGGTTTTCTACCATTTTTTTATTTTTTAGAAATTATTTTTATAAAACCATGCGGAGAAAAGAGGAAAAGAGAGAGAAGTGCTAGTAATTTTATGAAATCAAAGAATTCATCGTTTCAGCGTCATTTCATGAAAAACATGCGAACATAATGTTTATTGGGTGTTGTGAGAGGAAATATGCCTTTGTATGCATCTGGTATATAACGCATGCCACGCCGAAATAGTTTACCGTTCCGTCCAAGATATGTAGGACGTTTTGATCGCACGCAATTTCGCTGCTGTTTCTCTCATGTTCGCACGCTCGCCAGGGGCCTTCCGTGTGCAGGCCAATGCCACTTGCAGCAGGCTAAGCAGGTACTGGTGCAGCGCCTGTTCTTCCTCCAAATCTGCTCGGGCAATCTCGTAGAATTCTTCTTGGAGATACGCATCAAGGATATCCACAATCTCGTATGGAAAACTCCTCTCGACGAAGCTGACAATGCCAAGTCCATCGCAGAACATGGGGTCAGTTGGCCTTTTGCCTAGAAGAATCTCCAGTAGCACCACTCCAAAACTGTACACGTCTCCAAACGTCGATATGTGGCTGCCTCCAGCATACTCTGAATATCAGGTAAGATGCATAAGGCGATAAGGTCCAGTTCATGTAAATAAGCAGTCATTTATATTTAGCATAAATCAAGATAAAAAATCTTTAGCTAGAGAAACATTACCTGGAGCAATATACCCTATGGTTCCCTTCAGACCGATCGTACCAATGGAGCTCGAGTCTCCGTCGGTTGATGGCAGTTTGGGTTTAAGGTAGAACCTTGAAATGCCGAAGTCCCCCAAACGAGCAGTTATGTCATCATCTAGAAGGATATTGCTGGGCTTCAGATCACAGTGGATGATTGGGCTTTGACAGTCATGGTGTAAATATTTCAGTGCATCAGCTATATCTACTGCTATGTTGATTCTTTGTGCTAGGCCCAGTTGATTTGGAACATTTTTGACGGTTGTCTGCTGGTGTAACCAAGTATCAAGGTTGCCATTGGCCATGAACTCATAGACTAGAGCTTTGAAATCATTGCCTCTATCATCGATTGTTGAGCATGCAGTTAGAATTGGGACAAGATTTCGATGCCGAATGCTTCTCAAAGTTTTGCATTCAGACATGTAACTCCTATCAGCGCCTTTGATCTCAAGGTGAAAAACCTTTACAGCCACAATCATGTTCACTTGAGCTAACCTTCCTCTGTACACAGAGCCGTGCCTTCCTCTCCCAATCAAGTTAGATTCTGTGAAGTTCTCAGTAGCTTGTGCTATATCCTTATAAGAAACTTTAGGAAATTGCTCATTGGAAAAAGGTAAGGATACCTGCATTGTTAACTTCTTCTTTCTGAAGATAGTGAAGTAGACCATTAATGTCAGTAACACAATGGCTAATATGGGGATCAACACTCTGACCAAATAGTGCCGCCATCTACTTCTCTGAAAATCGCTGGGACATGAAGGCATATGTAACTCCAGTACTCCTCCACAAAGCCGCCAATTGCCTTTAAGAGAAATGGCTGTAACGTTTCCGAATACTCCATTTCTTGGTATTTCACCTTCTAGTTGATTGTCAGACAGATCCAACTGGGTGAGAAGCTGAAGGTTGCTTAGAGAAATTGGGATAGTGCCTGAGAAATTGTTGTGCGAAAGATTGATCATGGTAAAGCTGCTAAGGCTGCCCAAAAATGTGGGGATGCTTCCTGTGAGAATGTTCTGGTCCGCTCTGATCCTTTCTAATTGCTGACACCTGCCCAAAGTAGGTGGAACTTCCCCAGTAAGCTTGTTGGATGAAAGATCCAGGTAGCTTAGCTGCTGAAGATTACTGATATCAGGAATTGGTCCTTCCAGATTGTTGTTGTTTAACTGACATTCAACAAGTGTGGCTATTGTGAAAACCTCTTTTGGTATATTGCCTTGAAGATTGTTATAACTGATGTCCAAAATAGAGAGCTGTGTAAGGTTTTCTAAACTCGAGGGTATGGGACCATGGAACTGATTGCTAAACAGAAATAGTTTTGACAACTTAGGAATATTGCCAATAGAAGCTGGAATCTGTCCAGTGAATTTGTTCCCTTCAAGGTACAATCCTTGTAAATTAACCAGATTTCCAACCCATCCATCGATTGGGCCAGTAAAATTGTTGTCATCGAGCCCCACTTTACCTAGCTTGTGAAGGTTTCCTATGCTTGAGGGGACTAACCCTGATAGCATGTTCCTACCAAACACGAGGTTATCAACGCTAGAGGAAAGGTTGCCAATAGAATTTGGCAGGACTCCTTGTAGCAGGTTCCCATACAACGAAAGCACGCGCAGAAGAGTGCAGTTGCTCAATGCATCTAGGAATCCCCAGCTTCGATTGTCATTTGCTTCAAGGTTATTACCGTCAAGAAATAGCCTCTTGAGCTTCCCAAGTCTACCAAGAGAAGCCGGGATTTGGCGTGAAAATCGGTTGTACGACAAACCAATTGTCTCTAGGCCGGATGCATTTCCTAGTGAAGCTGGAATGTGACCTTCCAGCATGTTACCACCCAAGGTAAGGTACCCGAGCTTAGGCAGAGTGTCACCCATCTCAGACGGCAAAGTGCCCACGAGCATGTTCAGTTCCAAGGCCATTCCATTCAGCAGAGACAGGTTGAAGAGGGCCACTGGGACACTACCTGACAGCTTGTTCTCACCGAGGAGCAGGTATGCCAGCTTCGACAGTCTCCCGAGCTCATTAGGAATGCTCCCCTCGAGCCGGTTGTACATGAGGACGATCTGCTCCAGGGAAGTGAGGTTGCCGAGTTCAGGCGGGATGGCGCCTGTGAGATCGTTGTAGCCGAGCCTCAGGCGTGTCAGGTTGGAGAGGACGGCGATTTCTGCTGGAATTACGCCTGAAAAAGAGTTTCTTGAGAGATCCAGCGTCCCCAAGCTAGAGCAGTTGGTCAGTGTCACCGGGACGCTCCCCTGCAGCGAGTTGTAGCTCAGGTTCAGAAGCTTCAGCTCATGGAGGCGGCCGAGAGGAGGAGGGATGCGGCCGGAGAGCCTGTTCCTGGAGAGGTCGAGAGAGGCGAGGCTTGACATGTTTCCGAGGGAAGGGCAGACCTCGCCGGCCAAGCTTTGCCCGGCGAGGTCGAGCCCGGCGACGCGCCGGCGGCCTGTGCCTGTGCGGCTGCTGCACTCCACGCCCTTCCAGCTGCAGAAGTGGACGCTGGTGTTCCATGAGCTCAAGGCGCGTCTTGGATCGTCAGTTATCGCACGCTTGAACTCGAGAAGCGACAGCATGTCCTCTTCGTCGTCGTTCCCGTGGTGGACGGCACAGACGACGCTGCCAGCTTGGTAAGACAGCAGCAGCACTGCCCATAGTATCAGCAATAGCATCACCAGTTTCTTGGGTTGCTCTGCACCTATACGCATAGCCATCTGCACACACCCCGCACAAAAACATACAGTATATAGTTTGGCATCGTCTATTGCCAATTCACTCGGCAAGATGCCAAGATTAGAAACGGGCAGGCAAAAAAACAAGCCAGAATGGTATGTAATTGCCTTTGTTCACACCTTGGTACCTCTAGTCTCTAGATGCAGATGACACGGCCAGCATGACGTGACGTCCTATTACTGGCTTCATTATTGGAGTCTTGGAGATGAATGTAACTGCCTTTGTGGTTCGTTGACGGTTTTAACTTGAAGAAAATTGTCGTGCGTATGTTCACACCTTCTGAGCCTGATGTGTTACTGCCTGAGCATTACTGTCAAACTGCCGGCCGGTCCTGATATGGTGTCATTACGTCGTCCACACATCTCAACTAGTACCATGTTTAGTTTTTCTTGGCTTAAATGGAGATACTGACTCTGTTCCAAAATGTAAGTCACCGTTCATTTTTAAATACGACGTTTGACCATTTGTCTTATTCAAAAAAACTATGTAAATATCATTTGTTTTGTTAAAATTTATTTTATCATTAAAGGTACTTTAAGCATGACTTATATTTTTTTGCATATTTGTATTAAATTTTTTAATAAGAGGAATGGTCAAACTTTGTATCCAAAAGTCAACAGTGACTTATATTTTGAAACAGAGGTAGTAGATTATAATTACTTGTGAACTCTCTATGGAAGATTTAAAGAACTTATTAGAGCCATAAAAAGAACCGTTAGAATCTTAATAACAATGATTATAAAGTGTTACGGTGTTTGATCGGTAAAAAATAACAAATTTTCTTTTTTTATTTTAATTTAAGCTTAGAAAATGGCCTATTGACCTATTCGACGTAAAAGTTGTCCTTTGTACAATTGAAACACCTGTATTTAGTCAAACCATGATACCGGTTTTCTTTGTAGTCGCCATCCATCCCTTTGTTAGAATCGGCCGGCTCTTTGTATTTTAACATTGATTACATATGCAATATCAGGATGGAATGCCAATAATGTACTGAATGGTAAATCCTAAAAGAATGCAGTTCACTCCTTGAATTGGTAAATTCTGGCATATTTGGCTAGAGCAGAACCGCAGGACATTCCAAGATTGTTTCGTCTATGTTGATCATGTTTTTTTGGCAGTGCGCCAAAGCGTAATTAGTTGTAGGAATCTAACTTCTTTAGTAATTAGCCAAATGTAGTGTTCGGATGTTGTGGCTGCCCAATCCCACCTGATGAAAGCATTGCAGTCATTTGTATACTCTTTTCTTTCTTTCTTACGATAAAGGCTAATCTGCCTCCTTTCGAAAAAAGGGTAAATTCTAGATTTTTTTCCCTATTCATTTAGATCTTTCTATATTTCACCGGATACCATTTCCGCCATCATTGGTCGAGGGCCGTTAACAACGTGAAGCCGCCTCGGTGAAATCCTTACCTAGCTAGCCATCCCCCACTGTTTCATCGCCCTACTGTACTTCTAACTGAGTTGATGGACTCGAAGCTTTTTTAGCTTAACAGGGAGCTCCACCACCGCTGTTAGCTGGAATTTGTTCCTCTCATATTTCTCATCACTTGTAAGTTCCCCCGCCTTCTATGTCCATCCACACCTTCTTGAGAACCCATTGAATGTTTCACATATGGATTTGTCGAGGAGAATGCTAGAGCATATGACCGTGGTCACCTCTGCCTCGGTTGCCACCCTAAACCGTGTTAACAAGAAAAACAAACCCTCCCTTTCTCAAAAATAAAAAGAAAAACAAACCCTCACCCACCTTAACCATCCCTAGTAGTCCCTACACTCTGTTGGCACCTTTGCCGTGAGCGACGTTTAGACATAGTACTAGTAGTCCACTATGTAACCCTGTCACACTAGTACGTTGGATCACCCTACACCATGTGTATCACTTGGCCTGTTTGGTTGGCTACATTCTCCTCAACTAGGTTCACCGGATGCAAGTTGAGCCTATTTGGTTGTCTGTATAATACTTTGGGCCAAGATGTGGGGACAAAAAAATTGTACCAACCAGACCCGACTGAACTGTGTAATTGATCTTTTCCCTTCAAGCAGGCTTGGCCAATGCAATTCTTTGTGCACGAGAGAGCGTGTGTGGAAGTTGTGGGACATTGCTCGACGAGGAAGAGGACGCTGGTAAACTGGATGTCAGCGAGGTAAGAGGTTCACGACAACGAGGAGCCGAGCTGGACAAGGTGAGGGGCCGCCATAAGAAAGCTTGGCAACACAAAGGATGACAATGGCAAGGCTCGCCAAAGCGAGAGGATATCACGACGTGGCCCGTGGGAGCGAGGGGAGGTCATTGTGTTCCCACTGATCCAATGACGACCACGACGCATCCTACCAAAGTAAGGAGGTCACTGCATGGCCCACCGGTGCGATGGATTTCAATGGTACGGCCTGCCAACACGAGTGATGCCTGCCGTATGGCCACCAGCGTCAAGGGGATGAGATGGTGGGATTTTTCCAAGGTTTGTGCTCTCCATGGAGCTGTGTCCCTTTTGTCCGCTAGCCCATTTGTCCCTAGTTTGCACATATGGGCTGATTTAATCTAACATGGAGAGTATTCCAGTCGGGTTGGGGTGGAGCGAGGGCTGACCCAAGTCTAACCTAGTTGTTGGGTCGGATCAGAACCTATCGTGTCAGGTTAAAATCTAGAACTCTACTGTGGGGTGGGGAGGAGATCCCGCTCCCTTAGTCCTTCTTCGCTGCCGCCATGGATAGAGGGTGAAGATGTCCCCGCGATGAGGAGAGGGAGACCAAAGGAGCCAGGCCACCCGTCGTTGCGAGAGACTAAGAGAGAGAAGGGGAAGACAAATTGTGGCGACTAGTGAGTGGTGCGAGGATGAGGAGAGGATGAGAGGTGGTGGGGTTGTGCTAGGGTTTATGTTATGCGTGGAGTCGTGTCCCATTTGTCCCTGCTTTGCGCATATGGGCTAATTTAATCTAACATGGAGATTACTCGGGTCAGGTCGGGGCAGGGCGAGGGCTAACCCAACAACCCAAACCTGACCCGACTGTCGGGTTGGGTCGGAACCCATCGGGTTGGATGAAAATCTAGAACACTAACAATGGTCAATAATAGGGACGAAAATGGACCTGAATCTTCTCAGTCCAGATCAGCTCGATCCGATTTTGAAACATATCATGTCAAATTTTTTTGGATCCGGATCCGGAACATGCCACTGCCGACGTGGGCGGAGAAGACCTCCAATGAGTCTATGTGGAGGAGGAGATGATGGATGGAGGCATGTGGAGAGCATGGCCTAGAGTCGCCGACAAGACGGACAGGGTCACGGTCACCTCCGCAGCGGGTCTCCATGTATGACGATGGCTCGACCAACTCTAGCTCGACCTCCAACGGGATGGAAGTACGGTCACGTGTCCAAATCCAAGAGCAAAAGGACAAAGTGTCCAGACGCAGGCACATGGAATCTTCGACGATGGCGAGGCAACTAGCTCCGACGGAGATGTGGTCGACAACAGCGGAGGACTAGGCGTGGAGCGGCAAGCCTTCAATGAAGACACGGACATGAAATCTAACCGCGTCGGGGCTTCCTATGGTGTGGTGGTCACCGGGTATGGCCGCCAGGCCGAAATGTCGGCCGTTGGAGCGAAAGGAACGGCTTGTGGTAAGGGAAGGCGCGCCTGTTCCGCGGCGTGAAGCGCATGAGGAACCGAGGAGGGGAATATAGGTGAAGTTGCTGATCTCGCTGGCGACAAAATCGGGGTCTGGGTGGGGGCCGCCGGAAATGGGGGCGATGACCGCGCAGTGGTGAATCTCGTCGGAATCCAAGCGCATGGTGGGAGAGACATCAATGGCGATGCACGCAGACGGGGGGCGCAAGGCTGCAAGTACGGAATGGCGCGGAGGAGCGATGGAAGCATGCGCTGGAGGAGCGGGAAGGAAGGTGATGTGGTGATACGATCAGGGAAGGTGGAGGAGCTCGCCGACAGCAGGTCCTGGCCGTGTGGCTGGAGCGGCGACACAACAAAGCAGCGTATGGGGTCTCGGCACGCCACGGCCGAGTGGTCACAACAAGCCATGGCCGATTGCTCTACCATGGGGCAAAGACCTCGGTGCCTTTACTCCAGCTATCGAAAGGGAATGCCCCAGCCTGCGCCTGCGCTGCCTCTGGCGGACATGTTGCCAAAGCGAGGAAGGCGCAACAGCCGAAGGAGCAACAATGACTGAGCGCAGCTTGGCCGGCGAGCAGGCGGGTAGGGGAGGAAAAGGGGGAGTAATGGTGGCCTAGGCGGGGAGGTTGGACTGGACGGAGGAGGAACACTGACGATGTCGGCGAAGGACTTGCTGCCATCATTGAATGCAGCTAGCGCTGTCGGACAGGACAGGAAGGGGGGTGGTGGAGGGCAGAGGAGCCGGAGAGGGGGCGAAGGAGGAGGATGAAGTGGGCGCTGGGGAGAGAGGTCGCCAACAGTTCCAAGAGGAAGGGGGCGTTGGGGCCATGGCAGCGCGGTGGATGGCCGCACCCACCGGAGTGGCCAGGTAAGGGACGGCGGTGGTCGCCGCGGTCGGAGGAGTGAGCGGTGGGGCGGGGTACGTTCAGCGCGGTGACTTATCACTGTTTTCTTGTCAATAAAATTTTATATTAATATGTCATAACAAAATAAAATGCGCCTTCTTTTTTAGATGGATGGAGTACAAGAGACTACTGCGGATCGGGGCTTCCAAAGCAGCCCATCACAAGCAGTTCGCTTTAAGCCGCTTGTGACCCAATCGCCACAAGCGGTTCGTGGCCAATGGGTGGGAGGGTGGTGGGAAAGGGCATATGCAAGCGGTGGGCATATGCAAGCGGTTCCAAGTAAGGACCGCTTGCAGAGATTGACCACTGTAAGCGGTTCGTATCACGAACCGCTTGCAGTACTCTGTAAGCGGTTCATGATAGGAACCGCTTCCAGAGGGAAATCTCTGCAAGCGGTTTCGTACTTTGAACCGCTTGCATATGTCCTTTCCCTTCCCGCCCAGGGCATTTAAGCCCTTCTTCCTCCCCGAGCAGCTCGCACAGTAGATATTGAGGCTAATAGCTCCATCTACTGACGGGCCGAGCTTTTCATGCAGGGGAGGTGCTGCCAAAATTTTTAATGGAGGCTAATAGCTCCAAATTAAGGTTTTCAAGGTAAGTAAACATGGTCCCAACATCATTTTCATGTAGATGTTGCTTATTTTTTTGCATTGGATGTGGAGAAATATTGAATTGATCTCTTGTTTGAATTGAAGGGTGTTTGTTTTGCTATCTCTCTCTAGATAATTTGAAGCAAGATGTTGATCTATTGGGGGTTTAAGTCCCATATTAGTTTTGTATCCTTCTTTTGATGATGTATAAGATGTTGAAATTAGTTGGTAGGGTGCTTATTTGTATTAGAGAGCTAGATCTAGCTTGGTGCCTTAGTTTTTATCGGAAGATGTCTATTTTGCTAGGTCTCCCCTCTACATCTTTTGAGGCAATGTGGCGATCTATTGGATGGTTTTAGTTTCAAATTATTTTAAAATAGTAGGTAGGGTGATTATTTAATTTGCTATAGAGCTAAATATATTGGGAATAAATTATTTTTGTGTATGAAATGTAATTAAAAAAATTAGAGGGGTACACAATAAAAATTACACATGTTTATAATTTAGGCAAAGTATAGAAAATAGTTTTAAAAAGTTTTTTAATTTGTGAGATTTAGTTGGTTTTGCTTTAAATATGTAGAGAGTTTAGAGGTAATTAAAAAATACAACAATTATTTATTCCGAGTTAAATATTTCAATTTAAAAATATAATAAGTGTTCTTATGAATTTAAGTGGTGCAGATGAACCGGCAATGGATGTATGCGGATCGTCGGTCAAGAGAGTTCATCGATGGCGTGAATGCTTTTCTCGATATCCTCTTTTGAGACTTGCCTGCAGGAAGCTTCATACGATGTCCGTGCGTAGATTGCAGAAACGAGAAAGAGCACTCAATGCGAGGATGGATCCAGGGCCACTTGTTGAT
Organism: Raddia distichophylla; assembly: GCA_005191435.1. Lineage (NCBI taxonomy): Eukaryota > Viridiplantae > Streptophyta > Magnoliopsida > Poales > Poaceae > Raddia > Raddia distichophylla. The sequence goes on from SPJY01030514.1 coordinate 2,633,704, forward strand.
GAGAGGTTTCATGCCGAACTATACATGTTGGACTCACCACGACGAAGTAGAGCAAACAAGCATAGAAGACGAAGAAGAAGCCGATGAAGAGGAAGTGACATATGATGGTATGCCGGACGCGACGACATACGAGGACGTCGAAGATACACAAGACGATCAGTTTGGTGTGGTTGATGACCTGGACCAGATGCCGCGTGACGCAGAGGGAGATATCACAGAGGACAAACAATATAGGAAGTACTAGGGTTTGTTGGAGGACCAGAGAACTCTTTTGTACCCAAATTATGGTCAGGGGCACAAGAAGCTATGCACTACACTGGAGCTCATGCAATGGAAGGTTTCGAATGGTGTGTCAGATAAGGGTTTCGATGAGTTGCTGTCGCTCATAAAGAAGTTGCTCCCGGAAGATAACACCTGCCAGAATCCACGTATCAAGCCAAACTGGTCCTGTGTCCCTTAGGATTGAAAGTACGGAAGATACATGCATGTCGTAACGACTGTGTCCTATATCGCGGTGAATATGCCGACTTGGCTCATCTACAGGTACAGGGTTGTTCTCAGGTTTGAACTCTAGGTCCGATGGCTCATCAAAAGCGTCGATATAGGGAGTATTTCCTTGCAATATGCTCATGATTTCCTTCCCTTGTTCGACGGTCTTGTGGACAAAAGATCCTCCCCAGGCTATGTTCAAAAGTTTGACACTCTCCGTGGTCAATCCATCGACAAAGTGTTGCATGAGCATAGGCTCAGGTATACACAAGTCAGGACCTGATTTAATCAACTTACCCAGGCTGCTCTTATATTTTCACTCTCACTTTGACGGAAGGTAAGAACTTCTTTCTGCAGTCCTACAACTTTTGTGAGAGGAAAATACATAAGGCAATATTTTTCTTGCATAATCTCCCAACTACCGTTGAATGTTCCTACGGTCATTTTAAACCACAACTTCGCTGATCCCGCGAGAGAGAATGGGAACAATTTCCATCTCAACGTTTGTTGAGTCATTCCTCGAATTTCACGACTGTTGGCGATTCTTATGCCTATTAGAGTTTTAATCCGCAAGCGCACGAATATCGTAGTAGCTTTCACCCAGGAGTATTCCTAAGGTATCGATTTCCCATGAGGAACGAGAAGTTTCTATTTTCTACACTTATTCACCCAGATGGATATGATTATGGTGGGTTGGAATCAACAAATGGATAAATGTATTTCGGATCAAGAGGCTCTTCGGACACTAGTCATAAAGGTTCAAGTTCTATTCGTATTTAATTTGCTACTCTGAATCGGAGCTCAGGTACTCACTACCCGCTATCCTGAATTGGAATCCCGAATGGTTATGATCGTTCTGATTTGGCTCAACTGGTCTGCAACTAACGGGGCGGATTTCACAAGGTCTAAGCCGGATAATAGGGCTGTCACCACCTATTACCTACCACACGTCCGTTAAAGCAGGTGCCTACCGGCTACTAACTAGTCCAGACACCACGTCTGTACCTAGTAGTAATACGTACCAAGGACATCACTTCAGTACGCACCCCTACTACCGCTTATACTAATCTCTAGGTGACCATTTAAGCAAATAGATCTCAGCGCTCAAGAATAGTACGAGCCTAGTACCAACAGAGACAAAATAAATAGACTAAACTTGATAATTAAATAAGACAAGACTGAGTGTTACCGACAGAAGACGGAATCAGAATCCGCATCCAAGTCCAGCTCCGGAGCTCTAGTGAGGGATACCGACACTCCAGCTCCTCCCCTGCACTAACTCTCCTCTCTCTCCTACTCTACTTGAGAGTAGCACAACACTACTTCACTATCACTTGTGTTGCTCTTTGTTGTTCATCTTCAAATGAAGGAGATCACCTCCTTTTATAGTCAACGTGACCAATGGGGTGCTGACACGACTAGGAACCGGTGTCACAAGCTCCCAGCCGAATGGGGGATCCAATGGAGCCAACAGGTGGGTCGGCTGACCTGCCTTCGGCTGATCCCAGCCCTCCAATTTGACTAGGATATCTCTTGTGCGCTGTAGATCTTCTCCAAGAGTCGGTTTGGCAGTTGGAGACCGGTAGCATTGGGTTCCTTTAGAATCATATGCTTAACTTGAGGATTACTCCTCTTTCTGGATGAAACCGACTGAAATCGACCGCTTGGATGTGCTCTAGGATCCCTTGTAGAAGTCCCGGTGCAACCTTGTCCTGACTGGGCGAGGGAGTTGGGTCGTCCGGCCTAGAGTGGGTCGGCCGACCCACTCTTTTGCCCGGTTCGGTCCCAATTTCGCTCAGTGGGTCCCTGCATGCACATTCTCACCAAAACTAGTGGAACTTTGTAAATTTGCACAATTTTAGTTCCGGTTCCGTTTATTTCACCAAATGTTGACGGTCGGAATCATGTTAATTATTATCAAAATTGACCGTCAACACACCCCCACACTAGATCTTTGCTCGTCCTCGAGTAAAGGTTAATTTCAGAACTACTAACTTTGTCAGGATAAAGGTAGACAAGCATAAGAATTATTCTAAGGTTTTCTCAAATTGTTGGGATTTGAAATGTCTACTAACCTCATCTTATAAATGTTGGCAAATGGAACAGGCATGAATGAATAATCTTGCTGAGGATTAATGTTTCCCAGAGTTTTTGTTCTTTTGAAAATGCATGGCTCTTCTTCTTAGGTGAAACACTCTTGGTCACTCGACAAGTGTTTAACCTTACCAAGGCCAGGATAGCCTCTCATCCTACATCGTATGATGATGTCGCGGTTAGGTAGGATAGACAGTATGGTGATGTCATGCTTTTATCAAGTTAGAATTAAATCCTAATGAAGATAATGTTATGCCTATTTCCAATCATATAAGAATTCATGTTCAGGGGTGAGGGAGAGAATGAACTCACGCCAAAGGAATAGGAAGAAATACAAGTACAAGGATGTATGGTACTAATGAGTCCAATACATCGATCTTGTATTTATGGAATGATGGTTCCCTCCTAAAGATCCATTTTCCAAAAATCCTTTTTGCGAAGAAGGCTTAAAAGGCACGAAGAGAATATATTTCCAATTTTCTTTGAGAGCTTGATCTCTCTCTCTCTCTCTCTCTTTTTTTTGACAGACTAGATTAGTCGGTCGCAGGCGAGGGAGAGAGGTGACGGCTAGGGTTTGGTGGAGAGGGAAACCTAATTTCCTCAGGGTGTTGTCAAGCCTCTCCACCGCCTCCTTTATATAGTCCCACCGTGGGCCCTATACATTAGAGGCCCTAACTCGGTTCATGGCCCATGTCTCACATGGTCCATGTAGCCCACGTCATACGTGGTCCCACATATCATTGAGCTCACATCCGATGTGGCCTATGATTGTCAATTGGGCATATATTTCCTTCAATCTCCCACTTGCACAATAGACAATTATGCAACTCATGACTCCAACCCCTTAAGTGTGTGACCCAATAGGTTCGTATATAGACAGTAGTGACCCAGAAACAAATTTCTAGTCACAGATCGGCAGCGGCCTCTAGCAAAACGTACCGACCCCTGAATACATGCGAAGATCAAATCTAACGAACCAAATAGCGTTAAAGTGCTGATCCCTTTGCCACACGATACCAGCCAAGCTCAAGGCAAGAAACGTGTCACCCTTGTGATAGCTCGGCCATTCACTTAGGGATGAAAATGGTACGGATAATTTTCGACTGTCCGACCGACCGAGGCATAATAATATCCGAAAATATTGAGCCGGATAATTTTATGGATATCCGAATCCGACAAGGCGGATACGGTACGGATACAAATAATATCCGATGGATATTATCCGAGCTTTTCTTGGATAATATCCGATGGATATTATCCGATTAGCTAAATCCATCTATAAACTATCTCTATTATATTTCTATAGGATGAATGACTAACACATATAACAACTAGATGCATGTGATTTTACATTTTTTTGCTTTATCGGGTATGATACTTACACACCATCATTTTCATGACTATGAGCCATAAAGTTGAGTCACAAAGAGATAACTATATGTATTTGGATATACTTATTTCTTTAGTATATGTTTTCGCGTATTATCCGAGAGAGTATCCGCGTCCGATCCGTATTTGTATCCGATATTATTCGTATCCGTATTTGTATCCGGTACTATCCGTATCCGAATCCGTATCCGATCAAACTAAATGGATCAAATACAATATGAGTGGTTTCCGATCCGTATCCGATCCGTTTCATCCCTATATATAGTGTAGACAAACCGACCTACCGAGGGAATATCGGGCCGGGCTAACTACGAGATCGTAACGAACTCGTATCATGCCAAATACGTCCCACGGCAGATAAGGTATACTCCGATTCTTGGGGATCACGATTCCTAGTCCAATCCGGGAAACCACGTTCGGGTCTTCACGTAGCCGTGCAGAACTCCTGTTCGAGACGGACTCAAACACGATTCCTTGGCCGTTACACATCATGCCAGCCAGGAAGCTGTTCGGCAAGATGCATATGGGCCAGATAGAATCTTCCAGGAAGCTGGGCCCTGGTAGGTTGCTCGATTGGGCTGTCAGGGAGGAGGCCATGGCAATAGGCCATAATTTTATCCCCGACAGGTTCCAAGTAAGAACCGCTTGCAAAGATAAGCTAGTGCAAGTGGTTCGTATCACGAACCGCTTACAGGTCGTGATACGAACCGCTTCGAGAGGTAACTCAATGCAAGCGGTTTATACCTTCAACCACTTGCATATGCAATTCCCCTTCCCACCCACGGCATTTAAGCCCTTCTTCCTCCCCGAGCAGCTTGCACATGTAGCACTGAAGGGCCGAGCTGTTCATGCAGGGGAGGTGCTGCCAAAATTTTTAATTGAGGCTAATAGCTTCAAATTAAGGTTTCCAAGGTAAGTAAACATGGTCTCAACATCATTTTCATGTGGATGTTGCTTATCTTTTTGCATTGGATGTGGAGAAATATTAAATAATGTTGTTTCAATTGAAGGGTGTTTGTTTTGGTATAGCTCTCTCTCTTACTAGATAATTTGAGGCAAGATGTAGATCTATTGGGGTTTTAATTAGTCTCATATTAGTTTTGTATCCTTTTTTTGGATGATGTATAAGATGTTGAAATTAGTTGGTAAGGGTGTGATTATTTGTTTTAGAGAGCTAGATCTACCTCGGTGCCTTAGCTAGCTCTCCCTTCTAGATCTTTTGAGGCAATGTGGTGATCTATTAGATGGTTTTAGTTTCACATTAGTTTAAAATAGTAGGTAGGGTGATTATTTCATTTGCTATAGAGCTAAATAGATCTAGGTTTTTTGCTAGGTTGGTAATAAATTTTTTTGTGTATAAAAATATTTTGGAAAAAGGTTTTTTAATTTGTGAGATTTAGTTGGTTTAGCTATAAAAATCAAGAAAGTTTAGAGGTAATTAAAAAATATAACAATTAGTTATTTCGAGTTAAATATTTCAATTTGAAAAATATAATAAGTGTTCTTATTAATTTAATTGGTGCAGATGAACCGGCAATGGATGTATGCGGATTGTCGGACAAGAGAGTTCATCGATGGCGTAAATGCTTTCCTTGTTGTCGTATTTCGAGACTTGTCTTCAGTAAGCTTCGTACGGTGTCCGTGCGTAGATTGCAGGAACGAGAAAGAGCACTCAATGCGAGGACGGATATAGGGCCACTTGTTGACGAGAGGTTTTATGCCGAACTATACATGTTGGACTCACCACGACGAAGTAGAGCATATCAGCATAGAAGACGAAAAAGAAGTCGATGAAGAGGAAGTAACATATAATGGTATGCCGGACGCGACGACATACGAGAACGTAGAAGATACAAAAGGTGATCAGTTTGGTGTGGATGATGATCTGGACCAGATGCTGCGTGACGCAGAGGGAGATATCATAAAGGACAAACAATATAGCTTACTAGGGATTGTTGGAGAACCAGAGAACTTTTTTGTATTCAAATTGTGGTAAGGGGCACAAGAAGGTTCGCACTACACTGGAACTAATGCAATGGAAGGCTGTGAATAGTGTGTCAGATAACGGTTTCGATGAGTTGCTGTCGCTCATAAAGAAGTTGCTCTCGGAAAATAACACCCTACCAGAATCCACGTATAAAGCCAAACTGGTCCTGTGTCCCTTAGGATTGAAAGTACGAAAGATACATGCATGTCTCAACGACTGTGTCCTATATCGCGGTGAATATGCCGACTTGGATGCATGTCCAGTGTGTAAGGAATCCTGGTATAAGACGAAGCGTGACGATCCAGGTGAAGTGGATGGCGTACAAGGGCATCGCAGGTTTTTTGTTTGGAGCCACGCGTTGCGGAAGAAACGCAGAAAATTTAATGGGGAGGATGAACATATTTCCCAGCCGAGGCATCGAAGTGGCAAGCAGGTGTTTGCTATGGTGAAGGATCTGAAGGTAGTTTTTGGAAAGGGTCCGGGAAGCAAATCTGTGCCGAATGATGAGGATGGCCATACACCCATATGGAAGAAGTCAATATTTTCGGACTTGCCTGACTGAGAAGATTTGGATGTTCGTCACTCACTGGACTTCATGCACATCACCAAGAACGTCTGTGTGAGCTTTCTAGGATATATAGATCTGTACGGGAAATCGAAAGATACAGTGAGAGCTCGGAACGACCTTCAAGTCCTGAGCATCAGGAAGAACTACACCCTGAAAAAAGAGGTACGGAACAACTGTACCTACGTCCAGTGAGTTATACTCCAAGCAAAGAAGAGAAAAAAAGCGTGATAAAGTGTCTTAGCAGTGTGAAGGTCCCTTCGGGATACTCGTCGAACGTAAAGAAATTCGTAAATATGAAAGAACAAAATTGTACATATAAAACCCCATGACTGTCTTGTGTTGATGACACAGTTGCTCTCGGTGGTTTTAAGAGGTGTACTGTCCGAGTGGGTAAGGGGGACAATCACAAAGCTGTGTTCGTTTTTTAATGCTGTTTCCCAGAAGGTCATCGATCAAAAAAAAACTGGGTGAGCTGCAGGCTGACGTGGTACAATGTTTCCCAGGAGATGATATTTTCTCCTGCCTTTTTTGATATCATTGTTCATCTCACTGTTCATCTAAGCAAAGAGATAGGTATTCTTGGGCCCGTTTATCTCCACAGCATGTTCCCTTTCGAGAGGTACAGGAGCGTACTAACGAAGTATATACGTAACCGTTCTCGGCCAGAAGCATGCATTGCCGAGGGTTATGTGACAGAGGAGGTGGTCGAGTTCTGTGTGGACTACATTGATGATCTAGACCCCATCGGCGTCACTATATCACGACATGAGGGCAGGCTACGAGGTAAAGGGACACTTGGAAGAAAAGTAGTTGCATGCAACGATCTTCAGACATTTAAGCAAGCACATTTCACTGTGTTGAAGCAATCGGCAGTGGCCGCCCCGTATGTCCTCCAACACAAGAATGCTCTACGTCGCCAGTTCTCGGAGAAGAATGATACGTGGATAACACTGAGGCGCATGGATTCTTTTGGCGCATGGTTACAAAACCATATCCTTAAGAGCAAATCCAACAATGAACAGTTACAACACCTAGCTCGGGGACCATCCGCTGAAATTATAAGATGGCAGGGATACGAGATAAATGGTTATACAATCTACACGAGGTCACAGGATAACAATAGCACAAACCAGAACTGCGGTGTTCGTATAGAAGCTGCCGACAACAGAGGCAGGGTGGACACATATTATGGATTCATAGAAGAGATATGGGAGCTCGACTATGAGCCTTTGAAGGTCCCATTGTTTAAGTGTTAATGGGTAAAACTAAACGCAAACGGCGTGAATGTCGGTAAATACGGCATGACTACCGTTGACCTCCAAGAAGTCGGCTACTTGAGAGAACCATTTGTTCTCGCGAACGAGGTGAGACAGGTCTTCTACGTATTGGACATGTCAAGCAAACCAAAGAAGAATCAAATAAAAGACAAGCAGAAGAAACCGCCAAAAAATATTTAGAAATGAAAGTAATGCCAAAAAATAATTTATATGCATTTTTGAAAAGAATAATGGCCTGATGTGAAAGAGTACGATCAGTTCGATGAGATTCCTCCATTTGCATTAGATGTTGACATAAACATTCTAGATGACACAGGCATGGATGCTCCGCACATACGTTGCGATCACGATGAAGGATGAATTGTAAAGACAAAAAATATAAATGATTAGGATGACCTTTATTATGTGGTCATACTAAATATATTATGTGGTTGTAGAGACCCTAACTACAAGTGGTTCGTGTTACAAAAAGCTTGTAGAGATGATCTCTACAAGCGGTTGTTCGTACAAACCGCTTGTAGAGCGGTTTCCTATGTAAAGATCCGACCACGATATCGTCTTTGTTGTTCGGCATGATTCTCCAAGCTGTTAAGCTCAAAACAGCAGGTTAGGCTCTGATACCAATTGAAAGGATCGCTATGCTGCCTAGAGGGGGATGAATAGACGAATAAAACGAAATTGTGGAATTATTAAACTTGAACAGTGACCAGCTCGTCGGATGTTCCGACCTGGTCCAGAAAACCCTTCGTCGGATGTTCTGATCTGGGTCGGATGTTCCGACGGCGTCGGATGTTCGCGTCGAATGTTCCGATCCAGGGTATTTTGGATTTGTCGAAAACCTGCAGTAAACTGATTTTCTCGCAAAACCAAGATTAGATCTATTTAAGAATACTCAGAACAAGCCAACACTAATAGTAAAAACAACCAAACAAGATCAAGACAAAGGACACAGCGATTTTTGTTTACCGATGTTCGGATCTTTGAATAGAGATCCTACTCACCGTTAGGGAAGGCACAAAGCCCGGATCACCAAGACCCTAATCCCCTTACCTGATGAAGCACACAGCACTCACCGGCGATCACTAGTTGAATCCTTTTCCTTGCGGAGGTAGATTCGCACCTTCACAAACTCTGGAAACACGCCACACAAAGATCGGTGACTCGCCGGCGACACCTAGCCGTCTATGGGCCCTTCAAGCCTCCAAGAGTAACAAACGCAATGAAGACAAATAGGAATCGCTAAGTGCTCAAGAGTTGGACTCTAATTCGTGGAGCACTTGGGTTGCCTTAATCTCTCTAGATCTAGATCTCACAAGATGAACAAGAGAGAGACAAAGGCTAGGGTTCTTGAGAAAGATTATGGGGAATATGAATTAGGCTCAAAACAAGTTGTAATCAGAGTGAGTAATCTTTGGCAGGTATTAGAGACGGTTTTAAATATGGAATCCCGAAAACTAGCCGTTGCTGCAGTTAATCACGCGTCAGATGTTCAGACCCCGTCGGATGTTCCGACCCGCGTCGGATGTTCTGACCGAAGTCCGATGTTTCAACCGAAGTTCCGATGAACCCCATACTGGATGACATGAAAAACTGGCAGACTGGATTACCATCGGATGTTCCGACCCTCATCGGATGTTCTGATGGCATAAGTTCTGTATCAGGTATATTTTGAGTAGAAAACTCACACGAACTTCGAGATACCTATTTTGAGCACTTAGGAACCTTCATAAGCTTTTCCATTGCATCCCTCTTTATAGTACGGCATCCCTATGACTCGATAAATAAAGATTTACAAGTAAAAAGTAGTCTTGATGCCTTCTTGCAATATATCCACTTTTGAGGGGTACACCATCACATGTAGACATGTACCTCATGGAATTAACCCGTATAACCTCTATGCACAATTCTCCAATAGAAATATTAGCTGTATAATTGTTACTCATTAATTACCAAAATCACATAAGGGCCTAGATGCACTTTCACCAAGGTTCCTACGGCTACGAAATAGCTGTTATGGAAGGATATAAAGGAAAACTTCATGATTTCGACGGCTTACGAAAACAAGTGTAAGAAATTTACTGTGAGTAAGATGGCGTTATGCTTTCAGTCGTGGAAGGGCGAGCTCACTAAAAAGTACGTGGAGACCGGAACAACCCCAGACTTAATAAGTATCCGAAGCTAGCGGATCACTGGCAAGCATTCGAGGAGTACAAGCTGCCGGGTGAAGGTAAGGCCGCGAGTGAGCAGAACAAGGCAAATGCACTGAAGAAAAAATACCACCACCATCTCGGGTCCGGTGGTTACACAAGGCTATGCCAAAATGGGAGAAACAAGAAGATGAGCTTAGGAAAAAGGGTATAGTACTAGAAACAGAAGACTGGGAGCTCCGCCCACGCAATTGGACCTTGGGCCATGAAGGGAGGCTGAAGGATGATGGCAAGCTGGAGATGGCACCACAAGTGCAACCCGTGAAAGAAAGGATTGTGGAAGCCATCGAGAAGCAACGTGCAAGATCCTTGGTGGTAGACATGGAGAATGACAAGCTTATCTACGCACTCAGGAACGCAGAGCATCCAGGAAGGACATGAGGAATTGGCAAGCAGGTGACGTGGCTGGTTGGCTTTTCAAATGATCAAGCCACATACCGGAGCCGGTAAAGACGGAAAGCAAGAGAACACAATAGAGTCAGAAAAATGAAACGGGAGCTCAAGGAGCATAAGGAAAACATGGCAGAAATGCTAAAGCGGAAAGTGCATGCTGCAATCGCCAGTCTTCAAAGACCAGGTGGGGTTGTCGTCATGCCTCCGGACAACGTGGTTAGTCCCACGGTTTCCGGTCGGTGAAGCAGCTACGCGTCAAACAACGTGTCGACCGACGAATTACAGGCCCGTTATCCCGTGGACGACATCACTGTGTCCCGCTAATGTGAGTTACGCGTCCAACTGTACAACCTCACCCTCAAGGTGGCTTACGGCATGGCCTTCCCGATGGAGTCAGACCAGACATTCCACTGTAATCCGATACCCGCGGGATACTCCAAGGTCACGGTGGACGAGGTGGTGGCCGGATTTGATGATATGGAGCTAGATATTGCCGGAGGAGACGATGCGACCAAGCTTGTAGAGGCCCTCCATAACATCATCCTCTGCGGAAAAAGTACATCGTGTTTCCTGATGGTATGGAGGTGACATCTATACCGAGACAGAACTCACCTCCTTCACCAAGGCAGCCCACTCCACCGAGACGGAGCTCACCTCCTCCACCAAGACAAGCCATGCCACCACGCAACGTCTCGCCGGTGAGACATAGCACTCCACCACCTGCTAGCGCTATGCACAGAAGCCCAACACCGCCGGCAGCCCCTCAAAGCAAAAGAAAGCAGCAGCCTCTGAGGGGAACAACAGCGCCGGCATCTCCCCCCAGTAAGAAGCTTGCTAGCAAAAGAAGCATTCCTGTAGCTAGAACGACACCAAGCAGCAGGGCGGCCGGTTTTCCATTCAGACAGAGAATGAAGGAACTCGATAAAACACCATATGAGATGACGCCTGAGGAGCTAAAGAGGGAGTCCACAAAAGCTGTGGACGCATGGATACAGGAGTTTAAAGATAGAACAAATCCACCGCCAAAGGAACGAATTGATCCAAAGATCGCGAAAAAATTCGCAATACTGTTCAGTACCGACCGCCTCTCTGTACCGACTACCAAAGGCCTATCAGAAAGCACGTCTTCAAGAGTTAACAACCTCTGGGCATATACATGAGCAAGGAAGAACAGGAGGATGCAAAACGTTTACAGATGGAGTATGACTTCATGAGGGAAGCTGGCATCGATAACATAGAAGCCGCCCGTGGATTAATTGATGATCTTCCAACGGCACAAGTCAGGTGGCCATTTAAGCTGAGTCAGCCGTTGCTAGACCCTAAAGACTTACGGAAGCGACCGGTCAAAATGCGACGCGCGCATGAATGGTACGAGCACATGTCCGCCAAGAGATATACTTTACTAAGCGTCTCGTTTCAAGAAGAACATTTGTTTCGAGGGAATGATCAATTGGTAAATCTTGATTTTGAAGATTGGTACAATGTGTACCAAGGAGACGCCGTCAACGTGTTCTTCATGACCTGCTGGTGCCGGCGAGTGTCGACCATCCGAGTTTATATATATCTATACCTGCTGCTTGCCGAAAACCCTAATTAATTAACTCAATTAACCCATTTTCTGTAGAATGGAGATACAAAGACTTAGAAAGCAGAAGCCGAACTCGATTGGCTTCCTTGACCCTTGGTTGGTCAACGAGGAAGTCGGCCAATACCCTGGAAAACCAAAGGAAATCCACGACTACGTTGTACATGCACTAGTACAACAACACTACAAGCCATACATACTTCTGCCATTCAACTTTAAGTACGTGCTGATGTCCTCACTAACATCTCGTTCTTACATTGCTTAAGGCACCTGATGGCACACTATATATTGTTTAATTACATTTCATAACTGTTGCAATATATAAATAGGTTCCACTGGATCCTTATAATCATAAAGCTTGACCAAAGCATGATCATCGTCCAAGACTCACGGAGAAAACCGCAAAAGGAATACCAGTGGATAATTAACCTCCTTAACAAGGCGTTCCTGAGCTTTCAAGATATTCAGAAAGGACGTTTTAAGAAGGAATTCGATGTCAAGCTAAGCGACTGGGTACGCTAAAACGACGTAATTGCCCTTTGTCAATTAATATTTCTTGTTATTACTGATTTGTAATTGCCCCGCATCGACCATAGGTAAAACAACAATCTGCGGGAAACAACCTATGTGGCTACTATGTGTTCCACTATATCCAAATGATGTGCCACGGCGAGCTTGAGCCTCAAACTCCTGAAGAGGTTCGTATATATATGCACGCAACCATGCATCTAGCAACAACTTAATAACGTTCTTATGTGCTCCATTAATTTACATTATGGGTGCACGTATTTATTTATTTTTCACTTTAATTGAATTGGCAGCCCGACATGGATAAACATACTGAAGTGTTACCAGATCATCGGGTGCTCGCATTACGAGAACAACTGTTCGGCTTCATTCTCGATGAGGTCATTAACCCCCAGGGCGAGTTCCATTATCGAGATCCATATTCCAACACGAACGAACTAGGGACGACTTCTACGTCGTCAAAGAGCGTCAAGAAGAGTACTGCAAGAAAACAATGAACTGTTTGGTCCATTTTGCACCATGTATAATAATTATAAACTTTGTAAATTTGGCTCATTATTACTTCATGTGTGTCTAGGCTGGTGCATATAAAGTGTACATTATTACATATATTATCTAATATATTTAAACTTGTGTGATCGCTAATTATATGCTCATCGTATATGTATTTAAATTTAATCTAAAATAAAAAACCCATGACGAAATATATATTTAAATATCTATTTGCGCTGACCTCCAAATTAACCAGGTAGTAAACTGCACGTCTGCGGAAACGGTTATTCAACCGCTTGCGGAGATTCCTCTCTGCAAGCGGTTCGTGCCTCCAACCGCTTGCAGAGAGCCTCCACGTGGCCTACAGGCCGGCACGCGCAGAGCCCTGCGTACCGCTTGCAGAGAGGCATCACTAGCGCCTCTGGGTGCCGCTTGTGATGCCCCTCGGGCATCAGTCGTGGTTGCCAGGCCTTATGAGCCGCTTGGCTTAGGGCGATCCGCAGTAGTGTCGGGCAAGACCGCACTGACATTACACCATTTGGGATAAGAGTTTCTCGAGCAAGGTACGTGCCCGGTATCTCCGGGCAATGACCATCCAAGCCTTCATCGAGGAATATCATCCTGGTTAATATGATATAGTTTGGAAGCTGTCGAAGATAGACCTAGTCAATAGGCCTTCCCAATCCCTGATAGTTTCGCTTTAAGAAGAAACGATGATCTACCTGTATCGTACTCGAAGACATAATAGGTAAAATTCGGATGAGTTCATATTGACTACGAAAAGAAAGTGATGCACATAGACGTGTATGGCCACCGTAAAGGATTGACATCCAGTGAATACGAAACTACATTTTACCAATTCTTCAATTATCATCTACATTTGTTGGATAATTAGGTATAGTTTAGAGTAGTTTTTACGTATTCTGAATTCGATTGATTGGTTGTGCATCGCCTATCAATCGTGTTATGAGTACACCAATAGATATGCGCCTTCTCGATTCAGTTTAATGGCCTTTTACTTGTTGTTCTTTTTATATATTTGCTTGTCGCTTTACAATTGACCATTAGACTGTTTACTCTTTGTTCTACCCGCTAGTTGATCAAACCAGCTAGCTAGTATGTTTACCTTCTTATTTTATACCACTTTGTTTGATTTTGTCGGCTTGATAGTGTACTCTTTACCCCCTTCTTCTTATGTTGATTTTATCGATTTGGTAGTAGACTATTTTTTTTTTGCTTTAATTTCATTTACTTGACAGTACATTTAACTTTTGAATCTATTAGTTTAGATCTAATATAAGATGGTAGATTCGTTTATCTTTCACCTTGATTTGAATCTGTATTTTTGTATTTTATGTTCAATCTATTGTATATCTAATTGTTTATCTAAATCCCGGTTATATGTTTTATTACCGATTGCAGTATCAAATCAGCTGGTATATTTTAAAACCTGATTTTAGTTTTGATGGCCGGGTCTTTAAACACTAAGCTCCATTCACGGAAAACAATGTCATTTGGTCATTATTTGGGGGCCGGCCGGCCTAAATAAAAATGTATTTTCCAACTATATTCTGTTTAGATTGATGAGACGATGTGCCCAACTCTCCTTAACATTGTTGAAAAGTATCCGGCCAAAATGTCTTTTTCCTATTGCAAAAATTTGGTTGGCTTGAATGCCAGAATGATAGCAGCCAGATAACGTCCGGTCGGGAAAAAAAAACTTGAAACTATAATCTAAAGATAATTGGTCAGACAAAACAGGATCTTTCAACTATATAAAGTAGTCCATAAAAATGGCTAGACAATTATATGTACGTCTGGAATATAATTGTTTTTTTGAAAGACAATCGTGAGAGACGATGAGCATGTATTGTGCTCTTTGATTGGCATTTTAGGGCAGTTGGTTTTTAATTAACAAAAGTCGAGGGTTTTAAATTAATATTGAAATGCTAATTTAGTATATTAATAAATTTTATGATTTTTCATAAAAATTCTAAAGCCCCAAGAAATTAATACAAAATGTTAAATCTAACGGTTTGGACAAAAATGAGATTTCTTTAGTTCACTCTCTATCAATGAAAACACCACCAGTGGTTCAAAAATGTCAGCACGGGCTGTTTTCGATCTATTAGTGATTCTGTGACAATGACAATTAAGAATTATCACTAGCAGACCTGAAACAACCAGTGATACAAGCTATATCACCGATGAATCGCATACTAACCGCCAGTGATAGGAAGCCCATCATTAGTGGTTCCAGACACAAACTGATAGTGATGGTAAGTGCTGAGTGAAGATTTTTTGATGAGGCAATTTTTCAATTGATGAGAATATTTTTGTGATGAATTTTGGAATTTAGGAAAACTTTTAAAGTGAAATTGGTGATATGTGGATTAATATTTGTAATATATGTGATTTATTGAATTAACATTGGACAAATGATCTTATGAGGTTTTTAGAGGTTTATTTGGAGGTATATTTGTGGTGTGAAAAGAAAAGAAAAGAAAAAGGGAAAAATTCATTGTGTGACTAGTGGCTAATCTGTGAGTAGTGGCTTGCTAATGGCCGTATGGGACTATGGATGCTGTAGCTAGCTAGCTTCTGCGTATGTTTGCAGTTGGGCCAATGCTGTTGCGTCAACAGGCAGTGCAGGTTGGCATGCGGCTGCGCATGACGAGCAGGCCGGCATGCGCAAGGAAGAAGGCCAGCAATGTAGCAGCGAGCGGCAGATGGGCATCGGCGAGCAGGCAGCCCAACAGGTGCGCGTGGGCCAGAAGATGGAGGGTGGCCCGGCCAGAAGACGGAGGGTGGCCCGGCCAGAAGACGTGCGTGGGCAGAGGCCAGCCGAGCAGGCTACGTGAGCGGTGGCCCAGCAACGGCCCAGAACGGTGTTTCTTTATATAGACCTGAGGGGTCTTGGGATTACGGTGTTTTTGGGGTTTGCAAGGTTAACGCCGGCTACCAAATTAGAAAGAATCTCAGAGGAGATTAGATGTGATTACGTTCTTGATGCAATAGTAAGTCGTGGTTTCGGTATGCGATTTGTCGACGGGTGCTTAACCGAGGGTTGTCGTCGGCAATGAATTTAAATGGGGTTATGCGCTGGATCCAAACCTGATGGTAGCACAAGAGAGGGGGTCTTTTTTTATACAGGTTCAGTCCCTCATCGGTAAAGGTAATAACCTAGTCCTGTGCTTTAGGATTATATGGGGTATAAGTGTACAAGATGATCGGAAGATCTCTCGTATGTTGTGTTCTCGGCCTCAAATTGTGTTATGAGGCGAGTTGTATTGGATTGGCTACCAAATTATGGCCCCTACCCCCTTTATATAGTGTAGACGTAGGCGTGTAGCTGAGTCAACGAAAGTAGTCGTTCAAATCTCGATCAACATTGAGACGCACACGCCGTGATCGGCGTTGAATAGCGCATGCTCGTCGAGCTCACGACCGTGGTAGACGAAGTCAGCTGTAGTCATAAATGATCTCCACGCGGTTGGTGTATCTTGACAAATGTCGATGAAAGGCCTTGATGGTTTTCAATGTCCCACGAGATGTGGCACGACCAATCGTCACGCCATGGCTGGCACTGACGAGCTTTACGAGCTCGCCGAAATTCGCGACCTATGCGCAATCTGTCTTCAAATAGAAGCCACGGTCGCATCCGAACTCGAATTTAGGCGTTCTTGGATTCGTTGGAAAGATAACGAGATAAGATTTCCAACGCATCGTATATCAACCCGAAACTTCTTGGTAAATGGAAAATCGGGACGCACCAAAACCTGAACGAGAACAAATCACATCTTCTTCTCACGTTCGTCTTGCGGTTGATGAAACCAGCATCGCACGATGGACTCAATGATCATCGAGTCACTATTCGAGATTCGTTTTCCAATCGGGACCTCGCCGTATCCGAGTCGGGAATTAAGCCCCGGCGCACTACTCGTTGGTAGGTTACGGTGGCGTTCCCCAACACGACTGGGAGTCCGAGTGAAGCGCTATTGAATTCTCTCCCGGATCGGATCTTGTCCGAGTCCGAAAGAAAGCCTTGTCGAGGATGAAGGCGATGATAAATCTGTTAATCGTTGTGGTAGTTGCGGCTACCACCCAAGAATCTTCGGTATGAGTCTACGTATCCAAGTCAAGAACCAATCCGTGCATAAGTAGCAGCGACGTTCCATAGTATGAACGGACACCCGAGCGAAGCGATGTCGATTCCTCCCCCGGATTGGATCATGTCTGAATCCGTGAAAGTGTTGTACAAGTCTTTGATTAAGTCCTCGCCGTATCGGAGTTGGGAATTGAGCCTCATCGGTAGAGGTAATACCCTAGTCCTGAGTTTTGGGATTATATGGGGTATATGTGTACAAGATGATTGGGAGATCTCTCGTATATTGTGTTATCGGTCTCAAGTTGTGTTATGAGGCGAGAGTATTGGATTGGTTACTGAACTATGACCCCTACCCCCTTTATATAGTTCAGGGGTGGGGTTACAAGGAGAAGTCCTAGTCAGTTACGAGGTAGGATTTCTATCTTTATCCTCTAACCAAATATATAGTTATCTGGGATTACAATTATATTTTTTCTATTAGGGATAGACTTCTATCTTTATGTCTTTCCTTGCCCGACAAGCCTTTTAGAGTTCAAGTGGTACCCGTCCTCATCCACCATCCACCCGACTTGGTCTATCCACTGTTGGGGTGGTCTTTTAGACCCTCCGTGTGGCTACCCGAGGTCTATGTTATCCAAAGCGATCTTTCTCTTTTTTGCTTAATTTTTAGATTGGTTTGATTATGATCTTGTTTAATTACTACTTTTACTTAATTGCTTCCGCTGATTAGGTATATTAGATATCAGATTAGGGGTGATTAGTCCTACGATCCTACAGTAAGCCTATCACTAGCATTTCCAGATACCAACTGTGATGATAACACTATTACTAGTGATTTTTCTATAGAACAACTAGTGATGCAATTTTTAGTAAAAAATACTAAAAATTTGGCTTGCATAGCCATAACTCAAAATTTATATATAACGTACAACCAGAATTCACATTCATAATTCATATTCCTGAATTCATGTCTCATACAAGCATCGACATCTATAGCTGATAAACATAAACATATAGGGTGGACAACATCCAAGAGATTAACTACTATGTACCCAAGCTCAACGAGACACCACACAAACTCATAGATTATCTCCTTTAGCATATAGACAAGCTCAACAATACAAAGATTATCACCTTGAGCCGGTTTTTCGGATTAATGGTGCAGAGCGAGGCGAGGTGGGTCACTATCACTGACGGTTGTCAGATCTGCCAGCGCTGAGGAGGCATGAATGGGCATTTTGTGTAGCAATGGTTGGTTTACAAGCTTCGGAGAAAGAGGGCCACAACTCATGTCGAGAGGGCATCGACGCCCTTTTTGTGTGCCCACGTTTAACACGAGACAAGAACGACTGGTCGAGGTGACGGATAATATACCAATCGGAGGTGACAGAGACTAGCTTCCTCGCTAGCTGCCTATAGCTGCGTCCAAATTGCGCCAAGAGGAAGCGTATGTGAGGATTAAAGTTAATATATTATAATTTATCCAGCGATCTAGCCCTTTTAGAGCATGGCCAGCAGCTGTGTCTTCCGCCGCTGTCCTGGCTTAACTGCTCGCGCCACGCGCCAGCCAGCTCGCGCCACTCGCCTGCAGTCATGCGCCGTTTTGAATCGCTCGGGCGGCACTCGCGGCATTCAAAAAATTTTGAAGTAGCGGCCTGGATGCAGGGCCTGATATGGATGCTCTTATATGTACTTATTACTTAGTAATCATGCTCGGATTAAGGAAAATACTTGTGGATGTTGATCTGACTGCACTACTACAGATCGGGACTTCCCAAGTGGTTCGTAAGGCCTGTGCAAGCGGTTCTAGAACCGCTTGCAGGCAACTGCGACTGATGCCCGAGGGGCATCACAAGCGGCTCCCAGAACCGCTAGTGATGCCCCTCTGCAAGCGGTTCGCAGGGCGATGGTGCGGGCGGGCTGGTAGGCCACGTGGGCTTTCTCTGCAAGCGGTTGGAGGCATGAACCGCTTGTAGAGTGGTATTTCCGCAAGCAGTTTAAAAACCGCTTGCGCAGACTTGCAGTACGTTTACCATCTGGTTAATTCATTGCTGGGCGGCGCAAATAGATATTTAAATATATATTTCGGCAGGAGATTTTTTCATTTATCGTTTAAATTTAAATACATATAGGATGAGCATATAATTAGCAATCAAACAAGCTTAAATATATTAGATAATACATGTAATAATGTACACTTTATATGCACCGGCCAAATTTACAAAGTTGGCGAAAGGAAAAATGTCTAGTTTTGTTTAGGGAGACCGACACGAGCCCGGGACCCTCTCCTCCTAATATTCACAGCCGGAAGAGGCCACCTCATCTGGGTCTTGATTGGAATCTGTTGTAGGCTCCATGCGTCAACAGCGATTGAGCGTGAATTCCAACAGCATCTGGTCGAGCTTAACTCATAAGCTTGAGGTTAGTAGGCCCTTTTTATTACTGTAAGATGTCGCGACCTCGGTTTCACCAAAATCCACTCACGATCAATCGCTAGTCCTAGATATCAATACTAACAACTCATGAGTGACAATTGTCGAACATCATAACACAATCACAATTAACTAAGAAAACAACATAATATGTAAAAATATTTATTTTACAACCACTTATTACAATAGTTTAAATAAAACTACGTAATATTGTTTAATATAGGTTAGAGTGCGGAAATTCAAATGATGCATAGGAAATCAAAGTATTACGATGCTCTAATCCAACCCTTAAACATCATCAAAATCCGGCACAAAACCCTTCTTATCCTGTAGATATATCGGACCCGATTCTTCTCCTGAATACAAATAAATGTGTGGTTTGTATATTAAGTACATGGCTAACTAACCAGAATCCTTATAATGATGTAAGGATGATAACAAAAACAGGGTGGCTATTTTTCCATAAATACCTATTCAAATCAGATTATTTAAAGTGTTGTAACACGAATTTGTAGAGCAATTAATAATAATAAGATTCCCAAAGTAAATACATAGAGCTCGGCTTCCAATGCCCCTTTGTAGAACAACACAAGCCTTGTTCAACTCAACTCAAACCAAAACAACCCATCAGGTTAAATTATTAACACATGAGACTACCATGTACGACCTTCCTCCCCTACCATGGCCGTGGGAACGGCTATGATGATAGTTTTCAAACTCTGCAGAGTGCATCAAACTTACCCATAAGTCTAGTAGTACTTTTATGTCTTAACTCTTTATTAGGAGACTAGACCAACTAATGATACGATGTGATTCATTAGTTTCTTCTGTTAACACCGATACCCCATCTAAGGTTTCGACAATACTGGTCCCCCTAGCTCTTGCGCCAACGAACCGCAGCACGATCTTTTCAAAATACCGTGCGCTAATAGTTTTCCCTAACTACTAAGCTAGGTCTAGCACATGTTGGCCGATATGTTAGAGCTAGCAATTATGATTGCGCTTGTATGGTTCGGCCGGATAAGCATACGTCAAGGGTCCTTATACCAAGGTGACTACCTCCACCACATACCTCATAACACAAAATCACCCGACTTGCCACATTTAGTCTACTCACGCCACGTAGGTTTTAGTTGACTAAGTTATTAAAAAGTAACTCAGCACCTCCAAATACATGCACCAAGTCACAAGAGTAATTAAATGATGAATAAACTAATCAACTACCAACCACGAGAACTAGCAACTATGCACAAGGATAAGATATGAAAAATGGCTAAGGCAGCAATAAGTAGGCTAAATCCAATGGGTCGATCATGCTATGTGGGCAGATTAGGGTTTTACCCATTCACATCATTCCATGCATGAGAATAATAAATAAAAACAATAAATAAGTGAGTTTTGCAATATAGGGAAGCAAGATGCAATCTATCTTGCTTTGATAGTATTCCGGGTCTTGGAAACCTGGAAACCTCCGAATAGTGCACACCGGGACGATATACATGTAGATATAATAGCATAAGAACAACAAAATAATTAAGAGAATACATAGTCCATAAAAATATATAAAATTGTTGTCTATTTATGGGATTTAATGGCTCTAAAATCATCTAGTTTCGAGTTCAGATGCTTCCTAAACAATTCATAGAAGATTTGGAAAAATTAGAAATCATGGAAATAAATAAACCGGGTTAACCTAAGAAACCCGGCCAAATTGGGCAAGCGGCTCGCACAGTGGCAGCTAGGGCGACCCGCGACAGGTTGTGAATGGTGGGCGCAGCGAAATTGACGGTGGCGACTGGCACGTGGCAACGGCGACATGGTGTGTCCGCGTTGGCTGGCGGCGGCGTCTAGGGCGACACTGACGCGTGGCGCTGGCGTAGCGTAGCGCGCGCATGGGCGGGACGGCGACGGCGGGAGCCAGGTGGCGGCGTGCGGATAGCGGGGCGGCTAGGCGGCGACGCTAGGGAACTCGGGCGAGCTTTTTCTTGCGTAGTTCTTCACCAAATATTGTGATCCATATATCCATCTGGATCATCTCGACGAGCTCTATGCAATGGTGCCATCTACTCTCGGGTTTGAGCGAGGCACAGAGTGGAATTCCTGAAAAGAGCTTCGACGACTAGGGTTTTGGCGATTAGGGTTTGTGATCTGGGGATTCTCGAGTTGGGGACTTGAGAGAGGGGTTATGGGGATATTCATAGTGGTGGTGGATGACCTAGGTTAGGCGTTATGATGGGGTGATTGGATTTGGGCTCAAATTATACTCTGGGTAGGATTAGGACTCATCTATATTAGGAAATTATCTAAATTCATGATTTTTTTACCTGGGCTTCTGCCCAAACATTAATTTAGGCTTCTAGAAACTATCCTCCAAAGTTGGACTTGAGTTTCTCTTGTATGGTCATCATTTCATGGGTTTTACGAGCTTCCGGCAAAATGGCAACACTTAATGTAATCATGAGGTAGTCTTGGTATCTGAGCTTGAAATTTGCGTGGTGACTACTTGTAGGCTTCTAATAATTACTGGAATTTTCCAAGAATTTTCCCAGAGGTTTCCCTAGGGTTTTTGGTTTAAAGCTAGTTTAAAATTATTTAAATTAGGGTTATGTATATAACAATCCCCATTTATTTAACTTTGTTGTTTTTAAAATATAAGTGACAAGCAATAAAATAGAGGCTATCAGATAAGAGATATAGAGACGCTGCTGGAAGGAAGGTATCTATTAGAGTGTAGTGTAAATTGTGAATGAATTTTAAAGGGATATGCACAGAGGAGACATCAATAGTGTTCGGGAATAAAGGTGTATTGGACAATTAACTACATGTATAAAGTGCTTGACATTGCGTCACGAACTTGGCTCTTCCCGAACGACAGGATTCATTTCGGAGCTTGACAACGTAGGAGTTCTCTTCGTTGAGAAGCTTGTTAGATTTGTCGGCACCATTCGTGTGAAGATTGGATCTCAACTACCTAAGGACCGATGAAGGCTCATTTGTTCGTGGAGCCACCTTGATTCGTTTAAGCTACCTTAGCATGGTGCAGAAGAGACTAACAAGTTTCCAATACCACATACAAACATTAATTGTTCACTTGTATGGTTTATCTCTTGATTCCATTACTTTGTAAAGTTACTTAGTTTCCTAAATATTATTTTAGCTTGTGTTTCGAATCCTTATATTTATAGTATAAAAAACCTAGTTTTAACTTTATTTCTGTGGTGCTCTATTGCAACTTTGTTCTTATTGATCTTTAACACAACCGCTAATGATAACAATCATATCACTATTGATTCTTTACCCAGACAACTTTTTATAACTAGCGGTTCGTTGCCCCAATCATCAGTGATAAGTTTGTACAAACAAAAAAAAATATCCCATAAAAATGGCTAGCCTCAGATCTTGCTAGTGATGTGACCAAGACAATGAAGAATATGATGAGTCATTTTGTATTAGATGAATATGATCATCATCGAATTTAGCATCAACTTCTTCCTTAGCATGGTTGTCGCCGAGCTATTTCTCATCATGGTTGTTGATAAGTTTTTCAGCGACTACTTTATCTTCGACCACGACATCTACAACTAGGGATGAAAATAGTACGGATAATTTCCGACCGTCCGACCGACCGAGGCATAATAAGAGTTGAGCTATGGTGCTTCGCGAAGCACGGATGTTTTTGGTGCTTCGCGTTCGGTTTGCAAAACCTATGACCGATGTGAATGATCCGGACCACTCATTTTGATCTTCTAGTTGATATGAGCTCACAAACAAAATTTTACATTTTTTTAAATTTTTTTACTATTTTAAACAGATTTTTGAAAACCAGCCTTTTTAGAGGCTCCGTAATAACTTAGATCATGAGTTTTCAAAAATCTGTTTAAAATAATAAAAAAAATTGAAAAAATGTAAAATTTTGTTTGTGAGCTCATATCAACTAGAAGATCAAAATGAGCGGTTCAGATCGTTCACATCGGTCATAGGTTTTGCAAACCGAACGCGAAGCACCAAAACATCCGTGCTTCGCGAAGCACCATAGCTCAACTCGGCATAATAATATCCGAAAATATTGAGCCGGATAATTTTATGGATATCCGAATCCGACAAGGCGGATACGGTACGGATACAAATAATATCCGATGGATATTATCCGAGCTTTTCTTGGATAATATCCGATGGATATTATCCGATTAGCTAAATCCATCTATAAACTATCTCTATTATATTTCTATAGGATGAATGACTAACACATATAACAACTAGATGCATGTGATTTTACATTTTTTTGCTTTATCGGGTATGATACTTACACACCATCATTTTCATGACTATGGGCCATAAAGTTGAGTCACAAAGAGATAACTATATGTATTTGGATATACTTATTTCTTTAGTATATGTTTTCGCGTATTATCCGAGAGAGTATCCGCGTCCGATCCGTATTTGTATCCGATATTATTCGTATCCGTATTTGTATCCGGTACTATCCGTATCCGAATCCGTATCCGATCAAACTAAATGGATCAAATACAATATGAGTGGTTTCCGATCCGTATCCGATCCGTTTCATCCCTATCTACAACAAGTCGGCGATACTTTACGGTGTCCTCTACCACATCCTCACTTACTACAATGTCTATGGAAGTAAGGTTATGTTAACTACCAACTTGGCCAGGACGTAAAATTCATAGTACATATGTCGTCGTGTTGATATTGTGCCACCGCTGTGAAAAATTCAACCTCCACCGTCATTACCTCCACTACATGGAGATCTACTTAAGAAAGACACCTCTCCACCTCCTCAACATCCTTAGACCCAACCACTCATGTTGCTCAAAGCCCAAGCAAATATCATGCCCAGTTAATTCATCATCGACGAGCCTAGTTCGGCCACCGATATCATTCCAATTTTAAACGATCATAAATTGCTTATACGAAGTCCGTTTCGAATGTTCTTGGTATGCACGAAAATATCACGATGAGAGATTTCCAATGGTTATGGTTTGAGGCCCAAATACCATCGGAATCAGTGGGAATCGCAAAAACAAGGCAACATTTATAATCTACCGGGAGTTATTTGGTGTTGCATCACCTTTATTTTGGTCCTTCGGCCCATGTAAGACTTGGGTTTTTTCTTAAATTATTCTGCCATCGCAGTTTGTGAAACCCCAACTTCGTGAGCTCTAATACTATTTGCAATTGAGTTGCTTCTTCTTCGTTCTTACTCGTGTTCTTGACTCCCTTGCAGAAGCTAAATTTGACGTTGCTAATGCTTATACTTTTAAGATTTCTTACTAGCCTCCTCTTTAAAATTTTCTGGCTTGACCACTGCGCAAATGCATTCTAAGCTTCTTAGCCTAAGCTCGGGCTAGTGGATCGATATGTACGGTGACGATCTCCTCTGCTTGGTTGCCAACATGAAATCCAATCGGGGATCGTCGACAGCTTCAATGGTGCCAGGCAGGGAGCGCAGGCCTGCATCAGCACCGTCTGGAAGCACGCGACGAAGAAGAGGCTATATTATGGCGCCCGGTACGTACGCTGCCAACATGCTGGAGACTAACAGGGCTAGCTGTGGGGATCTGCAACCCGGCATCCAACTGAGCCATGATGGCAAGGACCTCGTCATCAGTAGGCGTCGACGTCTTCTACGCCCCTGGAGCCTCATGCCGGCGCTGACGATGTGGAACTACAGTGGAAGCCTTGGAAAGGGATCCATATCCACCTTCGTAAGCTGGGTAACCCAACACAAAGGACAGAGGGGTGGAAGCCACATAAACAAGCTAGTTTCATGGCGGTAGAAAGCAGAGAAGGACACACAATTGCAAGGGTGACACGGGGGAATTTGGAGATAGCAAAGATTCGCAGAGAAGGCAGAGAATAGGAGATGGGTGAAGAGGCAGAGGTAAAAGAAGTCATCAGATATAGTGCCCTTACATCTATTAATAGTACAAGCACGGGTTACGGCTGCGCCCTCCTGCCACGCGTCTTCGTCTCGCCTCGCCGGTTGCCACGTCGATCCGTCACTCGCAGCCGTCCGATCACGTGCGCTAGGAAGATCCATCCGTCCATTAGTTTGTTTACCTATAAAATAATTTGTCCCGCCCTGCTGTAAACACCGCGGGCGCCTTGGCCGGCTGGCTAGCTGAGCTAGCCCTCAGCCAGGTGCCCGCGGTTCGATCCCCATTGCCGTCGCGTTTTACGTTACTTTTTTTCCTCCCGCGTTTTAGCCAGGCGCCTTGTGCTGTGCTTGCTTTTCCTCCTGCGCTGTGCGCGTCTTGCTTTTTTCCTCCCGCGCTGTGGCGCGCGAGGCAAGTAGTAGTTTTTACATAGCCAGGGGACAACCTCAGGTCTGGCCATCAAACAGCTAACATCGTCCCACGGCAACAACATTCATCCACGTGGCGCACGAGGAGGCCAAGAAATGTGCACTACAGATAGCACAACTGTTCGCCGCCCGAAACTCACAACATGAACTATGGCAACCCATTAAATGCCGAACAAAAACCATCGCGACATGTAATAGTAGCAAAAGCATCGACTCCTCGATACCACCAACTGAGCGATGATACAAACTTATCAATCAACATTTTCCAAAGCATTTAATAAACATCAAAAGTAGAGCCTATGTTAGAAGATGTGTGACATCTGGGCGGCACGCCATGTCGAAGGGAGCAGGCAAGCTAGGTAAGTAACCATAGCAGATAGCATGTCTTGAAGGCCACTCCAGGTCGAAGCCTTCCGTAGTGTCCTTTCTGGGGCGCCACTTGTCCTAAAGTCTACTCTAAGCTGAAGCCTCACGTAGGGTCCTCCCCGAGCCGCCACGTGTTCCAGAGGCTGCTCTAGGGCAAAGACTCTCCCAAGGGCTACTCTTGGACAACCCGCATGTCAATCATTGCCCTATGGTTGGACATTTGAGATTCTCGCCCAAGGTAGACAAGTCAAAAATAAGCTCAGGAGTCAAAGACGTTCGACGTCTGCGAAGGGGGAGGACGTGTAGGTCCCTGCCAAAGGCAGCTAAAGGAAGGCAAACGAAGGGGTGGACGTGTAGGTCCCTGCTTTGGCGGCTCGACCAAGGGCAAACAGGGGAAGTAGGACTAGAATTACTACTTTGCCCTCTATATTCTTTGTACTTATAGGGGCAAAGGGCACAATGAATCTCAGCTATATATAATTGAGGCCACATAGCCTGCTATAACTTTTAAGCTCAATCGAAACCCCAAAATGTTTTGCATTTTCCCACTCCATTTTGGATTGTGCTTCCCCTAAAAGGTTGTCTCGTCCAAGGTCACCCCACTTTTCCTTGGGAGGGACACCTCCTCATGAAATTCACTGTCCAGAGAGCCCCGAAGACAATGTGTGTGAGTTCTGTGATGATATCGTGATCGTATGTTATTATTGTAAATTTTATATTGTGGCAAATGGCTAAATCTACCATCAATGGCTACTCAGGCATTCTGTGTCGGTTCATGAATTGAACCGACACATGTGTCTAGGGTAATCTATGTTAGCTCAAGGTTTGAACCAGCACAAAAGGCCAGAGGCATCTTTGTTGGTTACACGAATGGCTAGGGGAATCTGTGTCGTTTCAAGGCTTCACCTGAAATGGAAGGTCAGTGACATCTGTGCCAGTTCAAGCCTTGACCTGACCTGACACTGATAAATTCATTTGTGCCGGTTTTTCACCCGGCACAAATGTTCACAACAACTTATGTTGCGTTGTTTGTGCTGCGGATGGAGGTTATAAACAAGCACAAATGGCTGTGTCGTAGTGTTTGCCCTGATACATAGATTGAAAAGTCTTTGTAGGGAATATACTGCCAGTTTTGTGAAATTAGTATAAATAACCAAAAGTGCTATTGTTCTTTTTAATAGACTATTTCATACATGCATGCAAAAAAGTAGAAAACCATAATAATTTTTTTGACCATTGTATCAAAATATAATAGCCCTAATCATCTTGGATCTATAGTTATCCTCCCTCCACTCCCCTCTCCCTACCACATTCGTCACCCCCTCTGCCGCCAACGTTGTCCATCCTTCTCTAGCTGCTCCGTGCACCTCCCGGCTGCCATGCCATCCTGCCTACACTAATCGATCCGATCGCGGTGTCGATCCGCTTAACATCAACGCCCACCGACTTCAACCGACCTTCCCTCCGCTTTGGCGATGCTGCTTTGTTGTCAGAACGGGGTACCCAGCTTGAACGCCTAACCTCATAGTAGTGGTGGCGGTTGGAAATGGAAAATACGATGGCGGCGGTGGATACCACGCATGCATAAAAATTGGACCGTGCACTTTGCTATTATGTAGCAAGGATTTAAATTTCGCAGCGCCAAAAATTTCATCGCTAGCCGAAATTGCTAGATATTGCGAAATTGCGATAAAATTTCACCAAAAAATAGACATTTTAAATTTTAAACAAAAGTTATCGAAAATAGCGAATCAAGGAGTTAAACCATGCAACTCATGTTTGGACTACCCACCAAGCTATCATAGGTCTTAAAA
The DNA here is from genome assembly GCA_005191435.1 of Raddia distichophylla. NCBI lineage: Eukaryota > Viridiplantae > Streptophyta > Magnoliopsida > Poales > Poaceae > Raddia > Raddia distichophylla. Next base: position 2,661,758 of record SPJY01030514.1, read on the forward strand.
GAAGGATATTATGTTTTATTTTTTATATGTTAGCATCAAGTTTTATAAAATTATTGGAATTCAAACATTTCAGGAGGTGATTTAAAATTTCGTTTGGAACAAAAATTGCGAAATTCACGAAATTCGCCGAAATAAAAATCGCTGTTTCCTAGGCTCCCGCAAAGCAGCAAACCGGTTGTTCTTTACGGCGATAAAGTATGTCACCGCGAACAACCAGGTGGAATTCTTCAAGCGAATACATGCAAAAAGTTATGGAACGTTGCTTTCCGCATCATTATAACAAAGTGCGGAGATATACTGCATTTACATGTAAACCAAAATTGAAAAAAAAAACTTTGTTGTGGAAATGAAGGTACGCCTTGTCGATGTCTGATCACATTACTACGTTTTAAGTTGCTTACTATTCAACGCCCGGACGATACACTTTTTTGATGTTTACGTCGCCGTTAACATTTGGAAGAAAACAAATATGTCACTGTTAATTGCTAAGATGTTTACGTTTTGGAGGAATACTGCAATTAGATAGCATGTCGTTTTGTAATTAGTTCACGTTTTTCGTGCGCAACACTAGAAAACACAAATGTTAGCCAATGCTAGTCAGAAACAAAATTAAAATATCAAACCCTTTTTGTAGGAAAAGACAGGTGAACTACTTTAAATTAATTCAGTAGAAAAGTTACAGGGTTAAAATTTAGGGGGAGGTTTAGACACATTCCTTATTACAAAACGGGTGCCTGCCACCCCCCAAAGGCGCTGGACCTTCAGGATCAAATTGAAGAAGGCCATCGGCGGTAGCTCCTTCAAGTTGAAAATGCGATTGTTGCTTTCGAGTCAGAGATGACATAAGGTTGCTAGCACGACGGATCCTAAGCCCGTGGTTAGGTTGGGTTGCAGGATGTTCTCAGCCCACCAGACGGTGAGATCCTCAGTTTGGGCCCATGCAGAGAGGAGAAGGCGTGGGGGCATTGAGCCCGGAAGCCAGAAGGTCTCAAATGGGGGAGAAGGGGCATTCGAGGTAAAGGTGTTCCGGGGTCTCCAGGCATCTGAGGCAAAGGGCGAGGAAGTAATTATTCGGCAATCTCCTACGCAGTAGGGCACAAGCAGTCATGACTCTCCATTGGAACAATGTCCAAGCAAATAGCTTGCTCTTGGAGGGTGCCCACTGCTTCCAAATTATCGCTAGCACTGTCTGAGATGTCCTTATAGTGAATTGCATGTGGTATGCTGAGCGGACAAAGAAGTTCCTGTCTACGAAGAAACGCTAAACTATTGGTACGGTCCACCCTGTCAAATAAGATGAGGCACGATTTGCTAGAGGAGGATTTGGCCAGCCAAAGCCAACACAATTGGAGGGCTTGGCAGAAATTCTTTAGGTCGAGCACCCCGAGCCCTCCAAGGGTAGCCGGGGAGCAGACGAGTTTCCAGTTGACACGACACCCGCCTACCGCAACATTGTCATTGCCGCACTAAAGCTAGGCACGGCATAGTTTGTCGATTGTCTGAAGGACCGAGGTAGGTGGGGAGATCAATGAAAGGGTGTAAGATGGTAAGGTCGAGAGAACTGACTTTAGCAGGGTGATTCTACCCTCTTTTGAAATCATTTTCCCCGCCAACCTACCGAACGGCCAAAGATCTTGTCAATTAGAGTTTGGAAGTGGACGTGCTTTAGCTTCTTAATGGCCAGTGGGAGGCCAAGGTACGTGATGGGGAAGGACTTTCGTCACGCGGGCAGGTCGATAAGAATGTTGTCACGGTCAAACCCCTTGCACTTGATAGGCACGACCTGACTCCTTTCAAAGTTTTTGCGGAGGCCAGAGATTGCGGCGGATATGGGCCAGTGCCGAGATCTCTTACTTGATTGGTGCCACAAAGATTGCAGCATCATCATTGTAGAGCAAGATACGTAGATTTGCCGGGATGCCTTGAAGCGGTGAAAGGACCCCCTCGTCGGTGGCAATGTGCATATGACGTTGCCAGGGTTCAATTGCAAGGTGGAACAGGGAGGGGGACAGCAAGCGGACGAGTAATTAAGGAGGATTTGGGAGGAGTACCATATAGAGGAGGCGATCCTATTCCTCCACTTATGGCTGTTGCTGATTCTTACGCTTTCAGAAAATAATTCGCAAGCGGACGGATATTGCTTCTAGTTTGCACCCAGGAGTATTCCAAGGTATCGAATTCACAAGAAACGAGGAAAAATGATAATTCAAATTATCTATATTACTTATGTACCAGTTAGCTAATTAACAGGGCAAGGATAAATGATATAATAGGACCGATGACACACATAAGGGTATAAAAGAATAAGTTAGGCAGATAGTTGGGAGGACAACGAGAAGACTATAAAGTTCCTTAATAGTGCAATCGATTATCTGGTTGAGCTAACGGATATGAGTTTGGTGGTTTGTTTTAAGAATTTAATTGGAGCTCGGCCGATTCACTATCACCCGCTATTAGTTAAGAACACCGAATGGTTATGACCACCCCCGGTTGGGCCCTACTGGTCTAGTTCCTAATGTAGTGGATTACGCGTGAGATAAATCTCGGATGGATAGGGCTGTCACCACCAATCACAAAGACGTTGGAACGGGTGTAAACCAAGTCAGTGATAGTCTCAGACACCACATCTGCTACTAAATCCGATCAATCCTCCGTGGATCCTAGGAAGGCGATTCAAGTCCAATACTTGGGCTATTCTAAGCATATGAGAATGAACACAGACTCGAAATCAGATGAACTTAATTAACCGATCTAATAATTCACACCTCCCACTTAATGTGAATATGCTCAGCTCAGATAATGAAAGACACTTATATTATAAAAGCAAAGTGTTACAAAAGTGAAATGATAGAAGAGCTATTACCCGAATTCCTGAAGGCAATTCTCCTAGCTATTGGTGTTTGATTTTTCATATTTTCTGTGGAAGGAGTTTTGAGGAGATTTTTAGCATAGTGCTTTACAACTGATTGGTAAACAGGAACAACAATTCCCAAAACTCCTTCCATAGAAAATACGAAAAATCAAACACCACGAGCTGTTTAGAACTTCGAATAGAAAGTTTGGGGCTCGGATTGCCTCATAGCTCCCAAACGGGGAACTAGTGGACTTTAGATTTTTACCACATATGGGTATGTGAGTCACGCATCTTTTTCAACTAGAATCATCCCAAAATGATGTTTCATGATTTTTGTAAAAATCTTTTACTGACTGCTGTGCGGATGAAAGTTTCTGAACAGATTAGCAACAAGTCAAGAACTTGATCTCTTGCCTCTCATATAGTTGCAAAGTGTGTATCAAATCATATTAGCAACCTTAAGACATCATACCTCACCTGCATCACTGAGGTGAACACACATGAAACCAACACACCTTACCTCACCTGCAAGGTTAGTCCATCACAAAATTATTAACATCATAATCCATTCGTGACATCACAATTAGCAAGCCCTAGCACACCATGTGTCAGCTTATCAAATTCCACCGGACCACATCCGATCAAAACTATTACCTTGGCCAAGCTCAGCACAATGGTTCCGTTCCAATTCCACGACAATTTCCACAATGCACCATTTAAAATTTTTCAAAACACTTCAAATTCCATCTTGTCAGCATATATTCATCATCAAACTGAGGTACCCTCCAGATGGGTATCAACAATATGAAAGCTAAGAGACTTTCTCATCACCAAGAGCTTCAAGGTCGGTAGGGTAGACAATACCCTGTTCACCAAGGTGGTCGAAGGAGACTTGTTCATATGCCAAGTCTATGTGGATGACATCATCTTCGGGAGCTCCAATAGGACAATGGTGAATAATTTCAGTCAAATGATGGTGGCTGAGTTTGAAATATCCATGATGGGCAAGCTGGGCTTTTTTTGGGCTTTCAAATCAAGCAACTCAAGACGGGGACATTCATTTGCCAAGAAAAGTACATTCTGTACCTACTCAAGTGTTTCAATATGAGTGTTTCAATATGAGTGACTGCAAGCCAATCCGGACACCAATGGAGACGAACTGCCACTCTTCCTGAATGAAGAAGGTAATCCTGAATGAATGGTTGGTGTATTGTTATACTTGACCGCATCTAGGCTCAACATTAAGTTTAGTGTGTGCATGTGCGCTAGGTTTCAAGTCTCCCATAGAGAAGTACATTTGATTGATGTGAAAAGAATTTTTACATACTTGAAACACTCCACTAGCATAGGCTTATGGTTCCTAAGGGTGCGCGACTTGAGCTCTTTTTTGACTATTCTGATTCAGATTATGCTGAGTGCAAGATTGATCGCAAGAGCAGTCCAATGGCCTTTCACTTCTTAGGGAGATGTCTTGTGTCATGAGCTTAAAAGAAACATAACTTTGTGGCACTATCTACCGCTGAGGCTGAGTACTCCATGGTGCTATCTACCGCTGAGGCTGAGTACATAACAACAGGGAGTAGATGTGCACAACTCTTATACCTAACACAATATGTTTATGACTTCGGAATAAAATTGGACCACGTGCCTTTTCTTTGTGATGCTGAGAGCGCTATAAAAATAGCAAACAATATGGTCCAACATTCACGCACCAAGCATATCGATGTCATACATCACGTCCTTCGAGATCACGTGATGAAAGGCGACATTGTGCTTGAGCACGTGAGGACATAAGACCAATTGGCTGACATCATTACCTAGCCACTTGATGAGGCACGGTTTTGTAAGCTAAGAAACGAACTCAATATACTAGATAGATCCAGCATTGCTTTGAACTGGCCATGGGGCCTTATGTGTGAACCTTGCAACATCAAATTGAATTTGAGACAGCCTAGGCTTTGCTTGTTATACTTGCTTTAAATCATGATTATGTGTGAACCATATGATATTGATGGCTCGATCTAGGTAGGCCATCACTTTGCTTAATGCTTTCTTTAATGTAATACATTGCTCTTACCCGAATTCCTAAAGACGATTCTCCTAGCTATTGGTGTTTGATTTTTCATATGTTGTGTGGAAGGAGTTTTGAGGAGATTTTTGGCACAGTGCTTTACAACTGAATGGTAAACAGGAACAAAAATTCCCAAAACTCCTTCCACAGAAAATACAAAAAATCAAACACCATGAGCTGTTTAGAACTTTGAATAGAAAGTTTGGGGCTCGGATCGCCTCATAACTCCCAAACGGGGAAACCAGTGGACTTCAGATTTTTACCACATATGGGTATGTGAGTCACGCATCTTTTTCAACTGGAATCATCCCAAAATGATGTTTCATGATTTTTGTAGAAATCTTTTACTGACTACTGTGAGGATGAAAGTTTCTAGACAGATTAGCAACAAGTCAAGAACTTGATCTCTTGCCTCTTATACGGTTGCAAAGTGTGTATCAAATCATATTAGCAACCTTGAGACATCATACCTCACCTGCATCACTGAGATGAACACACACGAAACCAACATACCTTACCTCACCTGCAAGCTTAGTCCATCACAAAATTATCAACATCATAATCCATTCGTGACATCACAATTAGCAAGCCCTAACACACCATGTGTTAGCTTATCAAATTCCACCGGACCACGTCCGATCAAAACTATTACCTAGGCCAAGCTCAGCACAATGGTTCCGTTCCAATTCCACAGCAATTTCCACAATGCACCATTTAAAATTTTTCAAAACACTTCAAATTCCATCTTGTCAACATATATTCATCATCAAAACGGGGTACCCTCTAGATGGGTATCAACAGTATGAAAGGCTAAGAGACTTTCTCATCACCAAGAGCTTCAAGGTCGGTAGGGTAGACAATACCCTATTCACCAAGGTGGTCCGAGGAGACTTGTTCATATGCCAAGTTTATGTGGATGACATCATCTTCGGGAGCTTCAATGGGACAATGGTGAATAATTTCAGTCAAATGATGGTGGCTGAGTTTGAAATATCCATGATGGGCAAGCTGGGCTTTTTTTGGGCTTTCAAATCAAGCAACTCAAGACGGGGACATTCATTTGCCAAGAAAAGTACATTCTGTACCTACTCAAGTGTTTCAATATGAGTGACTGCAAGCCAATTCGGACACCAATGAAGACGAACTGCCACCTCGGCCTGAATGAAGAAGGTAACCCTATGGACCCCAAGCTTTACCGTTGAATGGTTGGTGTATTGTTATACTTGACCGCATCTAGGCTCAACATTAAGTTTAGTGTGTGCATGTGCGCTAGGTTTCAAGTCTCCCATAGAGAAGTACATTTGATTGATGTGAAAAGAATTTTTACATACTTGAAACACTCCACTAGCATAGGCTTATGGTTCCTAAGGGTGCGCGACTTGAGCTCTTTTTTGACTATTCTGATTCAGATTATGCTGAGTGCAAGATTGATCGCAAGAGCAGTCCAATGGCCTTTCACTTCTTAGGGAGATGTCTTGTGTCATGAGCTTAAAAGAAACATAACTTTGTGGCACTATCTACCGCTGAGGCTGAGTACTCCATGGTGCTATCTACCGCTGAGGCTGAGTACATAACAACAGGGAGTAGATGTGCACAACTCTTATACCTAACACAATATGTTTATGACTTCGGAATAAAATTGGACCACGTGCCTTTTCTTTGTGATGCTGAGAGCGCTATAAAAATAGCAAACAATATGGTCCAACATTCACGCACCAAGCATATCGATGTCATACATCACGTCCTTCGAGATCACGTGATGAAAGGCGACATTGTGCTTGAGCACGTGAGGACATAAGACCAATTGGCTGACATCATTACCTAGCCACTTGATGAGGCACGGTTTTGTAAGCTAAGAAACGAACTCAATATACTAGATAGATCCAGCATTGCTTTGAACTGGCCATGGGGCCTTATGTGTGAACCTTGCAACATCAAATTGAATTTGAGACAGCCTAGGCTTTGCTTGTTATACTTGCTTTAAATCATGATTATGTGTGAACCATATGATATTGATGGCTCGATCTAGGTAGGCCATCACTTTGCTTAATGCTTTCTTTAATGTAATACATTGCTCAAATTGGAATCTTAAAGCTTTTGCTAGATGTGTCATAACCCACTGCATCTTTTTATGCTCAACACTATCTTGAATGAACTTTTGAATGTGTAGCTTGCTATCTAGTGTCACTTGTCTCTTCCCATGACTAAAAATGAGCAAATCTTTTGAATGTGTAGCAAATTGCAAAATATGCTGAAATGTGAAATAAGGCCAAAATGGGCCATACATGTCTCACCAATGTCTCCTCAATGAGATAGTTTGCTATTGTACTAGGCATGAACTCAGGGGAAGCTTTTGATGGCCAAGATGCTAAATCCTTCAGTGTCATGCTGGGTAGCATCGTCAAAGGCTTGATACATGGCACTCACATTACAGGAATCCGAACTATTAATGTCGGCTTAATGTACTTATGTTGGCCCAAAGAATGCCGATGTAAATAATCTGGTTATTTACGTCGGCCCGAGCAAACCGATTTAAACAGACCTATTAACGTCGGCCGAGCTGACGTAAACATTGTCATGAAACACTTTTTTACATCGGCCAAGCCGACGTAAATAGGTGTATTTACGTCGGTTCGTTCCGGCCGACGTAAATAGCTATGTAGGGCCCACCATCATGGTTTTTACCCAAGCTTAACCTAGCAGCGCATCCACTCCTAGTCCACTCCACCGCCACCGCCGCCATCCTGCTCCCTACTACCGCCCAGCCCTGACCACCACGCTGCCCGCCGTCGCCGCACCTCACCACATCGCCCTCGCAAATGTGCAAATTGCAAACCTTTTGAAAATACGCTCAAAAAAATATTTTTGTAAGTATGAAATTTTTGGGCTTGGTGAAGACATTGTGCAATATGGTATGCATGCTCTAGTCCTAGATTGCATTTTGTGACTTCTAGTAGTGGCATGAGCACAACTAGATACTTTAGGTCTTGTATCATATAAATCTTGCTTTAGGTCTAATATTACTTGAACATCACATAAAGATGAGCTCTTATTGGTCTTTCTGACATGTTTGACCTAGAGATAGCTTGATTGTGAAATGTGGTGATAAGTAGATTAAAGTTTGTATAACTCCCAAAGCTCATGAGATAGTCTCTTGATTCGTATTTGCTCATGTTGGCTTGTCTTTTATGCCTTTATTTGTCCTTGATGATAGGGGAAGGGGGAGAAATATGAAATCTATCTCATGCTCTAACCTGAGTGACAAAGGGGGAAACTTCAACGAGAATGGGGAGAATTTGCCTTCTTACTAGCTTGCTAGGTGGTGTTGCCTCATGTGAATTTCATTAAATTTTTCAAGTGGCATCTTTGTATTGATCTATAGGGGGAGCTATCGTAGTCTGGCATACATCTCATTTTATTCAAATTGGCCTAGTTTGCATTGTGCTCTATTGTAGATCTTCAGGTGGTTTCCCGAAAGGAGCTCATAGAGAGCAACATTGGGCAGTGTGTCGGGAACCCACTGAGCGGAGTCGAGTCCCTTCTATGCATTACTGTACTAGTCCTTGGATCAGTAGCTAGTACACACAGATTCCAGAACTTGTATCATAACCATTCTCATTGAAACTTTAAGGCTCATAATACAAAAGACTGGCACGCGGTCCGTACAACCGCGAAAGCATAGGTACATAGTAAGAGAACAAGAAAAATCCAACACGATCCCATAGGCATGCTGTAGTTGCGATCCTAGGCGTCAGAGTAGTTCATGTCTTGAATAACGTTGGCGAAGTCACCGTCTTTGGGCTCACCATTGTCCGAGACGTAACACTGAGCCTCTGGACCTGCTCATTGGAATGAGCATCCCCGCAAGTGAATGCGAGGGTGAGTATATGTGCAAATACTCGCTAGCCAAATTGACATATGCATATGTGGGCTTAGCAAAATACCAGAACTTGTATCTTAACCATTCTCATTGAAACTTTAAATATTACAATAGAGTGTAGCATTAAGGCTCATAATACAAAAGATTGGCACGCTGTCCATACAACTGCGAAAGCATGGGTACATAGTAAGAGAAAAAGAAAAATCCAACATGATCCCACAGACAAGCTGTAGTTGCGATCCTAGGCGTCAGAGTAGTTCATGTCTTGAATACCGTTGGCGAAGTCACCGTCTTTGGGTTCACCATTGTCCGAGACGTAACACTGAGCCTCTGGACCTGCTCATTGGAATGAGCATCCCCGCAAGTAAACGCGAGGGTGAGTATATGTGCAAATACTCGCTAGCCAAATTGACATATGCATATGTGGGCTTAGCAAAGGAGGAATTAGGATTTGTTTTTGCAGAAAGCCAACTTTACAAATTTTACTATATCATTGAAAATGTGGAAAACAGTGAGTTAAAACAAATATTTTTATTTCGAAACTCCGGCTACCCACTGGTTTGATCCCAGCGGCAACTCATGGCTACCTGCCATGTCCATCCATTATCGCATGGCTATCCAATTTCAGGGCTAACCGCCAAATCAGTCAAAATCTGAGGGCCATCCGCCATGCTAATCTAATATCATCAGGGCTAGCCGCCATGTAAATCTCAAAATCTCATGACTAACTATCATGCAAACTCAATCACTTCACAGCATCCTGCTGCGAATGCCCAAAACAAGACTCACGGCGTTCTGTCATGGTTTTCTCTTTCAAACGCCATTTCGAAAACAAAGATGAGAAAACTACCATTGAGGCAGTGCTCCGTCGCTCGCCCTTGACCGTGGGCATGACTGTCTAGACAGTTCTGCACTCAGCAGAGGCTGCACGCTTTACCCACGAGAGGTAATTTACAAAGTAAACCACCACAAGGTCTCTAACCAACTCGCTCCTAGCTCGGGATTCAACCGCTGGGCTGGTACTAAGTTGCCAGTGGCCCCTCTTGCGCCGTAGGGCCAAGATCTATGTGACAGCGTTAGTCACAGATTCTGCACTCAAATTCTATGACACCTTTACCCACATGCACTATAAAATTCTACTAGGATTCTGAGCGGTTCCGTTAACCACGGATTCTGCGTTACACCGTTACTCACGGATTCTGCGCTCCCTATTCAACCAAGGCCTGCCCATACCAGCACTCGTGGTCGCATTGTTGAACTTAGTTTGTCTACCTCAAGGACTTGGTCCTAAGAGAGTTGGGTGGTTCCCACAGCGGCCCCAAGTCTCGTGCGTACTGCACCAATCCATAGAACCATCCACCCAATCCAGGGTTTCGCAAAAAACATTTTCCCTTTACAGTACCGACTATTGTACCCCAATAGTCCCATTTTATCGAATATGGCAGCGCTAGCTGCCTTTAATTTGAAACATTGCATTTCACATAAAATAACAGTGACGACTACAAGCAATAAATAGCAGGGCTAAGCATTTAAAGATCAACTAATCAATGAAATGGCAATAAACAAGATATATTATCCTGCCTAAGTCTCGTGCGTACTGCACCAATCCATAGAACCATCCACCCAATCCAGGGTTTCGCAAAAAACATTTTCCCTTTACAGTACCGACTATTGTACCCCAATAGTCCCATTTTATCGAATATGGCAGCGCCAGCTGCCTGTAAATCACACATTTCAAACATTGCATTTCACATAAAATAACAGTGATGACTACAAGCAATAAATAGCAGGGCTAAGCATTTAAAGATCAACTAATCAATGAAATGGCAATAAACAAGATATATTATCCTAGGGTTGACAAGGATCAGGTTTATATGATTATAATGAACTTTCTAGGCATTTAACTAATCAATCTAATTAATTAGTATTTTTAAATTTCAACTATCATGCATATTCACAATTCTATAAAAACATTTATAACAGTAGGTGGCAAGTCAACGATGACTTGTCATAAATGCAGTCTTCCGGGCGTTAGGGTAGATCCTTAGCTTCGACGACATCGATATTCGGATCTAGCGCAAATAGACGAAACACACAAATAAATGCAACATACAAAAATATGCAGCAATGGTGCAAATGGCATTTGCAAATAAAAGTAGGCATTTTTATGAATTTGTAGAAGTTCATTTCATTTAAATTGATTTTGTTTTGCAAAAGTTTTAAAAATAACAAACATTTGTTGTTTTAAAATAAACAGAATTAGAAATGGGCTGCTCCCGTCCTTCGGTCACAAGGAGATGCGCGCGGCAAGGAAATAGAGGCCTGGCCTGCTGCGTGGGGGACGAGGCTTGGCCGGCTGGGCTTCAGCCTGCTTAGCACGCGCTCTCGGTTGGGCCGGCGCCTGCTGTTGGAGATGGGCCACGGCATGGTTTCGTCTGGGTCGAGCGTGGGAGGGGCGCGTCATGGACCGAAAGGCGGCCGGGCCGGCTTGCTGGCTGGGCCTACCGGGGCTGGAGCTGACCTAGCTCGGCTTGAGCCTCGGCCGAAGGGGAGGAGGGAGTTGGCACCGTGGGCCTGCCTATCGGCCAAACAAAACATGGAAGGCCGCGCGTAGGCTTGGGCGGTGCGGAATCCAGCGACTAGAGAGAAGGCTTAGGGATCCTCGTGGTGGGTTCAGATGCTAGGATTTGGCGTTGGCGGCAAGCTAGCGGCAGCACGGACGGAGAAGGATGGCGGCACACGGTGGTCTGGCGACAGGCAGCATGGGAAAGACGGAGTGGTGGAAGAGCACCGGCGAGGTTAGAGGGAGGTGGGGGCGGAAATAGGGAGAAGGCTTAGGGATCCTCGTGGTGGGTTCAGATGCTAGGATTTGTCACCGGCGGCAAGCTAGCGGCGGCACGGGCGGAGAAGGATGGCGGCACACGGTGGTCCGGCGACAGGCAGCACGGGAAAGACGGAGAGGTTGAAGAGCACCGGCAAGGTTAGAGGGAGGTGGGGGCGGTGAGAATTTTATCCGGGGAAGGCTATGCCGGCGCGGTGGTGTGAGGCGGCTCTGGTCAATTGGAGCATGGCGGCGGGTGATGCCCCAGCGAAATAGGCCACGGTGAGGGTCGGAGGGGGTTCCAGGGGGAAGGGGAAAGATATGCTCACCGGGCGGCTTACTTGTGGCAACACGGCGGACGAAACACAGAGGGGAAAGCGAGAGAAAGAAGAGGCATAGTGGGGTCAACGATGAGCAAGTTGCGGGAAGAGGACAAGGAGGTAGGCCGGCGAAAAGAGGAGGGGTGGCCTAGTCGGCACGCCGATGAGTTGTGTGGCGCAGGGCCGTGGAAGAAGACAAGCAGGAAGAAAAAGAAAGAAAAAGGGAAGAAGAAAAGAAAACGAAAGAAAAGGAAGAAAGAGAGAGAAAAAGAAAAAGGGCAGGGGTGGGGCCCACTGACAAGGAAAATTTCAAAATTTTATTTTAAACAAAAATCTCAATTTAATATAATTGTATTAGTTAGATTAAAATAATTTTATTAAACCTTAAATCAACATATTAATTAAAATATATTTGTAATTCTTTTGTAAATAATTGTTTTTCACATTCAAAGTATGGTTTCCAAAATTAGAACAAATAACCTTTTTATGCAAACCAAAGATTAATTACCAAAATATTCTTTCGGTTTTTTTGCAAACAATTATTTTAAAATTTTAAATTCAAAATATTATTTTTAACAAAATATGATTTTGGCTTTTGCAAGGATTATTTTAAAATCTAAAATTGTCGAATATAGTTTTTAGAATATAACCTGCACATTTTCAAAAACTATATTTGAAAATTCATGCACGCGAAATATGAATGCCATCCTGTAGGGTTTTGAAAATGGGACAAAGTGGTCGAAAGCGGACGAAGAAAGTGGGGTGAGAGCGGCAGAGTTCTCTCAAGTTGGGGTGTAGAACATTCGGTCAAGCCTGACCAACGTTGGATTGGCTTGCTCATTGCTCCAAGTGAATCGTCTGCTGAAAAGGTGAAGCTCACGGAGATGACAATTGTGTTAGATGCTCCGGAAGATGTTCATAAGTCGGCGGTTATGGTTGAGATTGTTCTTATTGGAAGGCTTGTAGATGAGATCGATTTCCCCCATGATCAACCAAGTTTCCTGGACAGTGTCAGCGATGGTTTGGAGCTCATCGAGGGAGGCTTCATTCTCTGAGTCAGACTAAGAGGGGCGATAGACGTTGGTGGTGACCCAAGATTGGATCGAGTAGGTGCAGGTGACTTTGATAGTGATGGAGTTGTGTAGGAGAAGATCTGTTGACACCCAAATTTGGCACAAAAATACGGTTATTTTAGTGGCCAAAAGAGGGTGAAAAACAGCATATTTGGCCAAAAAAGGAGCTAAATCGGCATATACTCGGACATCATTATTGGTTGATCAGCTAATATTTGGAAAAGATCATAATCAGCTTTTATGCACGCATATATACATAGAAGGATTAGATAGCCGATCAAAAGAAATGATGAACTGGTTAGCGGATCGGCTTATGCATTAATGGTGTGACAAATATTAGAAAGCTGATCAGGCATATATATAACGGAAAGGGCTAATAGCCGATCATGTTTGAAGAGATGAACATCTAGCACATATTGGAGCTGATCATATGTTTATTAGTCGATTGGATTAAAAGCTATGCAAAATATGAGAGATGGGAGTGGGATAAGATATTTCGGGTTGAGAGGCTCTACGGTTTTTTACTTTGCCAAAGATACAAAATCACTGACACACAATTGCTACTCTGTATCGGAGCTCGGACACTCACTACCACCCGCTATCCTGAATTGGAATCTCGAATGGTTATGATCGTTTCGATTGGGCTCAACTGGTCTGCAACTAACGGGGCAAATTTCACAAAGTCTAAGCCGGATAATAGGGCTGTCACCACCTATTACCTACCACACGTCCATTGAAGCAGGTGCCTACCAGCTACTAACTAGTCCAAACACCACGTTTGTACCTAGTAGTAATATGTACCAAGAACGTTACTTCGATACGCACCCCTACTACCTTCTATACTAATCTCTAGGTGGACAATTAAGCACAAAGATCTTAGCACTCAAGAATAGTACGGGCCTAATACCAACAGAGTAACCATATATATGAAAGAATTTTGCTTATTCAACAAAGAATTGAGCTAAGTATTACTGAACATTAGAGCGAAGCTGTACTCGCACCTGAGTCGGCTCCGGAGCACAAGGTGGAAGAAAGCCGACACCTCCGGCGTCTCCCCAACACTCAACTCTCCTCTCTCCCTACTACTACATTTCTAAGTGGACAGCCTAGAGCTGATTTCTTCTCATCTCCACTTCTCAAATGAAGGTGAACACCTCCTTTTATAGTGTGCCGGAGCGAGTGAGCAAGTGCCACATGTTGGGACAAGTGTCACTCAACCCCCTCCAAAGGAGAATCCAAGGCGGCCTGAGAGTAGGTCGGTCGGCCTAGGTCGGGTCGGCCGGCCCGGCTTCGGTTGATCCCGGCCCTCCAAATCGTTTGGGATGCTCCTTGTGCGGTGTAGATAGTCTGCCTAGGTCGGTTTGGCAGTTGGAGACCGGTAGCATTGGGTTCCGTTAGAATCCTATGCTTGACTTGTGAAGCACTCCCTATTTCTGAATCAAACCGACTTGCATAGATGGTTGGGATGGCTTCTAGGTGTGTTTCTTGGTGTGTGGGAAAGAAACCGAGGCAAATTGGCCAAAAGAAGGGGCTGGCCGACCTGGCTTGGGTCGGCCGGCCCAGGTTTTGGGTCGGCTGGCCTGTTGGTCTGGTTCGGTCTGGTCCGTCATCTTTCGGAACATCTTTCTCCCTCATCCGAGCTCCAAACAAAGCAAATAATATATGCGTTTCGATCGTCTCGACAAGCTCTTCATCATTGTGCAGTCCATTTTGCCATTTGATGATTTTTCAAAATATGTTTAATTCAAACTCCATCTTCCGTACGATTTGCATACGGCCGATAAATCGTCTTTTCTTGTGTATGCCTGCAAAACATGAAACTACACCAAAATTCATGGAACTCATTAATGTGGCCTCAATGTAGTTTGAATTTCTTTATTTTGTAGATATGTTGACGGTCAAAAGCATATAAAATATTACAAATAAGGACCGTCAACACATCCCCACACTAGATCTTTGCTCGTCCGGAGCAAAGGAATTGAAATATGAACAAGGAGTTAATAAAAGATTAAGGTGGGCTTCATGCACAACTTCTCCAGATGAATAGATAGCATAAAGGTTATTCCAAAACGTTTCTCGTACTTGTGAGATTTTGAAGCGGCTAAAGACCTTACCTTTAGAAGTTGATAGATGGAATAACTTGATTGAGGTAATAAGTCCCTTCCTATCCTCAGACAAGCTCAGGGTTTTTAGAAGTTTTCAAAGAATTCCCAACTCATTTCTATTCCTCGAGTGATACTCTCAAATCGCTCATGGGTGGTTCCTTACCAAGGCCTGCGACCAACTTCTCCCTACAAACTAAGTCTTATTTGGAGCTCATGGTAGGGGGCAAATGTTTGCTAGTTTAAGGATGTGTATATTGTTGAGTCAAAACTTAATTCTAATGAAGATCGTGCTACTCCAAATTCCGATCATTAAGAGAATAAATGCTCAGGGGTTAGGGAGATAATGAACTCACGCCAAAGGAATAGACTTAAACACAAGTGCAAGGATATGTGGTACTAATGAGTCCAACATCTCGGATCTTGTGTTTGAGGAAGATGGTCTTTATTTGAACTCCTTATTTTAATGAATCCCCCTTTTAAAATTTTGAAATCCTTTGAGACCATGGAGCTACCGTTCTCTCTTTTATTTTTTTTTTCTTTTCTATTTTTCTCTTTCTCTCTTTTTTTTTGAAATAACTCCATGTCTCTCTTTCTCTTTTTTTTCTTTTTTTTTTCAAGGGATCAAAAGGAAACGGAGTTGTTTGCTATGGACCATTTGGTGGATAGGTTCAAAAGGTACGCAAAAGGATAAAAATTGGCTTTGGATTTTTTTGGAGGAATGCTTGCCGATGCGGATGCTTGAATCCGATGTGGAGTTCAGCATAACCAGACATGGAAGGGCTAGCAACTAAAAAGGGTACGCAAAAGGAGAATGATCGGTATCGAAGAGCACTACTTCTTAAGGACTCAAGTTTTGGCAAAACTCAACACAAGCAAAGACAGCATGAATTTAATAATTGGATGCCTAGGCTCTAATAAGTCAATAAGGAATATCCAAAGTTGGGATTTTATTTTAGTTAAAAATCAAAATCCTCCGAGTTGAACTGGATCAAGGAAAGGGGCATAAACCGGCCTCTATCTTGCTATATCACAAATGTCAACAACTTAGGTAGGATCCTCCCTAATTGAAATTTGATCCCACAAGAATTGAGTAATAATTAAGGAATAAAATTTATGCAAACTAACATGTGAGAGACAAAGTTGTGCTCATTTTATTTTCTCTAGTGTGCATTGTCATTTTTCATGAATTGGTGGCATCACAACAGACTTTTTTTTTCAAATTAACGGAGAGTGAGCATGAATAATACCGGTCGGTGTACAAGTGAAACAATTAAGCACATGCTTCAAGTTCGGACAACACTTTTATTTTCTAAAAGAAAAAAACTAATGCTTTATTAATTTCTTTTATTTTATTTTTTCATCATTTGTTTTGAAATTTCCAGGTTATTGAATGAAACGAGGTAAATAAAAAAAGGGTTCCAGAATACTTACCTCTCGGCGTTCGGATCAAAAGCTTGACCCCGGGAGCTTTTGACGATGCAGCTAGTGTGAAGATGTAGCTCCCTCCATCACCATTCTCTTCAGTTCAGTCCAGTTTTTCTAGCTGCAAGGTTTGTGCCAAACAAGACTACGAGATTTGCAATATTTATTATGCACAAACGCATCTTCGACACTACTCTTGTTGTTATGAAAGTTTTTAGACTACACCAAAACTCGTGGAACTCATTAATGTTAGCCTCAATGTAGTTTGAATTTCTTTATTTTGTAGATATGTTGACGGTCAAAAGCATACAAAATATTACAAATAAGGACCGTCAACAGGGAGCTGCGTCGAGTGCTGGTGGAAGAGGCGGCCCGACCACGCGCACCACGTCCACGGCTACATCTAAGCTGAGGGCCTAGCACCGGTGTGCATACAAGGAGGGGGTGCTGAATAAGCGTGGATACTCTGGCGACGAGCGCGTGGACCTAGGAGTGGGGTGGCGGGGAGGAAGAAGGCCAGCTTCAATAAGCATCGGATCAACGGGGGATGAAATTGGTGCACATCGGGGGCGTTGACCAGGTCCAACTCGAGAAACGAGGAGAGCAGCGACGGCAAATGCGAAGGCGAGAGGCAGCGGCTTCCCAGCGAGAGCGATGAGGAGCTGGCACGGTGAGGTGAGGGGTGCGTGGTAGAGGAAAGCATGGGTGAAGGTGCGTGTGGAACTCGCTGGAGAGGTGCTGCTGGGCGCAAACGACAAGGTGAAGGAAGGAAGAGCACAGCGGGGAAGGTGCCGCAGGTGCGGTGAGCATGGCGAGCCCGACGAAGAAGGAACCGCCGATTGCAGTGTGGTCACGTTACGGCACGGGGAGAAGGATCGCCAAAGCGGCGAAGAGCTTGAGAGGACGGGCTCCGCGGCGACGGTAGGCATGGTCGAGCCGGGCGTGGCGACTCTAGAAGTAGGCGCAATAGCAACGGCAGGGGAGCTGGAGCCCCAAGCAAAGCGCAACGGCCTACGGCGGCTGCTCGAGCCGGCTGTGCAGGTGGATTCGGCTGGTCGTTAGGGCTGATCCTGGCCGGCGCATGGCCCGCACGGCGGGAGAGGCACGCAGCGTCAAAGCCGGCGCTATCCTCCTCGCCATCAGTGCCGTTGCGCCAAAGTGGCGGAAGCAGGGAGTGACAGGGAATGGAGGACTCACCTGCACCGGAGACCTGGGCACGACTTTCCATGAAGCCGGCTGCCAGAGCTAAAGGCCGACCACTTACCGCCCACCCTCGATGCATGCAAAGACGACAGAGATGTCTTCGATGATTGCGATGTGGATGAGGACTCGAAACTTAGAGCGGCCGGGTGGGCGCTGCTGGGGTATCGCAGAGGGCGCGAACAGCTCTAGCCAGTGACACTGGAAGGCTCCAAGACTGGTACTGGTGAAAGTGCATGTAGGCCCTTAAGTTATTTTGGTGATTAATGAGTAACAATTATAGAGCTAATATTTTCTATTGGAGAATTGTACACAGATGATACAGGTTAAATTCGTGAGGTACATGTTTACATGTGATGGTGTAACCCTCAAAAGTGCATATATTGCAAGAAGGCATCAAGACTAGTATTTATTTGTAAATCTTTTTTTATTGAGTCATAGGGATGCCGTACTATAAAGAGGGATGCAATGGAGAAGCATATAAAGGTTCCTAAGTGCTCAAAATAGGTTTCTCAAGATCCGTGTGAGCTTTCCACTCAAAATACACTCTATACAGAACCTACATCATCAGAACATCCGACGAGGGTCAAAACATCCGATAGTGAATCCAGCCTACCTGTTTTCAATGCCATCCAGTATGCAGTGCATCGGAACATCCGACGCTGGTCGGAACATCCGATGGCCGTCGGAACATCGGACGGGGTCGGAACATCCGATGCGGGATTAACTGCAGCAACGGCTACTTTTCGGGATTCCTAATTTAAACCCCTCTCTAATACCTGCCAAAAGGTTACTCACTCTGATTACATCCTGATTTGAGCCTAATTCGTATTCTTCATCATCTCTCAAAGCTTTAGCCTTTGTCTCTTTCTGGTTCATCTTGTGAGATTTAGATCTAGAGAGATCAAGGCACCCAAGTGCTCCACGAAATAGAGATTTTAAATTCTTGAGCACTTACTGATTCCTAATTTCTTCATCGTATTTGTTACTCTTGGAGGCTTGAAGGGCTCCTACATGGCTAGGTGTCGCCGGTGAGCCGCCGATCTTCGTGTGGTGTGCCTCCGGAGTTTGTGAAGGTGCGAATCTACCTTCGCAAGGAAAGGATTCAACTAGTGATTGCCGGTGAGTGTTGTGTGCTTCACTGGGAGGGGATTAGGGTCTTGGTGATCCGGGCATTGTGCCTTCCCTAACGGTGAGTAGGATCTCCCTTCAAAGATCCGAATATCGGTAAACAAAAATCATTGTGTTCTTTGTCTTCATCTTGAGTATTTACTTTTACTATTGGTTTTGACTTGTTCTGAATATTCTCGAATAGATCTAAACTTGGTTTTACGAGAAATCAGTTTTTACTACAGGTTTTCGTCAATTCCAGAACACCCAGGATCGGAACATCCGACGTCCGTCGGAACATCCGACCCAGATCAGAACATCCGACGCAGGGGTTACTGCACCAGATCGGAACATCCGAACTGCATCGGAACATCCGACCGGCTGGTCACTGTTTCACTTTATTAATTCCGCAATTTCGTTTTATTCACCTATTCACCCCCTCTAGGGGGCATAGTGATCCTTTCCGCTGGGTCAACGAGAGAGAGCTCAGCCTCTAGGGAGATCGAAGTAGTGTCATGGGTCAAAACCCAGATCAGGAACACCGAGGTATCAAAGCGGTGGCACGATGTATTATCGATAAGGTGGACGCATCCGCAATGGAATGGGAGACCTTCTAGAACAAGACGGACTCAGTGGCGAAGGGCATCGGAGTGGTGAGCCATTTGAATATTCTCCGGAAACACAGTGAAGATGAAGTCACAACCATGTGGTTGAAGGAGTGGCGCATGGTGACGAGCCTTGCCTGCTCTAGGAAGGCGAAGCGCACGAGGAAGCGGTGGCCGGAGGTGAGGGAGACGCGGACATCGCCGAAGGGGACGACAACATGGACACCTATTGCCCTCGCAATGATAACGCTGTCTGGGTTTGGGCCGCCGGCAACCACGAAGGACAGCGTATGGGGATGGAGATCGACAGCGGCTGAGCGGATGGCAGGCATGACCTCCACGCAGGCACGAACAGAGGAGGGGCAACGAGCTGTGAGGGCGGAGCATTGGAGCGGCAAGGCGCGGGCCGGGAGGTGGGTGGGCAGTGGTAGGGGCATGAGACTGGAGCGGCAATGGCGGGAGCGATGGCCAGAGCGGAGGCAACGCGTGCACTTAATGGGGTCACGGCACGTCACCACCACGTGGTCGAGCGCGAGGCACCGGAAGCAACACTGATATCAATCTTCTAGCGTAGAACAACCAAAACACCTCTACCATCCTCCATTGTAGCATCAGTTTATACCATGCACATTAAAAATAGACATCGGCTTTCCAAGTTAGGAACTAGAAGTTGCATATCCTATCAACTCTAGGCCATACGTGGCAAAGGCACACACCTAATGGAGTTAGTATTGTACATTGAACATCTATGCATGCACAAGAAATAATCTATTTAATTTCCTCGTATAGATGGAGTGGTAGTCGTGGCTTTGCTTCCAAGACCAATGACTTGGCCAGTTGGAGGCTTGTGGCTGCTTCTTGAAGCTCAATCTTGTCTGCACCCTCCGGCATGCTCCAGGTGAACCCTTGCAGGAGCCTTGCGAACAGCATCATTGTGATGGACGTGCCGAGCGACACCGCAGGGCAGCCGCGTCTACCTGCGCTGAACGACAGAAACCGCAGCTCCGGCTCCGCGAGGCCCACATCCGAATCGTTCAGATGCCGCTCTGGTCGGAACTCGAGAGGTTTTTCCCAGACTCTAGGGTTCCGGCCGAGCCCGATCCGGCTTAGCATGACATGGCTGTTCTTGGGGACGAAGTAGCCGGCGATGGTGGTGTCGGCCATCGCGACATGTGGTGGGTTCAGCGGGTGGTACGGGTGGATGCGGAACGCCTCCCGGATGCATGCCTTGAGGTACTGAAGGTGGCGAATGTCAGACTCCTGAACAAGTCTTTCCTTGCCGACGACCGCGTCTAGCTCGTCCATTGCTTTGCTCATCACGTGTGGCTTGTTTATCATTTCGGCCAGTGCCCACTCCACTGCATTCGACGGATTGTCTAGTGTTGCCAGAGTAATCTCCTGCGTACATATACAAGGTTGCAAGGTCATATATATGTTATCATATTTGCTAATTCTCAAGCGTATGAAATTTTCTAGACTATCAGTCACTTTAAAGTTACACTATAATAATATCAAAATTATACTCTTTATCAAGGTGCAATTTTTGTACAAATTTGCTATATATCAATTATCTATTTTTATTCGTTAATTTTCTATGTCCCGTTACCATGTATATTTGCTATTTTGTAGACGGTCCGGTATGTTATTTACTAGCGTAAATGCGTTTGTTCAATTTTTTTCTATTTTTAAACGACCAGTAGAGAACGATTATGATAAATAAAATGACGAAAAGGAGGAGAGCTATAAAATCTTACAAGAGCTTCTGCCTTGATCTCGTCGACTGTCAAGAAAGGCTTTCCTTGTGCATCCTCCAGGGAGACCAGCACGTCAAGAAAATCGCCAACATCTCTCCTCTCACCGCCTTCCCTGAGAACCCTCCATTCTTCCATCCTATCCTCTACGATAGGATCATGCAACCTTCTGAACGTCTTCATCAGGCCATTGACAACCTCTTCATGGCCTTCAATGTCGAGGCCGACCAATGCCGGGAAGTAGTCGGAGACGCAGAAGGCGCCGAGGTAGTCCAGCGCAGTGAACACCGCGCGGACATGCGCCTCCTCGTCCCGGCCCGGGCCGCCGGCCGCCATGGCCGGAGCTTCGTGGAAATGCCTCCGGCCAAATACGAGCTTCCGGATGGTGTTCCCGCAGAAGTGCCTCCCGACATGGCGCACGTCCACGGTGCAGCTCGGCTCCTTGCTGCCGCTACCGCTGCTATTGCATAGGGTGTAGAGGTGGTTCACAAGGTGGTCGGCCTCCTCGGCGCGGCGGCCGTGCAGCTTCCGCTCCATCGCCGGCGAGAGGATCTCCGAGGCGAGCACCCGCCGCATCTTCTTCCACTGTTCTCCCATCGGCGACATGATGTTGTTCTTGTAGCCAATGCTCAGCGCCCGCGCCGCAAACGACAGCGGCCGGGAGGCGAGCACGGCGTCGTTCTTGCGCAGGACCTCGCGGGCCATCGCTGGCGAGGCGACGGTGATCACGTGGACTGGCCCCAGGCGGAGGGACAGGATATCCGTGTCCATCTCGGCCAGCAGGCGGTGGATCCACCGGAACACCGCCGGCTTGTTCGTCAGCAGCTGGTGCATGTTGCCGATGAAGGGCAGGGCGGCCGGCCCTGGCGGCAGCTTGTGCAGCTTCCATTTCTTGGAAGCTAATCTGTTCTTCCTATAGAGTAGTGCAATGAGCAGCACGATGAACATGGTTACCAGCATAGTGAAGACACTGTTCATGTTGGTTTCTTGGTGAAATACTTGACGATAATTTGTTTGGTTCAAGCTACTAGACTGGCCATTTGGGGTATATATAGCGGTCCAGCGGAGTACGTTCTACTCGGTTTGCACTTTGTAGGAGACGACAGAAATGTTGAAAGGAACAGTGGGCGAACCGTTGGATAACTAGCACATGCATGAATGGTTGCTCGAAAAAAAAAAAATGCAAGTATAGGCAGTAGGCCCCACTCGAACAAATGTGATGCGAGCACGTAAAAAGGAGCGAGCTGTTCACTGGCATCCTTTCAGTTCACTTGAGCGCCACAAGATGGAACAAAACGAACTTATCAGGCATGAAATTCATTTTTAGTAGTCTGGTTGTTGATGTGCATTGGAGGATGCGCCATGCATGGATGTTAGAAGGAAAAACGACAACAAATCAACTGGTAATCACGTCCTAAAAGAACACTAAACCATCTTCTTCTACATTTCTTGCCCAATTATACTATTCATGCACTAAAACTTTTTCTTACCCAAATAACACTTGGACTATATGTTCACAGTCCCTATATCACTCTTATATATTTACTCCCAATTTTTCAATATTCATAACCTTATTTCTATAGTAATAGTTTCATCTGCAGCAAGCTTCGTCTTTACGGATTAAAATAAAATTAAAAGATACCATTACAAAATTTCCATTTTTGTTCAAGCCAAAGGATGTAATATTTTTTTAGTAATATTACCCTTGCATCATTATAAGGAATATTGTTGGGTAGTTGTGTACTCAATATACAAATCACGGATAAATTTGTATTCAGGAGAAGAATTAGGTCCGGTCTATCTTCAGGATCAGGAGGATTCTGTCTCGTACTTTGATGAGGATTAGCTGACGCGCTCAAGGGTTGGATTGGAGAATCATCATACTTTTATTTCCGCTGCATATTTGAATTTCCACACTCTTATATATTTTAGACAATATTATGTCATCTTTAAATCAAACTATTTTAATAAGTAGTTGTGAATAATTACTTTTGCATAACATGTAATTTCTCTTAGTTTTTTGTAACTGTGTGATGATGTTGAACAAATTCACTCACAAGTTGCAAGCATTGATCTCTCGAACTAGCAATCGATTGTGAGTGCACTACTAGGGAAGGGCCTTTAATCTTGGTTGGCAACGGGCTCTAATCCCGGTTGCCAAAGGGGACAACTTTTAGGGACTTAACACGGTGTAGAAAATATCTAAAAAATATGGCTAACTCAAGACTTGAACCTGGAACCTCCTGCCACCGTGGGACTCCGCACTCACCCTTCTAACCAACCCATTCAGCCACGCGTATTTACTAGACTGGGATATGCATTCCTTTTGAACTATGCTGAAACGAGGCTTTAGTCCCGGTTCATAACACGAACCGGGACTGAAGCTTACCTTCAATCCCGGTTTGTGCTACGAACCGGGACTAATTTGTGCCCGTGCCAGCTGGCATGTACCCGTCTGCCAAAGCGCTCTTTTATCCCGGTTTGAGACATAAACCGCGACTAATGTGGATGAAAAATCATGCTTTTGGCCTAGTAGCTATGAACCGGGACTGATGTCACTATCAATTCGGGTTTATAGTTAACCGGGACTAATGTGCCGGTATAGAAGGCCCGTTCCCTAGTAGTGGTGGATCCTTATGAAGCCGGGGTCACGACAGAATTGAGGGCAGACACCGCCTCAGCGAGCTGGTCCACCGCAGTTTCTTTATGTAGGGAGAGATGGGGAGAGAGGATAAAGAAGAAGGTAAATAGGGACTGGCATTTGGGCCTATGTTTAAATAATATTTCTAGAAAAAATGTGATTGACTTAGTGGCAGGTGGTTGCCTTTTAGATTTATGACACACACTCAACTAATTATCATAGGGAACAAAAAGACAAGCACACATGCCACAATATTCTAGAAGTTAAACAAAATATCCAAATGTTGGTAACGTAAAAACATACCAATCAGGTTTCTATGTAAAACAATAATTAATGAACAAAATGCTTGAAAAATTAATGTAACCATACTAATATAAGTTTTTTCTTCAATATGAAATAACTAAATTTGCAATTTCGAATTAAGTGAAAAAATAGTGTATAAAGTTGACCCTTCAAAAAACAATTTTCTAGCAAAATGAACAACAAACCCATTCGATCAATAAAAATTAAAATACTTATTGTTAGCCTATATCCAATACAAAATTATACTAAATTTCCACTATTGAACTAAGGGGAAGAATAGTGTAAACAAACTGGAAAACCAATTGACTGCTTAAAATCTTAAATGCAGCCACCTGCACGTTAGCAAATCTGGAAAAAAAAAATGCCATGTACATGTCTCCGTCTGCGTGGCAATATTCTCTACGTGGGCTGTTTTCATTGGATAAAACCGTCCTTAAAACCGTTTAAAGGAGGTATTCGAACCACAGCTGTGGTGCACATATACGCGGTTTTTTTGGCTATAGACGGTCAAACGTCTCTTCAATGTGATTGCAAAGTAGACATTTTTTTTATAAGACGCTTCCGGGAAATAAGATTTGTTTTCGAGACCATAGCAAAGGCGACGCATCCGGGAAATAAGATTTGTTTCCGAGACCATAGCAAAGTCGACGCATCCGGGAAATAATATTCGTTTTCGCGACCATAGCAAAGTCGACGCATCCCGGAAGTAAGATTTGTTTTCGAGACCATAGGAAAGTCAGTGCCTTCTAGCGTCTAAAGACTCTTAAACAATGGATCAAGTCAATAACAAGTCCGTCCACAATAAAATTCAGGATTTGCATGCCCTCACGCCCGATTGCCAAGTCCTTCCCTTGCAGTTGCTAAACAATGAACTCATGATCGCATGGCATAAAAAAATCTTTGCTTCGGCAGCTTCCTTCACGTGTCCTCCATCGTTCGACATACTAAGGTCTTACTCTATTACTAGGGGCTAGAGGCTGGCCGCTACCGCTGACTTCGGTGATAGCATCTCTTGTCTTTTAGGACCTAGCTCGTACGTGTGATTGGCGGGTCGATTGACCAGCCGAAAAATACGGTAAAAAAGAACGGATCGGAATGTTTACCATGCATCATATATAGGGGAACCGACGTACATACTTGTCCTTCACAGTTTCAGAATCTGCACAAAATGCTTTTGTCGGGCGAGCCACAGTTAATGGGGTTGAGGGCGCTGATTGCATCCTTGTGCGATCTCTAGCGACTCAGCCGGACGTTCCTGAGCTTGAGGATGGTTCGATCACAAAGAAGATTCATGATTCGGACTGATCTGGTGCCTCTCATGGTTTGGATCGGCAGGAACTTGCGAAGCCTGTCCCAAAAAAATTTGGGAAACCTTTTCCAGTTTTCCTCGCAGAACTTGCTTAATCCGGCCGGCCATGGAGAGGGCCGCGCTGCCCAAGTCACGACCGGCGACAGGGGTGACGCTCGCAGCGTTCATGCCAACCAGTGTGTCGTCACGCGGTGCAGGGGCGATTTGCAGCTTGGCGGCGTGGTCGCAGGAACCGAACAGACGGGAACAAAACATTGATGAGCGGTGCGCCCAACAAAAGTGTTCGGCTGCTGACTGGGAGCTGCTAATCCAACGGGCCAAGGAGTAAGACCTTATAGCATCTCCAATGGTGTAGCTAGTCACTAGCTAAAAGAACTGGACATGTCATCTATAGTTACCATATAGAAAATCTTTTCAATGGGGTAGCTATAAGATTAAATGTGGACCCATATGTAATAGATGGCAAGTGCCACTACCAGGGAAAAAGGCTTCCCAAGCGGTTGGTAAACCCCCTACAAGCGGTTTTAAAACCGCTTGTAAGCAACCGCGACTGATGCCTCGCGGAGCATCACAAGCGGTTCTTGTAATAGAGTGTAAAAAGGCAAATAAATATTGGGGGAGGTGGGATTTGAACCCAGAACCTCTTGACTCACACCTCACCCAGCTAGCCAACCCACCCACGCGCGTTATCTGACAGAATGGGGGGAGCTTTCCTTTTATCTATTCAAAACATGGGTCTCTAGAAGCGGTTGGGGCTATTAAACCGCTTGTAAAGCCAAGCATCCTAAGCGGTTCGTGTTCCTAACCGCTTGTAGAGGTATAGCAGCGGTTGGGGACACAAACCGCTTAGGATTTTAGGTCTTTAGAAGCTGATCGTGCCCCCAACCGCTTCTAGAGGTCATTTTCTGGCTTGAGACTGTTTTGAGGCATTAAACCGCTTGTAGAAGTTTGATCCTTTTTTTTGAACCGCTTGAGAAAGCTTGTTCCCTAGTAGTGTGCCTTGGAATCAGCTATAGTCTAGCTGTAAGATAGTAGCTAGTAAACTCTTCATCTCTAGCTCCTCCACATAAGCAAAAAGCTGGGTCGAAAGTCTTATAGCTAGCTAACATGGCACCATTGGAGATACTCTTAGAGCATGTACAACGGTTGAGACAACAGCCATCTCTAACCATTGCCATGTCTATAGAGATGACTTAGAGACAACTCATACAATGGTATAGATGGCTTAGAGACAATTGCACATTTTTTTATGACACTTAATCACACACAAGATTTATTAATTCGCGTGTAGAGTCATATCTCTTGCATTGGAGACGGCTCAACTCTCTATGCGCATTATCTCTCCTCCACATCATTATCTATCCTACATGGCAAACCTTATCGATGGCTTAGAGACAGCTGATGTGTACCATTGTACATGCTTTAGTATGGCGAAAAGTATCCGCCCCATTGTTTTCGATGCAAATGTAATGGACATGTTGATGAGGAATGTGCCGCGGATTTGTATTATATGATTTGTAACAAGAAAAATTCTCATTTAAAATCCAAGTGCCCTATACTTTTTTGAAGAAACGGGCAGACGCTCTGTCATTTCATTAAGAAGAAGATTACTGTACACTGTATAAAGACCTAGCCACGGTTAGAAAAATAAAAAGAAATTACATTAGAGCAGTAAGGAGCCCCATGCTCCATCCCCTCACCTCCTCCAAAATTCTATCAACCAGCGTTCTAGAAGGAAGATTCTTATGTTGAAAAATGCATCTATTTCTTTCCTTCCAAAGATTTCAAATAGTGTAGACTATGAGGCCATTTTGGGTCCTCTTGGCTGCTTTGTCGGCTGTCTGGGAAGAGGTCGCGATCCACCAGTCGTAGAAGCTCATGTTGTTTGTCCATCTAGGCGTTTGAGGGTATTGATTGAGAACCTCACTCCAAATTTCTTCAGAGTACGAACAATGGAGAGTGAGATGGTTAATGGTTTCTAGACTATTTTGGCATAAAAAATAGATGGGCTGGTGTGGCCATCCTTTTCGAGCCAGGATGTCAGTCGTATGAATGCATCCATGGCAAGTGACCAGGCAAAGAATTTGTATTTGTTTTCTGTCTGTGCCTTCCAGATGGTGTCTCCGAGGAACCAGCCTGTGCTAAAATGAAATAACTAAATAATTAAATTTGCAATTTCGAATTAATTGAAAAAATAGTGTATAAAGTTGACCTTCAAAAACCAAGTTTCTAGCAAAATGATCAACAAACCCATTCGATCAATGAAAATTTTAAATACTTATTGTTAGCGTAGATTTTAGTTATTTTGTAAATTTAGTCAATACAAAATAACTAAATTTACACTATCGAACTAAGGGGAAGAATAGCGTAAACAAACTGGAAAAGCAGTTGACGGCTTAAAATCTTAAATGCAGCCACCTACACGTGCGCGTCAGCAAATCTCAAAAAAATTGCCACGTACATGTGCCCGTCTGCGTGGTAATATTCTCCATGTGGGCGGTTTTCTTTTGGTATAACCATCCTTTAAATCCGTGTAAGGAGGTATTCGAACCACTTGCAGCCGTGGTGCACATACGCGGTTTCTTTAGCTATAGACGGTCAAACGTCTCGTAAATGTGATTGCAAAGTAGACATTTTTTTTATTAGACGCATCCGAGAAGTAAGATTTGTTTTCGAGACCACAGCAAAAAGTCGTTGCCTTCTAGCGTCTAAACAATGGATCAAGACAATAACATGTCCGTTGACAATAAAATTCTGGATTTGCATGCCCTCACGCCCGATCGCCAAGTCCTTCCCTTGCAGTTGCTAATCAATGAACTCATATTCGCATGGCACAAAAAAATCGTTGCTTCGGCAGCTTCCTTCACGCGTCCTCCGTCGTTCGCCATACTAAAAGGTCTTACTATTACTAGGGGCGAGAGGCTGGCCGCTACCGCTGACTTCGGTGATAGCATCTCTTGCCTTTATCGTCCTCGTCAAATCTTTCGTTTCCGTGGCATAGTTCCACCATCATGATTGTTAAGCATCAGAGACAAAGGAAATTACATCGAGTTACATTAAAATGGAATATACATCTTAGTCACTACTAGGGAACGGATCTTCTATCTCAGCACGGCACATCAACTCTGTTTAACTACAAACCGAGACTGATATTAACATCACTTTTGGTTCAAGAAAAGCGAGGCCACAGGGCACCTGTCAGTCCTGGTAGATACCACCAACCGGGACCAACAGGTCACTTCATACCACAAACAAACGTCGGTGTTACAAATCGAGATTGATATTGAGCTCCGATAGTTGGCGAGTTTTTCTCTAGTCATAAAAGGTTCGGTTGGTGTTACCAACCGAGACTGATATTGGGCTCCGATAATTGGTGCATTTTTTCAGTCACAAAAGTCACTGCTGGCCTGCCGGGTCCACTGTCGTCTTCTCATCGCCGCTCTGAGAGCTAAGGGACCTCGCTACACGCGCTGAGGAAGGAGCGGATACCGGAGCCACATTCGGCACCGTGCTAAGCAAGGAACTGTGAGGAGTGGGGACCGGAGCCAAGTCTCTATTCGCCGCGCTATGGGTGGGTAAAAGCGGATTGAGCCGCGCTCATGTCGCCGCTGCGCTGACTGCGTTGACACCGCCTCCCCGGCCATGCCGCTGAGGAGAGGGGAGACCGGAGCCACGCCTCTTCGCCGCGCTGAGGGAAGAAGCTGACGGAAGAGACAATAACCGCTCTCGTTGTCGCCGCGAGTGCATCTGATAGACCTACAAGATTGTGAGAATTCTATCTAGCCATAGTAGAGAAATCTGCCTATTACGCATGATACTAACCTAAGCACGAGGTAAGAGGTTCGTGCCAGTGCATGCTAGATGTCTAAGCGAAGAATGTGCTAACAGCCTAAGACAGACTAACTAAGACCAAATGCACCGCAGATGCAAATGCAGGGAAAGCAGTAAAGATATATTTCATATAGTACAATAGTTGGCTTCCCGTCAAGATAGACTCGCTAAGCTCACCACCCCAAGCTCCCCCCGAGGAGCTTCAAACCTAGCCTTGTCCTGCGGCATGACAAAAATATCAGCTAGGTGGTGACCAGTGTCCATAAACTGTAAGACTATATCACCCTTCTTTACATGGTCTCTAATGAAGTGATATCTTAGGTCAATGTGCGTTGTCCTAGTGTGTTGCACTGGGTTTTTAGCAATGTTGATTGCAAAGGTGTTGTCACAAAGAAGTGGCATACTTTCTTGAACCAACCCAAAGTTCTTCAACGTAGAGTACAACCAGATCACATGACTGCAATAGTTACCAGTGGCGACATACTCAGCATCAACAGTGTATTGTGCTACACTCAACTACTTCCTAGAGGACCAAGAAACAGGAGAAGTGCAAAAGAATTCACAGTTAACAGAAGTGCTCCTCCTATCTATCCTACATGCATGCAGTAAAGTCCGCATCTTATAATGCTTCGAGAGATAAACAAGAGGCAGCAGAAAACCAAAGCCAAAAGTCTGCAGTCATACAAAGATAATGGAAAGATCAGCTTCACTGTCTAAAGGTGAGACACTACACGTGAAGCCTAAAACAGGGCATAAAGACATACATCAAACTGCATGTCCGACAGAGAGGAGTTGAGGTAGAGTATGGAGCCGATCATGCTACGAAACTCCTTCTTATCTACCGGTTAATCATTTTCATCAGGCCCTATGGCTATGGTGGTCGCCATCGGAGTGGAGATTGGCTCGCAATCAGATATCGCAAACTGACTCAGCTGCTCTTTGGTGTATTTGCTCTGGTGAAGAAAATTGCCCTCCGGTGTATGTCTAAACTGAAGCCCAAGAAGAAATTGAGTTCTCCCATCATGCTTATCTAAAATTTCGAGCTCATCACCTGCGAGAACTCAGAAACAAGAGCAGGAGAGGAACCAATAAAGATTATGTCATCCACATAGACTTGTACTAGGATGAAATCAACACCAATCCTACGGGTAAACAAGGTCTAGTCTACCATACCCATCACAAACCCATTGCTCACCAGGTAAGTTTTGAGTCTCTCATCCCTAGCTCTGGGTGCTTGTTTTAGCCCATACCGAGCCTTATCAAGCTTGTATACATTATAAAGATATCTTAAATCCTCAAACTCAGGAGGTTGCTTAACATATACTTTGTGCTTAACATATCCATTCGGCAAATCACTTATGACATACATTTGAAACAACATGAAATTGTTGAATGTTATAAATGCAGTAAGAATGCTGATGGAATCATGTCTAGCAATAGGAGCATATGTCTCATCAAAATCTATCCAATCGATTTGAGTGAAACTTTGAGCAACCAACCTAGCCTAAATCCTGACCACTACCCCATCCTGTTCATGCATTGCATTCACCCAAGAGGGATCAGAAAGAGCATGGGTGACATCTTTCTGCTTAAAGGAAGCAACAAAAGCAGCAGATAAGCAAAGGTGAGTGAGCCTTCACTTTGATCGGGTTACCATCCTCTTGGTCAAATCATCATTCATCTGCTAGGGGGTAGTATTTTTTTATGTGTCGAGGAGCTCAGGAAGTGGCCTCTACTTTAGGAGTAGGAGAGGTAGGCTAAGAGCCATCGGGTGAAGATTTTATAGGTGAGATCCAAGAATCACAATGTGAGAGCAGAGTAGAAGCAGAAGGTAAGGGGTGATCCTATGAAACTACACTGGAAGTCGGATGCGCCACCGGTGGATTCAAGTCAAGGATAGTCTCGATACAACCGTCATCCCCAACGATTTCCTCCTCAACAATGATAGGCTCAAAGGACAAGTCACATCCGAAGATATCTGGCCTTGCCCCTAGCATAGGCGCCTCATCAAAGGTAACCTCATAATTATCTACATCCCTACGCATCGTCCTATCCTAGACGCGGTAATTAACCGCAGAAACTGTATAACCAAGGAAAATGTCATCTGAAGATCGAGATTCAAATTTGTCCAAATTTTCAAATTTTAGAATAAACCACTTGCAAACACCCTAAAATGTGAAACATTAGGCTTGCGCCCATATTAAGCTCGTAGGATGTGTGATGCAACTTGGATCACAGGAACACCCTGTTTGAAACATTGCAATCTGTATAAATAGCCTTAGCCCAGAAATGTCTAGAAGTAGAATATTCATCAAGCACAGTTCTATCCATCTCTACCAAAGTGCAATTTTTCCTCTCCACAAAGACATTTGGTGGGCAACGTGCGGAGCAGAATTATAGTGTTGAACATCAATTCTCTTCTCCGCATGTCGCCCAACAAAATGACGTTGTGGAGAGAAAGAACCGCACGTTGGTAGAGATTGGTAGGACTATGCTTGATGAGTATTCTACTCCTATACATTTCTAAGCTGAGACTGTTTCCGCAGCTTGCTATGTTTTAAACAGTGTATTTCTGATATCTAAGTTGCATCACACATCCTACGAGCTTCGATATGGGCGCTTGAGACAAAGGAAACTCGTGAGGTGTTAGGTGGCAGTCGAAGCCTTCGCCGGGAGTCGAGATAGTTCGGTGGGACCCGAACGCGTGGGACGAGGCGGGAAGGTTTGAGATCAGGGCACGTGGCTACAGATGCGCGAATACGTCGAGGCGAAGTTTTCGTTGGAGGTAGTCGGCGTTCGCTCGAAGATTCACGCATGGTTATGTTTTGGGTCAGCCGGTATCAAAACCTTGTGGCTTGTACTGGTTCATGGTTAGCGTGGTAAAACCCTAGTTCGGTTTTGTGTTAGCCGATGTGGAAAAACCCTACGTTGTTTCTGAGTTAGCCTGGTAAAACCCTGTTTCGATTTTGAGTTAGCCGGTGTGGTTAAAACACTGGAGGTTACAAGTTAGCCTTTGCGACAAAACCTGGGTACGGGACCTAACTGGCTTGGTGCGGCGGCTCCAACGGCGGCCAAGGTAATGAGGTTTGTGGCCATGGCGGCGTGCAGGCCAGGTGCCGGCCAAGGGGCGACGTGGTGGCAGGCACTGCTGCCCACGAGATGGAGTACGGCGGCTGCCCCATGGCGGCGTGCCTACAGAGGTGAGGCAGAGCAGCGGCGCACTAGGGCCGTAGCGCCAGTGGCTACCCAGGAGGCAGCGGCCCTGGGCGGCGCTAGTGCTAGGTGGAGGCTAGTCCACGGCGGCTTCCCGACGACGAGTCGGTTTGGGGCGTGGTGGCAAATGGCCAGCACTGGCAGTCCTGGAGAAGGCGCACGATTCACCGGTGTGCTCCTACGGCGAACCTAGGCAGTGGCTCCAGCTTGGTAAGACGGTTGTGTAGATGGAGAAAATCGGGGTGACGCCCAAGAGCAAACAGCAGCGGCACGTCCACTTGAAAGACGGTGCAGCCGAGGTCATGCTTAGGCCGACAGCGACGACTCTCCGATGATGCGTGCATCTTGAGGCCAGAGAATCAGCAGTGCTACAAGGAGGAGGCTGCCCTCAGGTTTCTAGTTAACGCAAGGGCATCAACCCAAGAAGGCTGGTTTTTTAGTTGCATACCATGTGCTTGAGGATTTGTCCAAGAGAAAAACCTAGGAAGCACACCAAGTGTTCAGTCAATTGTCCAAAAGAGATTTTGGGGTGATTTGATCAGAAATTGAGTTGGGCTACTATTCACCCCCCTCAAGTCGTCAGCATCAGTCATTCATATGACCGAAGAGGAAACCAAGCGGATAGTAAGAGGCTAGGTCACCACAAATTTTGTGAGGAAACCATCTCCGCCGAGGGTCTAGCCCGGTGCGGAAGAATGGCACAAAGGCCGGAGGTGTATCTTATCGTTAAAGGATAAGATGTCAACCAGAAAGACCATCTGTAACAGACTACGAGCACATCTTGGACATCAGAGGAACGGATTCTAGAAGTGGTTGCGCAGGCGAATTTCTACACTGAAGCTGCGCTTGATGTAGAGCAGGTCTTGGGCCTTAAGGACATGCCCTTTGCAGAGGTACCATGAAAACTTGTGAAAGGTGCATCGCTCGTCAGGCTTGAGGAGCTTCCCCGTGTAAAAATAAAGATGCAGCAACTCTATGATTGGTAATTGCACGCAAATGAAAATGGTATGGATTTGTTCGCCGTTGCCATCAAGCAACACCATTTCTACCACAAGAACATTGACTTCATGGTTTAATGGGAGGATCTAAATGACCTATATCAGGGAAGGGCCCTTGACGTTGCCATGATGAGTTCTTGGTCTTTGTAAGTGTATAGTTTGTAAATTTCGATCTTACCCGCTGGTATAATATACTAACTTCGAGGCCTAGCTAATTTTGCTTATGTAGAATGGACATAAAAATATGCCGAAGGAAGGGAATTGATGAATTTGTCTTTCTTGACCCAATAGTTATTAACGAGAAAATAACAACAAAGTACCCAAAAGATACAGAGAAGAACATTTACGAACGGCTAATAGGACAACGACACAAGAGGCATATACTTATAGCCTATGAATTTGAGTACATGTTTTCGTACTACCTTATTTTAATTCCTTTTCTAAACACATTGTTAGAACTAATTAGTAAAATGTGCTGACATATATATGTGCAGTTTTCACTGAGCCCTTTTTATTATAGAGCTAGATTATAGAAAAATCATGATCATGGACTCGAAAATGGAATCTGTTGACAAATACAAAGACTTCATCGCCATGCTCAACCAATAGATTTCTCTTTCGTTAATTATCTTACTAGTTCTATTTGTCCATTTCAAACAAACTCAATTATATATAATTTTTTATCAAATGGGCAGTGCCTTCACAACGTTTCGCGAGAAAACTGTGGGAACATTCAAGGAGCATTTTGGGTTGTACCTTGCTAAATATGTATGTATATCATATTACGAGTTTTTTAGTTAGTTAACGTAATATCCATGCATCTATTTCACGATTTTAACTCTTTCACCACAGGTCTTGCATCAGCCACATGAATACAATTTATGCGGATACTATGTGTGCGAGATGATGCACAACTTCATCGGGGGCACCGCTGAGTACACAACAAAAAATGTAGGATTTGGGTGAGTAATATATAATTACTACCTTAATAATGCCTAACTAGCTACTTCAGACATTTTCTATAGTTTCAAACATTGATAAGTTAATTGCCCATTAAATTATATATTCCCCTAAAATTGGTGAAAAAAGGTTTGGAAAAAGGTCCAGAACTCTCGCCCGGTGCATGTCAAAGAAATTCAAGAGGAAAGCGTTGGCTTTATTTTTGATAGGTGCATAAATTCGATGGGAGAGCATCACCACCCTTTCGTTAATAAGATTCCCGAGCATTTGAAAAATATCAGCCAACCGTCGAGGAGCGATGCACGTAAAAGATCCCGATAAAAATTGTATGTATACTTGTGTACATTTTATTGTACTTATATTTAGCTATCTAGCTAATACATATTAATTGGTTGTAATTTAAAGTTTATTGAATGTTATTTTGATTTTAGTTATCAACCACTTGTGTGTGCATGATTAAATGTGTTATATGTGGTCTAGTTAATTGTGATTCACAAATAAAATAATAAATAAGCATAGACAGGGGTCAAAATATACTAAATAAAATACATTGCACACAAAATATAAACTGTATCCACCAAATGGGACTAATAGATTCCCCAACGGCGGCCCCTGAGCATTGCCACGTGTATTTGGTGCGCACACCTCAGTCCCGGTTGGTCGCTCTAATCGGGATTGGTAGAAGCTGCCCAACTACGGCGCCACGTGTATTCGGAGCTGGCCTATCAAGAAGAGATTTACTTCCGGTTCCTATAACCTGGACTGATCATGCACGGTAGGCATCAGTCTTCAAGAGCAGTCCTGGTTCAGGAATCGGGACTGAAGCCCGTTCCGAACCGGGACTGAAGGCCCGTTCCCTATTAGTGAGTGTCCCTGACCTTGTGAAAATATGCAACACAAGGACTCGAGAATAAAAAGCCCAAGGGTGTAAAGTGTGTTCACTATGATTCTTAAGCATCATAGATACAAAGGGAACATATATCAAATTACATCAAAATAGAATATACATCAAGTTATATTAAGATAAAATATATCAGTTTAACATAGCATCCATGGAAGAAGAAAAGACATGGTCCATATCTTGAACTTATGTACAGACCTTGAATTGAACATGTTCATTTCTCCTTATTAGTCATGAGAACATTGAATGATCAATCATGTACAATTTCTTAAAATTATTGGTCACATAATTTTAGAAATATGAATCCAGCAGATATAAGGAGCAGAGCACCTGAACTTCATTCATTTAAACTCAGATAAATGTATTAATACAATCTAGCCCATCGGAGGACAACATAATCCTGCAGCAAATTACATGCTTGTACCAATAAACCTAAAATTTATTTGGATAGCATTACAACAATATGAACTAATAAAATTATGTTAAGACTATGCCCTGCCTTCAAGGTCCCTCTAGACCATGCTTTCTTCCCCTGACACAAGTAGTGGCCACACAACACATATGTGGCCTTGGGATTGGTGCAATATATTTCGCCAAATAGGTGGGAGGCTGCGGAGGATGCAGAGGTGGTGTGGCCATATATGCCGACACACTAATTCTGTAATAATGTTTATGCAATGATATTTATGTTCCAAATCTGGTTATCTAGCTATTTGACCTAGGGACCAGAACAGGTAAAACAAAGAAGGGATTCAACTCCATTTTAGGATCCTAACATTGCGCCCATGATCAAGGCAGACGACCGGGAGCTGCCTCATTGGTGCTTTTAACTATTTGATTTCAAAGGGCTTTAAAGGAAAACCATAACATCAATTGTGTGTTTTCCTTTATCACTCACGAGGGCACTATGAGCGTAGGGCGTTAAGTGCACGGTGCGGAACCATGATTATCAACATGGGGCAAGGTCGATAGTCGCTAGAGATTTTAAAATAAAGGATTTTTTCATGAGTGCCATTATAAAGTTGTGATACTTTAGAAATGCCATTACAAAACGCGTATTGTTATTAACGCCATTATTTCTGTAACTATATATCACCCATGCCATTTTCGGGTATTTCGGAGGATTTACCACGTACAACTAAATCAAATATGATCAAAATACGTTTCTAACAGGCGGGGCCCACATGTCATCCTCTCGTCATCTTCTTCTTCCTCCTTCCTCTACCTCTCCCCTTCTCTCTTTCTTCTCCATGGCCGGCAAAGCAAGCAAGGGGCGGCGGCGGACGGCGTCTTCCTCCATCCTCTACCTCTCGCCTTCTCTCTTTCTTCTCCATGGCCGGCAAAGCAAGCAAGGGGCGGCGGCGGACGGCGAGGTGCAGGGCGAAGCTCGTGGAGACGGCAGAGCTCGCGCACAGCGGCGGCGGCGGAGCTCTGCGAGGTGGCGAGCTCGTCGTGGCGGCGGTGGAGGCGAAGCTCCCGGCGACGGCGAGCTCCTTGCGGCGGCGGTGGCGGAGGTAGAGGCGAAGCTCGCGGCGACGGCAGATCTCGCAGCGACGACGAAGCTTGCGGAGGCGGCGAGCTCGTGGCTGCAGCGGCGGAGGCGGGGGCGAAGGCGTAGCTCGCGGAGGCGGCGAGCTCGTCTTGTCTTGTCTTTGTGTCTTATCTTGTATCTTGTCTTGTGTCTTGTCGTGATCCTGTCTTGTCTTGTCGTGATCTTGTCTTGTCTTTTCTTATCTTGTCTTGTCGTGATCTTGTCTTGTTTTATCTTGTCTTGTCGTGATCTTGTCATGATGCTTGACGTAGATGTAACAGGCTTGAGCAGGAACGAAGACTCACCCAAAGAGTATAAGAAAAAAACTATGAAACACAAGAGGCTTAATCTTGAAGTCCCTGTTGTCATCAATACCAAAACTTGATCTTACACAATCTCGTAGCGGCTGCGGCGGAGCTCGTAGCGGTGGCGGCGGTAATGGCGGAGCACGGGCACGGCGATGCTCGCGGAAGTGGCAAGCGGCGAGCTCACGGAGCTCCGGTTAGGTGGAGGGGCGGCGACGGGATGTGAGGAAAAATAAGGTGGAGGAAGGAGGAGGATGAAGAAGATGAGGATGACATGCGGGCCCCGCCTGTCAGAAACGTATTTTGATCGTATTTGATTTAGTTGTACGTGGTAAATCCTCCGAAATACCTGAAAATGGCATGGGTGATATATAATTGCAGAAATAATGGCGTTAATAACAATACGCGTTTGGTAATGGCATTTCTGAAGTATCGCAACTTTATAATGGCACTGATGAAAAAAATCCTAAAATGGATTAAAATAATAAATGATTTTGGATTTTATTTACTCACCCTTTTCCTTTTATAAAAACTTAGGGAAAACATTATAAAGCTAATTGTATGCAAAGTCAACCTAGCCTTCCTTTGTGAGCCACAATTGCATATATATGGTTAACCTTACTTGTTGAATATTCCCATACTCACCCACCTTTCATGCAAGTGACTCATTACAACGAACAGGTTGTCAGTAGAAGAACTCCTAGCCATGTATGAGGATGAAGACTTTATAGACGGTATCCGAGGTGAAAATTACTAAGACGTCTAGGAGCGTGTCTCTATGGCTTCGTATGTGCGGATTTGGATCTTACATGGTTTTTGTTGAACAATGTTATTCAAAAGCTGTGTTTTGTGGGGACTTGGATCATACTTTGATGCATGAATGTTTTATCGAGCTGGTTAGGATCTAAGAGTTGTTATATGTGTGTTCTAACTATTTGATTTAAGGACTAGAATAAATAAGACACATATGTGATCATACTTTGAGTGAAGTAGTGAGGTTCTCGAGCCATGGACCAGCGGAGTCATCTAAGTAGTGAGGACATGCATGCCATCATTTTATGCTCATGCATGATATGGTCCCGTGCACTAAAAATCATTGATAGTGTCGAACAACATGACTTGAAGAGTGAAGTTTTTTCCGTGAATGCACATCCCAAACCTGTAACCCCTGTGTCCACTGTTTCTAAGTCTTCCACAAAGGGTGCTAGGTACAGGTTAATATCTTTCCCAGGAGCCTAGAAGATTTTTTATCGGACTAGTTGACGAGGAAATCACTCCTAACGATGCGTCCGTTCTTTCAACATCCGTTGTGCAAACAAGGGCAAAAAAAACTCCTCAAAACTCCTTGCACAAAAATCAAAGATAATAGCCTGTCATAGATGTTGTGTAGAACATTTGGGACTCGGTATTCACCTCACTGCTTCCAAACGAAGAATCTCAATGACTTGAAATTTTTTCGTGCTAGATATATATGGAAGTTACGGAATTTCACCAAGTGGAAGGACTCAAAAATGAGTTTTCTAGATATTTCGAAAAATCAAACATTGATTACTACGTGAAGAACAAGTTCTGTACAGATTTGCAATTTGAAGAAAAACTTGATCTCTAATCAATCCAAGGGTGCAAAAGAGATGTAAAACCATATAAGCACCCTCGAAACATCTTGGATCAAAAGCATAAAGAAGGAGTAAGAACGAGCCAACAAAAACCTATGAACAAAAAAAAATAACTAAGAAGATCAAAATCTATGAACCAGTAAGAACGAGCCATGAACTAAAAAAAGGAGGTTTCATTGCATAGTAGTTGGAAGACTAGTTCCTACAGTTCGCCTCCACGAAACGACATCAGCCACGTACCCACTGGTACCTGCAACACAGGGAGTCCAAACAAACTCTAGACTACATGGGCCTCGGGTATCTTCATAGAAGGCCCATGAAGTGGCAAACAGGGGTGGCCCGAGTTGGCTGAATGAGGATGGGAACCACTCGGATTACATGTGACTTGGGCGCCAAGAATAATCCTGAGGATAGAGTTTGCTCTCTTCTGATTAAGGGATTTGTACCTATAAATACCGGTGCGTATACGTGCTAGACAAACAGAAGTCGGTAGCATATACCAGATAAGATTATGTAACCTTATCCCCCTGCACTATATAAAGGGAGAGGCGAGGGCCGTAGAAGCATAAGCTCTTTTGATCATCAGAATATCACCATCATAATTCCAGGAACGTATGATTAGGGTATTACCTCCACCGTGAGGGCCTGAACCAGGATAATCCTTGTCTTGTGTTTCCTTCAACCTTGAGATCTAGCACATAACCCCATTCAATCTATTGCCGACGATAACCTATGGTTAACCACCCGTCGATAGATGGCGCACCAGGTAGGTGGGCGTTAAGATTGTCATCAGGCTTGATGGTACCGTCAAAGTTGTTTGCTGCCGTCTTCGCGCCAAGCGAAGCGTTCCTCTTCAGATCCCTGGACTTTGTAGCCGATGGCATCGGCAACCTTCGTCTCTCCCTTCCTAGGGAGATCTCGTCTCAAGAAGGTACCTGCACTTTGCCGTCCTCTTTGCTATTTGGACTAGAGAATTTTGCAGCTACTTCGCTAGATCAATGAGTCAGCGAATCCATCCCACACCCTCCTTCAGAGCGGGCAGAGAAGCGCTCGGCACCAATGCTTCCTCGGACTCATAGGATCCAACCCCAACGACGCTCGCGATGGCCAACACCTGTTCCGCTCGTAACCAGAGCAAGGCGCGTGCATCCGCCACTGGAGGATCACATCGGTCGGCGGGCCACAACCTCCGCCACGGCATAGAAGCCAAAAGGACGGAACGAGCCGATAGCGTGCTGATTTCCTGTAGCGATCGCAGTCGGCGCGACTACGACCACGCCGAGAACACTGCCAGTCGGCACGACCATCTTAGCGGGCATACTCGTCAAGGCCAACGGCACAAACGCCGCAACAGATCTCCGCGACGCCAACAGCCACGACCCTTTGAAGGAATTTGGGCGTACAGCCCGGATCTCCGCCGAGTGGTCTGGCCAGATGGATTTAAATTCAAAGGCATCGACAAGTTCGATGGCGAGAGGGACCCAAAGAACTGACTGCTGGTCTAAGCCCTTATAGTCAGCGTGGTAGGAGGTGATCAGAACGTCATGGCGAATTATTTGCCGGTCGCCCTGACCCCAACCGCCCAAACCTCGCTGATAGGACTCCCAGAGAATTCCTTTGAATCTTGGGACGATCTCTAGGAGAAATTTATTACCAATTTTCAAGGTACCTACGAAAGACCAGCCGGGAGGTGGAAGATTGGTCAATTACTCTCCGATAGTTTATCACACGTTTTTCGAAGAAGAAGAATGAGATCCGGGATGTTTCGGAACAAACCGTCTTCGATGCCCTTTTTGCCGGATGTAAATTCGAAGAGCTGATCAGGCAGATGACCCAGGCCCCTGAGGACACTTAAGGCAATGTTCTCAATGGCAGATAAGGAAGCCAATGCCAAAGAGGCCATCCTCAACCATCGAGGCGGCCACGACGAAGTTCCAAGAAGAAGTCGTATGATGAAACTGGGCAAGCCAAAAGATAAGAAACACGAGGGGGACGATATGGTCACAAACGTGGAGCGCAATTGGCCAAAGCCCTCCAACGACAACGACTACAATAAAGTCATGGAGGTAGTGTGTGCTTTTCACCCTCGTGGGAAACACGCTACGAAAGATTGCCTTATCTTGCAAAAATTCGCAGACAACTTCAAGCAGTCGGCGGCAATGGGAGGCCAAGGCAAGAAGCCGGATAGTGATTACCAAGACGCGAGCGCGAGATTAGTTATATATTAAGCGGATCATATCCGTATGAGTCCAAGCGAAAGCAAAATCTAACCTCTTGGGAAATCAACGCAATCTTGCCCGCGGCCCTCAAATATCTGCGTTAGTCGGAGGTTTCAATCACCTTCGATCGATCGGACCACCCAGATCAAATACTCTTCCCAGGAAAGTACCCTCTGGTTTTGGATCCGGTCGTTCTAGGGAACAAGCTTAAAAGGGTCATGGTCGAGGGCGGGAGTGGGATAAACGTCCTTTTCGTCAAGACCTTGGACCAGATAAAGATTCCTCGTTCCGAGCTGAGGCAGGGTTCATCTCCCTTCCATGGGGTTATCCCTAGGACGTCCGTAGTTTCATTCGGACAGATATCCCTGCCTGTCACGTTCGGGACCAAGGAGAATTCTCAACAGAAAGTTTGAGTTTTGAGGTGGCTGATTTCGAGACAGCATATCATGCCAGCTTGGGAAGGCTCGGTATCGCCAAATTCATGGCGGTGCCCAACCACACATATCTCGTGTAACATCCTCATTTTTTGAAAATGAAAAAATCATGGCATGGCATTCTCATCCAAAATATTTTATGAATTAAAAATGCATTTACTTACAAAAAT
>SPJY01030514.1:2703778-2745509 GCA_005191435.1 Raddia distichophylla
TATATATATATTTCTAGTTAACTAGAAAATGACTAAGTACCTTCTTAAAAATAATTTATTGATTGGAAAATTTGGTAAAAATATAAATTGTGCTAATTATTAAATATAATTAATTGTTAAATTATTTTAAGTGGGTGAAAAATCCTAATTATATTTTTAAATAATATTTTAAGCCCAGTTTGCCCCTTTTCTTATGGAAATAATTACCAAAACTCTTCAAATCCTAGTGGGACCCACTTGTCATCTACTCCCTCGCCTCTTTTGCTCTCCTCCCACCATCCCTTGCGCAGCCACCTTGATTCCCCCATTGAAGCCACCAGGAAGAGGAGGAGAAAAGCTTGAAACTGCAAATTGAAGCCTCCACCCAGCCTTAATCCTTGGAGCATCAATTCTTCAGTTACCTAGGGGCGTAATGCACCAGTTTCAACCTCATTGGCGCAGCCAATTCGTCACCCATTGCCCTATAAAAACCCCAAACCAAGCTCCATTGCTACCCCCGAAATTCCATTGCTACATTCCGAATCGATCATCTCCGGTGGGCTCCTACTCTCCCTCTACCCCTGTGGATGTAGCCTAGGCCGGTACCGAGCCGCCGCCGTCGTCGGAGCGCTGCCACGACCTCCTCTGCCGCCGCCGCTGCCCCCTCGCCGCGCCACCGCGCCACTGCCTCCCCGGCCGTGCCGCCACCGCCATGAGTCTCCCCTCACCCCCACGAAGCTCCCGACCTTTTCAATTTGGCCGCCACCGTCGCCGTTTGCGCCGCCGCTGTCCACCGCCCCGCGCCGCGCCGTAGCCGCCGCTCGCCGTCGCCGGAGCGCCGCCTCCCTT
This sequence comes from Raddia distichophylla, assembly GCA_005191435.1. Taxonomy (NCBI): domain Eukaryota; kingdom Viridiplantae; phylum Streptophyta; class Magnoliopsida; order Poales; family Poaceae; genus Raddia; species Raddia distichophylla. Next base: position 2,704,607 of record SPJY01030514.1, read on the forward strand.
CGTGCCTCCCTCCCCCTGGCTATGGCTGGAGGTTGAAGAAGCAGTTACATGGGCCGGCCCACCATATTTTCCCATTTTCCGATTTTCCAGAAAAAGGCTGAAATTCAAATAATTGTTTAAAATTCTCTGTAGCTCAGAAAACTATGAAACAAAATTTTATATCTTCCTAAAATTGTGTATTATTTTACTGCCAAGTTTGGTGCTGTTTCAACAAATATTAATTTCTGTAGGATTTATTGAATAATATAAATAGTAGCATTTTTAGTTATTACAATGTTAGTGAAAAAATTACCAAATAAATTTTTTCATGTTCCTAATATTTCCTAGTATTTGTCATATAAATTTGGCACTGTTGTGTTAAATTTTAATTTCTGAAGAATTTATTATTGATTAACTATTGTAACAATTTTTATAAATACATTAAAAATTGAAAAATTGTGAAACCAATTAAAAATTTATTTTGAACATAAGCAACTTTTTTTAAAATTGTCATATGAATTGCATTCATTTAATTTGGATTTCATGCATTGTTGAATTTATTTCCGTTATTATCGTGCGTTAGGATCGGGCGACAAGGAACGATTCACCGACGCACCGAGGGAATGTGTCCATTGTGCTCAACAAGGCTTGTGCTGAAACCTCACTTCCTACTGTTTTACAAATATTTATTAGCGATTCACAAATTATGCATGTACATTTGACCTTAGAAAACCAGTATTTAGTTAGAGTAGCTACCCCCATTAATTTAATTGTATTATAGCCCAAACGTTGTCGCCCTAGAAATTCCATGATTATATATGTTGTTATTATAGCCTCCTTGAAAATTAGGTTTTGCGATACTAGAAATGCTTAGACTCGCTTGTCCCGACTAGTACCTATTTAAAATTAAAATACCGATGAAATGCTTGTATTTAAAAAAGCGTCAACCGATGTTGTCCTATTTGCAAATGGGTATAGATAATAGAGGGGAGCTATTGGGGAAAAAGAGTTTTAGCAAAACCTGATTTGGGGTGGCTGGAGGCAAGGTGGTGTGCATTATGCTAAGGCCAATGTTGCACGAGATCTGGGTCTAGTGCGAGATCCACCCTGATTCCCTAAGGACCGATTCCTTGAGGTAGTCGAGCTAAGTACTACAGTGCGACAATTGAGTGCCTGTGTGGGCAGGCCCTGGCATAGTAGCTTTTGGAATCCTAGATCGGTGCCCATCCGGTGGGACTATCTTGAGGGCAATGGTCTAGATTGTACTATACTGAGGCCAATGGTGCAATCCGCAGCCAGTCGAGTGTGGTACTAAGCCGAGGCCAATGGTACCACACTGTTGTGCTGTTAGCGAGGTTACCGAATTAGGAGGAAGATTGCCAAATGCCTTGTCAGGAAGACCCTTTGGCCCGGGGAATCCTGTCTCGTGGGTAAAGCGCGCAACCTCTGCAGAGTGTACAACTATCATGATAGCCTTGCCTGAGGTCAAGGGCGGACGACGGGGAGCTGCCTCTTTGGTAATGTTCGTTTTGATTTTCAAAATGTTTTTCAAAAGAGATTTGTTTTATTCTCCTCGCAGTGGGGGAACTGTGAGTGATGAGGGTATAGGTTCATGGTGGGGAAATTTCGGCTGTGGCCGAAGGAAAGAAAAGAAATTGAAAAAAAAATATTTTGTTAAATCACGTTTTTCCTTATATTTCAAAATATAGGAAAAACCTTTGAAAAGATGGCTTTATGCAAAATAACATTACCATTCCTTTGGAGCCTTAGTTGCATTTAGTCAGCCTCGCTTGTTGAGTATTCGCGTACTCACCCCGCCTTTCGTGCGGGCTGCTCATTCCAACGAGCAATTTGCCACTAGAAGATGCGCAAGGATGAAGGCTTCACCAACAAGATTGAAGATGAAGATTATGCGACACCTAGGAGCGCTAACTACAGCTTGCCTGTGGGAATTGTCTTGTTTTGGTCTTTTGAAGTTGAACTTGTATTTTAGTCTTCCGCTGTTGTATGGCCTACGTGCCTACCTTTTGTAATAAACGCCACGCTAGCGCATACTCTGATGTAAAGACCATCTTGGCTAATATTCTGATGTAATAAAGTTTGTTCATTTGATGGTTATGATCCAAGAGCTATATATCTGTGTATTCTAGCTACTGATCCAGGGACTAGAAGAGGTAAAGCACAGAAGGGACTCGACTCCGTTCTCGGGTCCCGACATCTCGTAATGAAGAAGCTGGGTCCAAATGGCGTAATTGCAATCCTCGGTGATGTGAAACAGTCCTTGGTCTGTGACAGAGAAAGCTGTGAGCTAGCACCGGCCCTAAAAGCTTCGGTCGAGATGGAGAAGATTCGGCAGGCGGTGGCTTCCCTCCAAGGGGACATCCTAGCCATAAAATAAGCAAAGATCTCCGTCCTATCAGCTGAGAGAACAAAGAAGATAATGTTGGACTCGTCTGACGTGACCAAAATGCCTGTGATTGGGTCTAGGATCGACGAAAAATAGGAAGACGCGCTCGTCACTTTCCTCTAGGCAAACCAGGACGTGTTCACATGGAAGCCTTTGGACATGCCCGGTGTCTCGAGGGAGGTGATCGAGCACTTTTTGCACGTTGATGACAAAGCCAAGCCGATCAAACAACATGTGTGAAGATTTACACTGGACCGGATGGAAACCATCCGGGAAGAAATTACCAAACTGCTGGTAGCAAAATTAATCAAGGAGGTATACCATCCCGAGTGGTTAGCGAATCCGGTCCTCGTGCAAAAGAAGAATAAAACATGGCGCATGTGCGTCGATTACACCGATCTCAGCAAAGCCTATCCCAATGATCCTTTTGTGCTCCCCTGCCTCGATCAAGTGGTGGATTCCACCGCTGGGTGCGAGGTCCTAAGTTTCTTGGACGCTTACTCAGGCTATCATCACGTTAGTCTGAGAGAGGAAGACTGCATCAAGACGTCGTTCATCACACCCTTCGGTGCGTTCTGCTATATCACAATGTCGTTTGGGCTAAAAAATGTTGGCGCCACTTATCAGCGCACCATACAGCGGTGTTGTCATACTCAGCTCAACCGCAATGTGGAGGCATATGTCGAAGATGTCGTTGTGAAGACTTGCGCCAAACACGATCTCATCGTGGACTTGGCCAAGACATTTGAGAGCCTAAGGGCATATTGAATGAAGCTCAATCCCGAGAAGAGCATTTTTCGGGTCCCATCGGGAAAATTGCTCGGCTTCATCGTATCTCATCGAGGCATTGCGGCCAATCCAGAGAAAATCAGCGCAATCAAGAAGATGAAGCCCCCGACCAATCAGAAAGATGTGCAGAAGCCCACTGGATGTATTGTGGCACTCAATCGGTTCGTCTCCCGACTCGGGGAACGCGACATGCCCTTCTTTAAGTTCCTTTGTCGGCAAGACGGCTTCCAATGGATGGCAGAAGCACAAGAGGCCTTCGAAGACTTCAAAAGGATTCTTACTACACTTCCGGTACTGGTCCCGCCCATGCCTCAAGAACCTCTCCTACTTTACATCAGCGCCACGACTCACGTAGTCAGTAGTGCGCTGATTGTAGAACGGGAAGATGAAGATTCTTCTCAGAAGACCCAACACCCGGTCTACTTCGTCAGCGAAGTATTGGGCGACTCGAAGATACCGTATCCTCATTTTTAGAAGCTTTTGTACGCCGTGCTCATCACATCGCGAAATCTTAAGCATTACTTCCAAGATCATGAAATTTTGGTGGTCACGTACCTGCTTGGGGATATACTCCACAATCGGGAAGCCACCAGGAGAATCGCAAAGTGGGCCGTCGAGTTTGGAGCCATTGAGTTAAAGTTCAAGCCTCGGCTGGCCATCAAATCTCAAGCACTTGCCGATTTAATAGTGGAGTGGACGGTGATAGTGGAAGATCCGCTTTACCGACTGAAGGTGAGATACTCTAGGTGCATCCTGAAAGCGGTCACAAACACACAATAAACTTTATGTCCGGCAAGGAAGAGATGAGGTAGAGTAAGGAGCCGATCTTGCTACGATACTCCATTTGAACGATCGGTTCACCATTTTCATTAGGCCTTAAGGCTATGGTGGTTGCTATCGGAGTACAGACCGGCTTACAATTTGACATCGCAAAACAATTCATCATGTCTTTGGTGTACTTTCTCTAGTGACGGAAAGTGCCCTCCGGTGTCTAGCTAAACTAGAAGCCCAAAAAGAAATTGAGTTCCCACATCATGCTCAAATGAAATTCCGAGTTCATCACTTCTAAGAACTCAGAAACAATAGCGGGGAAGAACCACTAAAAACTATATCCACATAGACTTGTGTCGGTACAATAAATACCGGGGTATGAAGAGTCCAAAAGAAGACAACGCGAGGGCCCTACGCGTCAGGTGGGCGATCAGGCCTGAGCACGTGGGCGAGCTCCTCAGCGCGCCAGGCGAGGGCCCCATGCGTCAGGCGCGCGATCAGGCCCTAGCACGTGGGCGAGCTCCTCAGCGCGCCAGGCGAGCAGGCGGGCGACCAGGCCCCAGTGCGCGGGGCGAGCGCGAGAGGCCTCCTTACTGTCATGTGGGGCTCGTACGGCAGGAAGCGTCCCGAGGGGAGTCTTCCGGGCAAAGGCTCTCCCCTGCTGCGAAGAACAGGCGCATTAAATGCGACATCACGCGCGGATGGACCGAGGAAGAGATGACTACCGCCACAGCGACCTCTGCAGCTCTGATCAACTGTCACTGTGGCTCTGCGGAATTGACCGGCAGAGAGAGAGTTTGCCGTCATCAGGCTGACCGCCCGCGTCAGGCGGTGCAAGTTGGGCCCCGCCTACTCCCTCACCGGCGTGTTCACACGAGTCAGAGGCCACTTGCAATGCACGCTTGGGCGGCGCCGCTCGGCACAGCAGCAGCACGTTTTCGCCTCTCCTGTCTTGTCTCTCAAGTCTTATCAGTATACTCAGTGTACTGTACTTCCACCCCCTTCGCTCTCTCCGCCAACCCGCGGCTTGTATAAAAGGAGGAGAGAGAGAGAGGAGGAGAAAAAAAAGCATTCTGTAACCATTCCCACGCAACCACAACACGAAAAGTGCTAAGGCTCGGCAGGAGTAGGACTTTTACCCGTCAGGGGGTCCAAACCTGGGTAATCTCCGCGTGTCACTCCTCGTCGTACCCGATGCTCGAATTGGATCAAACTCGAGCTGATCGGCTAGCAGAGTAGAAATCTGATAGGGGTGTGATTCGCAGTGGTTGAGCGAAGAACACGCCGTCAACTTGCACCAGAATGAAGTTAGCACCAATTCTACGGGTAAACAAGGTTTGATCTACCTCGCTACCGGAGTTCTCCCAGTGCAAGAACTGATATGCTGGCGCCCAGCCGTGGGCGAGTTTTTTTCCCACTCCCCTCCTGCAAACACATTTCTCTGCGATCTTCTTAATTTTTATAAAATTGAGTTGATCAATCTAAACCCAAATTACATTTTGCAAATCACAACCTTGATCCATCTCTGTGAAGCTTATCTGGGTGCTTATCCCCATTTTAATTTTTCCACCATTTGTTTCTTTTTAAGCCTTATCCCAATAAGAACGCTCCCAAAGTAATTGGGAGCGCTGGCTTGCAGCTTCGAGATGGGATGAAGAAGCTTTATTTCTCCATTCCATTCCGAACATTCAACAAGGATTGGCACCAAGAATGGTTTTACTATGCCAACCCCGAAAGTCTCAGCCTCCTGGTCCTCAGTCCCCTCAGTCGACGAGATGGGTTAAGTCACCGAGTTTCTGGACATCATTGATAAGCGCAAGACAGAGGGCCTAACCAGAATCAAAATTATCATCGATTTTGGCATCCGCCGAGTGCAGCCTTTGAAGGAATACGTTCACCAGGAATTTGAATTCACAGGAACCACCAATTTCACTTAGGAATTTCCCGAGCATATATTAGAGGATGAACTGCATGCCCAACTTCCTGAGCTTTTCGCCCCACGTTCAGAACGAAGGTTGCCCGAGGCCTTTCAGCGTTACGGAGCTGCTAACAGAGATAAATCCTAGCTGTCCACCAATGTTTGTCCTTCAATATCATGTTATCTTCTGAAGCTTTGTACATTGTCATTTGTAGGATCGACGCGCTTTCTTCTCAAATGCTCCGCTCACTGACTTGCCTCAGCACAATGATTCGAGGCAAAAACGACCCGAGGAAGCCAACGAGCAAGCCCTCTAGACCGCGGCACACTTTCGGGCGCCCGACGTTCCGACACTCCGCAATAGAGCGGTCCACTCCACCACCATCACGAGACGACTATCCAGAACTGCCGCCCGCAAGGCCCGACGCACAGGATGTGCCACCTCCCAAGGCCAGTGCTCAAACTTCAGCCTTTTAAAGTGGCACAGCCGCTCGGAGAAGTCCTGGCATTAAAATAAAGAAATCCAACAGGTTAGTTTCTCATTGACTGCTTAGTTTACTTTTGTTACAATCATTTCTTGATCAATTCCCCTTATAGAGAAGCCCCATGAACACGCAGTCTGCAGGCCTGCAGAAGGCAGAAGTGCTAGAGAGCACAACCAAGCCGGCCAAACCAGCCTCGGCGACTGGTTCCCTACTTAGGGACGCCGAAGGCACCACTGAATCAACACCACCTTTTTCACCACCACCCCAGGTTCATTCCAAGGTGATGCCAGAGATTGACACAGCCATAAAGGATGTAGAGCCATCGTCCAGTCCAGCTTCAGCTGCTTAATCAAAGGATTCGGACCTCTGATTTCAGAGCAGAGCCTCCTATGGAAGAGATCCCATGTGAGCCTTCCACTCTTCCACTTCCCCAAAACTCATTCAAAGCCCAATGGTGTGATGAAAATTTCGAATGGGAGGTCATCGATGATGACAAGGAAGAGTGGGAGTGAAAAGAGCTATACAATTATTCCATCAAATGTGTCGAGTTGATCGACATAAGTCATTTCTCCACATCTATTTTTTGCTCACATAGAGTCTTACGTCAATATGCTTATTTTCAGAACATGGAGACATGTTCCAAGAGGAAATCTGCATTCTTCCATGAAATGCTCCCCAAAGTGGAAAAGTTCAACATGCATGTGGACGAGGCAGCGGACGCTCAGGCGATGTCCGATACTTTGGTGCGAGAGCTACGGACCAGCTCCTTAGCGTTATAGAACGAGAAAATGGATCTGATCGGCCGCATGGCAGGTACGCTTTCGAGCCAAATACTTCAAGCATTTGCCTCATACTACACTTCTTCCCTTTTCGTTCCTTTGGCCTGCATGGGATCATGCACTTGGACCGTATCACCGAGCCATGCCTCCACATGGGCTTGCTGTCATGCCCCCATCAGTCCAGCTCGTGTAGCATGCCCCTGGTCATCTACCACATGCACCATGACCTTGTATATTGTGGGACCCATTGAGTACGTCCACCACCATCCGAGGAGGTATCCCCTGGTGCTTGACCCAATCATTTGTATTGTCAAACTCAGGAAGGAACTGTTTTCCGGTGGGAGTGGGTTAAACATACTTTTCTCCAAAGCCTTCGACAACATGAAGATCCCTCGCTCCGTGATTTAGCAGGGCTCGTCGCCGTTCCACGGGGTAATCCCAGGGACCTCAGGGATACCACTAGGGCTGGTCACCCTGCCCGTCACGTTCGGGATGACAGAGAATTTTTGGAATGAATTCTTAGGCCCTGTTATTTTTAGCTTAACGGCTTAATAGCTTAACGACTTATGTACGTTTTGAAAACATATATGCTTTGAGTTTTTTTTGTCCGGTTTTTCGCTATTTTGAAGGTGGGTTCTAATGCTTTAAAAAGCAAGTGTTGACGTCAAATAAACACCAATTCTATACGTCAACATATTCCGGAATTTCGGCACTTCAGAGGAAAAATCAAGGTTTATACTAACATTTTATTTATTCTAATAAAGTTCGACAAGTTTTGGTGAGTTGTGGGTCTATAGGTACAAAATGGGAAGAACCGGAGACGAACCGGGCAAAAAACTAAGTCGGCCGACCCACCCTAGGCCGGCCGACCTGGCCACATTACCAATCCAGCTCCAGCTTCTCTCAAGTGGCATAAAAGCACAATTAGAAGACATCTACACCATCCATCACAGTCGGTTTGATTAAATTGACACAGTTGCTTCACAAATGAGCATTGGATTCCCTTGGATTCCTTTCTTGCGCATGTCAACTTGATCCACCGGCTTAAGGGGTTAACCTCCACCATCAATGAAGCATCCTAGAAGAAATCCACGGCCGAAAGGTGGCAAAGGTGGGTCGGCCGACCCACCTAGGCCGGCCGACCCCCTCTTGAGGCCCCTCGGATTCCCCTTTGGAGGGTGGCAAGATGACAAGTGTCCCAAGCCGTGGCACCCTCTCATTGGCTCTAGAATACTATAAAAGGACCCTTACACCTCACTTTCAAAGAACACAACACATTCAACACACTTCATTCCACTTATTAGAGTAGCTCTTAGTTAGTAGTAGTTGGGAGTTAGAGTCAAGTCGGGCTGAAGCTCGGAGTTCCGGAAGTGTCTTCGGGAATTCGGGTAATAGCTCTTGTAACCTTTCCTAATTGTTTCAATTAGTGAGATCACTTCATTCATTGCTTATGTGTTGAACTTTATTTGAGCTGAGTATATCTACATAAATGAGTTGTGTAGATTTGCCTTACCGGTAGCTTGTATTCGTCTGGAATCAGTTTAGGTTCTCACTCATATACTGTAAGAGCCAGGCATTGAATCTAGATAAACTTCTTTTTGGTACTGAGGAAGATTGAAAAGAGCGACACACAGAGTTACCCAGGTTTGGACCCCCTCGCGGGTAACAGTCCTACTCCTGCCGAGCCTTAACTCTTTTCTTGGGTTGGTTGTGTGGAATGTGATTACAGAGTGTTTCGAACCTTCAAAACTTCAGCCCCCTCCTCGGTCTCTCTCCTCCCCTTTTATACAAGCCTCACGCTGGCGGAGAGAAACGAGGGGGTAGGCAGTACAGTACTCTTAGTACACTTTGATAAGACGTGAGGGACGCGACAGGAGAGACGAAAACGTGCTGCTGCTGCGCCGCGCCGCCCACGCGCGCTTCGCAAGTGGCCTCTGAACCGTGTGAACACGCCGGTGACAGGACGGGTGGGCCCCAGCTTGCGCCGCCTGACGCGGGCGGCCTGCCTGATGATGGCGAACACTCTCTCTGCCGGTCAATTCTTCTACGCCACAGTGACAGCTTGACAGAGCCGCAGAGGTCACTGTGGCGGTAATCATCTCTTCATCTGTCTATCCGCGCGTAATGTCGCATTGAATGCACCTGTCCTTCGCTGCGGAAGAGAGCCTTCGCTCTGAAGACTCCCTCGGGACGCTTCCTGCTGCGCGGGCCCCACCTGACAGTGAGGGACCTCTCGCGCTCGCCGAGGGGCTTGCCCACACGCTGGGGCCTGCTCGCCCGCCTGACGTGTGGGGCCCTCGCTTGGCTTCTGAGGGGCTCGCGCACACGCTGGGGCCTACTCGCCCGCCTAACGTGTCGGGCCCTCGCCCGGCGCTTGAGGGGCTCGCCCACACGCTGGGGCCTGCTCGCCCGCCTGACGTGTGGGGCCCTCGCCCGGTCTTTTCCAGGACTCTTTACACCCCGGTATTTATTATACCGACACAAGCGATATCCGTCCGCTTGCAGATTAATTTCTTTGAACGTAAGTATCGCCAACAACTAGTCAAATGAAATGTATTCGAGTTTCAGCCATTCAGCCATTCAGATTAGCTCAAAAGAACAGTGCCTTAAACTTCGAGTTTGCGGATTTTGAGATGTCGTATGACGCCATCTTTGGAAGGTCGGGGTTAGCCAAGTTATACGTATCTGGTGCTTAAGATGCCAAGTCCGAAAGGCATTATCACCATGTGCGGCAACGTCAAACAATCCTTCGTATGCGACCAGGAGAGCTGCAAATTTGCCCAAACTCTAGAGGTATCTACGGACTTGGACAAGATCCGAGTAGCGGCTACAACTTTACAGGATGAGGGCAATGTGCCGGCCAAGAGGCAATCCAAAGCGTCCATCAATCCAGATGAAGGGACTAAGAAGATAGCCCTTGACCTGTACGACTCAACCAAAACGGCCTTGATCGGGACAGGGCTCGACCCAAATTGGAAGACGCGCTCGTCACCTTTCCCCAAGCAAACACGGACATATTTTCTTGGAAACCATTAGATATTCTAGGAGTCCTGAGGGAGGTGATTGAGCACTCACTGGATGTTTATGAGAAAGCATAGTCGTTCAAGCAGCAGCTCCAACGGTTCGCACAGGATCGCCGTGACGCAATCAGGGAGGATATCACCAAACTTTTGGCTACTGGCTTCATAAAAGAAGTTTATCATCCTGATTTGTTAGCGAACCCGGTTCTGGTGCGGAAGAAGAACAAAAGTTGGCGCATGTGTGTCGATGATACCGACCTCAACAAGGCATGCCCTAAGGATCCATTTGGACTGCCTCAGATCGATCACGTGGTGGACTCAATTGCTGGTTGCGAGCTTCTATGTTTCCTAGACGCCTAGTCGGGGTATCATAAGATCAGTCTAAATTAGGATGACTGCATCAAAACCACGTTTATCACACCATTTTTAGCTTTTTGCTATGTCACGATGCCATAGCCACCTATCAGCACGCTTACAGCGGTGTTTTCAAACTCAGCTCAGATGTAACATGGAGGCATATGTCGACGACGTCGTTGTAATGTTTGAAGTAAAGGAAGTCCTCGTCGCTGACTAAGCTAAAACATTCCAAAGCCATTGGGCTTACAGGATGAAGCTGAATCCAAAAAAATGTGTTTTGGGGTTCCTTCGGGCAAGCTACTCAGTTTTATCATGTCTCATCACGACATTGAGGCTAGCCCAGAAAGAATCAATGCTATCATCATGATGGAGGTTCCAACTTCTTAGAAAGATGTGCAGAAACTTACGGGGTGTATGGTGGCTCTCGGCAGGTTCATCTCCAAACTAGGAGAACGCGGGATGCCGTTTTACAAACTTTTGAAGAAGCATGACAAGTTTCAGTGGACTCCTGAGGCGTAGCAAGCTTTCGAAGGCCTCGAGAGATTCCCCACCACCCCCCTCATGCTAGTTTTTCCCATGAAGGATGAACCCCATCTACTCTACATAACGGTCACAACTCATTTAGTCAGCGCTGCCATCGTCGTTGAGTAGGAGGAGGCCGGACATTCTGAAAAGACCCAACACCCAGTTTATTTCTTCAGCGAAGCCCTGGGCGAGTCAAAAATACAGTATCCGCAAATACAAAAAATATTGTACACCATGTTGATCACATCCTGTAAGCTTAAGCACTATGTTGGCGTCGACTAAACTCGAAAATTATACGCCAACATACACGGAAAATCCAGTAATTTGGGGGAAATCAATGTTTGTGATTTCATTTTATTTAAACTAATAAATTTCCACAAGTTTTGGTGAGTATTTGTCCACAGGAATATAGTGGAGAAAAACCGGAGCTGAACCGAGCTCAGAAGCCGGTCACCCAATCGACCCTGGCCGTCCGACCTAGACTTTTTACCCAATCGGCTCCGTTTTCTCCCTGGTGGTCAAGAAGCACAAAATGAAGAGATCTACGCCGTCCACTCACGTCGGTTTGATCCAAGGGAAGCACTTCCTTCACAATTAGGTGTTTTGGCTCTTAAGGAAGCCATGTCTAACGACCTTAACTGCCAAAATTGACGCAAGGGGAAGATCTACACCGCACAAGAAGCATCCCAGGCGAAGGGGACGGCCTGGATCAACCGAAACCCAGTCGGCCGACCGGGCTAGGTCGGCCGACCACCTTGGGATCCCCTTTAGATTCTCCTTCAGATGGTGGCTTGCTTACACGTGTCCCATGGCATGGAGCTCACTCATTGGCTATTGATGGCTATAAAAAGACCCCCTCACCTCACTTGAGAGCACACAATACACCACATCCCTCTCAATTGGAGTTACTCTTCACTTGTTAGAGTAGTTAGTTTGGGAGTTAGAGTTGAGTAGAGCTGAAGCTCGGAGTTCTAGAATCGTCTGTGGGAAATTGGTAAAAGCTCTTGTATCCTTTCCCTTTTGTAAAACTTTACTTTTATTATATAAATGTCTTTCAATATCTGTGTTGAGCATATTTACACTAAGTGGGGAAGTATGAATACTTAGAGCGGTTGATTAAGTTCATCTGGTTTCGAGTCTTGGTTCATTCTCATATGCTTAGAATAGCCTAAGTATTGAACTTGGATCGCCTTCCTAGGATCCAGGGAGGAGTGTTCGGATATAATAGCAGGCGTGGTGTCTGATTTTATCTCTGACTTAGTTTACACCCATTCCAACATACTTTGTGATAGGTGGTAGGTGGTGACAGCCCTATCCATCCGAGATTTATCTCACACGTAATCCACTGCATTAGGATTTGGACCAGTAGGGCCCAATCGGGGGTGGTCATAACCATTCGGTGTTCTTAACTGATAGCGGGTGGTAGTGAATCATCCGAGTTTCGACGATGTTCTTAAAACAAACCTCCAAACTCATATCTGCTAGCTCACATGATACTTGATTGCACTATAAAGGAACTTTGTACTCTTGTTGTCCTCCAACTATCTTCCTAGCTTATCTTTTTATACTCTTTTGTGTGTGTGTCACCACTCTTATTATTTTATTATATTATCTTATCCTTACCCCCGTTAACTAGCTGGCTGGTATATTAAATACTATCGATATTAGAATTATCCTTCTCCCTCGTTCCCTGTGGATTCGACACTCTGAAATACTCTCGGGTGAAAACTACAAGCGATATCCGTCCAACACACTACTTCCAAGTACACACAGTTTCAGTGGTTACTACTTCCCATATTGGGGATATACTCCATAACAGGGAGGCCACTAGGAGAATTGCCAAATGGTAGTCGAGCTTGGAGCCTTTGACATCTTATATCCCCGAAAGGAGAACAGCTCAAATATGTTCTTCAGGTCTACTTCCCGACATCAAACAACGCTATCGAGTATGAGTCTCTTATCCATAGGCTCCGTATCACAATCTCGCTTGGCGTTAGAAGATTCATAGTCTGAGGGGACTCACAGCTCGTGATCATCCATGTCCCGAAGGATTGGTCGTTCATCGACAATAGCATGCCTGCATATTGCCAAGAGGTTCGCAAGCTGGAAGACAAGTTTGATGGGATAGAGCTTTTGCATGTCCTCCGCCAAGCTCGCAAAGATGGGATCCACTCGAGCAGCAGTACTGGCTGGTGTGTTTGTGCAGGCACTTCATGAACCCACCAACAAACAACGGTCAGAGCCGGATCAGACAGAAGACAACGAAGTCGAGGAGGAACTAATAATCATTGTTCCTGACCGAACGGTTCCATACTTAGACTATCTACTGAGAGAAAAGCTCTTCGATGATCGCGCACAGGCCAAACAAATCGCAAGGCGGAGCCATAGTTGCGCTACCATCAAAGAGGAGCTTTATCGAAAGAGCTCCTTTGGTGTGCTAAGGCGTTGCATATCAGAGCAATAAGGAAATGGACTTCCCAAATAAATACACGCAAGGGTTTGCGGGCATCACACAATGTCTACTACGCTCGTCGGGAAGGGATTTGCAGGCATCACACAACGTTCACTCAGGGATTTGCGAAGGCTGTCAATTTTTTACCCGGCAGATACCAGGCCGTTTGCGGTTAGGGGGCTTGACATGGTTAGACCTCTAAAAAAGACGCAGGTGGTTTTACCCATCCTTTCATCCCTTTCAACATATTCTTAAAATGGATTGAAGCCAAACCAATAACAAAGATCATATCCGCAAAAGCAAGGGAATTTTTCAAGAGATCGTCGTCAGATTCGGCGTCCCGAATAGAATCATCATGGACAATGGCAGACAATTCAAGAGTGGCGAATTCCAGGATTGGTGCGAAGAGCTCGGCATTAAGATTTTCTTTTCTTCTGTTGTGCATCCGCGAAGCAATGGGCAGGTCGAATGAGTCAATGGCATGAGTTTGCAAGAACCAAAAGAAAGAATTTTTTATCATCTTATACCATGCACTACACGATGGGTCAAAGAATTTCCTTCGGTACTCTGAGGTCTCAGGACCACCCTTGGCAAGGCAATCGGGCAATCACCTTTCTTTCCTGTGTACGGATCTGAGGTGGTTATACCTACCGAGCTCGAATTCGCTTCCCCGCGAGTTCGGAACTATAGGGACAAAGAATCAGATGCCAGCTGACTTTAAGTTCGCGACACTCAAAGATCTCGACCGATGTCAAGACGTCAGCAAAGTTGCAATGATCCGGTCAGCCAAATACCTTCAGGGCTTGCATCGTTATCATGATCGCAATGCTTGAGGCCGCGCTTTTTCCGAGGGAGATCTGGTCATACGAAGGAATTAGAAAAGACATCACAAGCTATCCCAAGCTGGGAAGGCCCTTATATCATCGATGAAGTGACACGCCCGAGGGCTTACAGGCTCAAACACGAGGATAGAACGGTTGTCGACAACTCATGGAACATAAACCATCTACGTCGCTTTTAAACTTGAATTTCAATTTATGTACTCAGTTATGTCTTCAATCAATAAATGCCTTTTTATTATAAAGAGTGATCTGAGTTAAACCTTGACTTGCTACCTAGCCAAGTTTTTGGCTACGCAGTAAGTCGGGGGCTACACCTAATTGGTGCGTCTATGTGCACGTTCTTTAAAAAACCTTTTTGATTCTTTTGAATCGTAATTCTGAGTGATGAAGCTCCGACCCAAAAAATTGTCGAACTCTATGTCACTCGCCTCGCATGGGAAAAGCTTCGAGCCAACTCCCAAGCGTTCGGGGGGCTAGACTATTCGGGTAGGACACATAAATGAAATAGGACGTACTCGCAAGCATCAGAATAGTCATCAAAACAAGCATTAAATTCGAAGCAAAAATGACCTAAGTTTTCAGAACTATATAAATTATCTCAATACAATTCTTACAGGGGACACAAGTCCAAGTTTTCTGCGAGAGTAACATAAGTATCATGGGCCTCTTCTATTAAAGCTTCCACCTAGTCGTCACTGACGGTGCGGGCGAAGCCTTCCTTGACGGCATTATACTCCACTCGTGGATATAAAGACTTCATAATCGCCATAGCTTGACAAGCACTGGTGATCGCTATCCCTTTCAAGTGGACTTTCGACCTCTCGGGTGCCTCTTTACATTGGACCACGACTTGGCTCGTATCGCTCGACCCTGCATCTTCCGATAGCAGGAGTTTTCTCAAGGGTTCGGACACCTGTCGGAGTTGTTCATAGGCCTCATCCGCAGATTTGATCTTTACATTAAGGACGTCGAATTGGGCCCGCGTCTTCCTTTTATACTCTGGGTGGAAGGTAAAAAGTATTACCAGGTAGTCAACAAAGGAAAACAAAGAGAGCTCAAAGGAGGCGCCGTGCCTTCCAATTAAACCTAGGCCTTGTTAAACTGGGACCGAGCTTGGAACTCTTCTTTCTCCAATGTTGTGTATTGACTCTAGAGTTGGGCGAGTGCATGATCCTGAGCAGACAAAAGAAACAAAAACAAATGAAAAACAATATGAAGGAAACATTTGAAGAACTCGACTCGAAGGCTTACCTGCTACGAGGCCGACCAAATCCATCTTCTTCTGCCGTAGCGCTAGGGAGCCGGCTTGTAGTTCTCGCACCAGGGTGTTAGACCTCGCTTCGGCATCTACTGATTGCTTTCCTTGCTTGCTGAATTTTTCCACTATGGGGATCATCTCGTGGAAGAATGCAGACTTCCAATTGTAGCATTTCTCAATATTCAGCAGATGGATGGCATTGGCGTAAAATCCGGCATGAGCAAAAAGCAAGCGTAGAAAAGTGACTTACGTTCATCAACTCCGTACACTTGAGGGAATAATTAAGGAGCTCTTTTCGCTCCCATTCCGAAATTTCATTGCACCATTGGGATTTGAAGGTGGCGTAGGGAAGTGGGAGAGTAGAAGTCTCTCGTGGGATCTCTTTCATAGGGGGCTCCGCGCCGACCATAGGGGCTGCACTAGAGGATGGAATTGCACCTTCCGAGATCACCTCAGGCTGCACCAGAGGTGGTGGTGAAGAAGGTGGCATCCATTCGGTGGTGCCCTCAGCATCCCCAGGCCGGGAAGTTGTCAGCACGGCTGATTCTGCCAACTCGGTTGTGCTCTTCGGCGTTTCCTGCTGTTCGGCCGGCTTGGTTGTGCTCTTCGGCATTTCTGATTCTGGCTGTTCCGTCGGTTGCGTGTCCAGGGGGACACATCAGTAGAAGGATCCATGTGATGATAATTAATCAAAAAATGCTACAAAAAAGTCAAGTAAGGGGCCAATGGGAAGCTGACCGATTGGACTTCTTTATTTTTATTCCAGTACCTCTCCGAGCGCTGCGCTGCTTGAAGAGGCTGAAGGTTGGGTGCTGGCCTTCGGTGGCAGCACGTCTTGTGTGCCTGGCCTCGAGGGTGGCGCAACAGTAGTGGCATCTGCGGCGGTGGTGGAGCAGGTTGTTCTGCTGAGGAGTCCTGGAAAGTTCGGCCCCCGAACCCGCGCCGGGGGCTAGAGTGCTTGGGTTTGCATGTTGGTTTCTTCGTGTAGTGACCCTTGCCCTTTTTCACACTCGGCTCCTCGGCGGAGTCGCTCGCGGGACGTTTTTGCCTCGATTCTTTGTGCTAAGGCAAATCGGGAAGCGGGGCATCTGAAAAAAAGCGCAACAGTCCTACAGATGACAATGTATGATGATTCAGAAGGTAACAAAATATTGAAGGACAAACATTAAAGGTTTGCTAGGGTTTAGCTCTGATGGGAGTTCTGTAATGCTAAAAGGCCTTGGGCATCCCTCGTTTTGAACGTGAGTGCCCGAAGCAAAGAGCTCGGCTAGTCGGCGATGCAGCACATCTTATGATATGCGCTCGGGAACTTATCTGGTAGAATCAGTGACCCCCAAAAACTCAAAACCTGGGTGAACGTGTTCCTTTAGAAGTTGCACTTGTCGACGGGCAAGATTGAGGATAATACCGACTCCGGTCAGTTCCTTTATCTTACCCTTATCGATCAAATCCAGGAGCTCGACGACTAGGCCCATTTCGTTGGCCGAGCGAACTGAGGACCAAGAGGTGGAAACTTTGGGCCTAAGCCTAAAGAAAGAAGGGAGAGAAGGATCGGTATTGACAAAGTAAAACCATTCCTGGTGCCAAGCCTCGTTAGATGTTCGGAATGGGATGAAGAATTAAAGTTTTTTTTATCCCATCTCGGAGCTGGAAACCGGTGCCCCCAATTATTTTGGGAGTGTTTTTGTCGGGATAAGGCTTCAAAAGGAACAAGTGACGGAAGAGGTTGAAATGGTGATAAATTCTTAAAAAGGCACATTGATAGGTGGCGATTTGTAAAATAGAGTTGAGATTCACATTGATAAACTTAATTTTGTAAAAGTTCATAAGACCGCGCAGAAACACACTGGCAGGAAGGCCAAAGCCACACTGGAAAAAGGATTTGAAAACAATAGTCTCCTCCACACGAGGAGTGGAAGAAGACTCACCCGCGGCTGGGCACCAGCAAATCAACTATTGATCTAGGAGGACTCCGGTGTCAACTAGTTCCCCTAGGCGTTCCTCCATTGTTACCGAGGTAACCCGCTCCTTCGATAGATCCGCAGGAATGTCCTCGGTGGAAGACATCATTGGAGGAGATTGCACGAGGTATACGAACCTAGGCAATTGGATTGGAGCACTTGGAAGTGGAGTGAGACCTAGGCTATGGCGGAGGCGCGGCTCGAGCAATGGGACGAGCGGCGACTGTGCGCGAGCAATAGTACAGTGGTTTAGAGCCCTAACGGCGAAATAGGCAATGAGGCTTTGGAGATAAGGAGCTGCGAGACGAAAATAAAGGCAGAACTTTCGGAGTTCGTTTTGGTCCTGGATTAAAAAAAAACCGTCGGACTAAATTTCCATATGTAAACGGGAACAGTTCCAACTTTCGCGGACAGCTTGGGCTTTGGTCAGAATTCTAGCAAAGTGTCCCAGTTGGGTCAAGCATTAAAAAAATAGATGTAGTAACAAGTCGGGGACAAAGACCACTCGGCTAAGTTATGTGCAGAATGTGCTTCGGACGGATTGCCATTAAAAGTCGTGCCAGTCGGAATTGGAGATCACTTGGCTATAATCAATAAGCACCTTGTAACAGGTTGCTGTGCAGATTCGAACATAGGACAATCAAAAGGCAGAATATTAGACAAAGATAAAAGATGCTAATTATCAGAACAAGGTTGTTTTCTGGAAAAGCTTTCTTCATTCTTATTTTGGCTCCTAGGTCAGACTACAAAAGATTTTGCAGTCGGCAGTTGGTGAGGACACACCTAAGCTGCCTCCAAATTACATGTCCCAATCTTTCACGGTACAATTTCAGCAAGCAAATAGTAGACTAATCCAATCCAAACCAATCCAACCCCCACAATGTATATATGTTGAAAGACAACAGGTCAAAACAGCAAGACTGAATATGATTTTTTTCACCAACCAGCAACACAAGAATCGATCCAATAGATAGATAAATTAGGGAATCAGCTTACAAGTTGCAAACCAAAAACTAGATGAGCTATTCCACTCGCAGCACCAAGATGACACCACGATCATAAAAGAATATACAAAGAGATCAAACCACCAAGGAGAGATTCTGAACATGCAGTTCTTCACAAACCCTAGATGGATTCGGTAGGATAGATGAGAGGGAAACGCCCTCCGCCTGATCTTGAGGACTAAACCATCATAAAAAACACGCAAGGCCGCCGGCCATAGGCTATATGGCAAGCAGGCCAACAAAACTCAACTTTGACTCGACCTAGACTTGGAACAGACACGAAACCGACATTGTTTCAATGACTGCAACTAGTACATAAAGAACCTGTTTATGGTCCTAGATGCGTTGGAAGATCTCAGAGTTATCTTTCCAACGAGTGGTAGAACATCCCAAATGGAGTCGGTATGCAAACTGGGCATCTGTTTTAATACAGACTGCTCTTGGATTCCGAACTGGGCTCGAACAGGATCCTGACTTTGTGGCACCCTTGAACATTAGCTTATGCACATAGCCGGTAGGAAGACTATCCTCTACCTCTTTTAATTCTTGCTGCACAACATTTGAGAAAGAGCCAAACTTCAAGCAACAACTTTGGAGAGAATTAACATATTCAAATGTTGAGCCATTGCTGGGCTATTCGACATTTGTAGCTGAAATAATTTAAGAAACCATGCGCTCATCAGCAGTACCAATGGGCTAGGGCCTGCTGCATGACTATAGAAAAGAAAAATAAATGAAATAAAAGCATTGTGACCATCTTCTCGACCAGGAGATCGGCGACCTCCGCCCAGGCAGGAGCCACCTACAGCACGGCGCCGACCTTCTCCTGGGCCTGGATCTCCGCCATGACCAGATTAAACTGTTTCTAGAACACCACCATTTGACCCTATGCGGCAACGGCCTCAGCCTCATCGTTGTAGCCTCCGCTGTCGTTGTCCACGTCCATGCGTACGATCCTCCTCCTATTCTTCGAAGCCGAAGATGAGGGGGTGCACCGCTGGTGCTGTGGGACGCGACGGCAGAGCCTCGTTGGCCGAAGAAGCACCCGCGTGGGATGGATAAACCATTGCGGGAATGGAAAGAGCTCTCAAGGAAGAAGAATTCAAGTGGTTTAAAGATTGAATGAAGAACACGGTAAAAGCCCCGGGCTTTTATACGCTGAGGGAGGTGAACCATCGCTGCTACAAGATTTTGTTTTGATTTTCTTCCATCGAAATAGTTTGAGATCGTGTTGGATTCAACATTGATAAGATAGATTGATGACGACACAAGGAATCGATCAAAAGGGCGCAAGACCGGTCATGGGGTAGACAAAGAGGCGAAGCCTTTCACAAATACGCGGGACGGAGCCTATGCTTCCAAAAAGAGTAATATGCCCTAAATGGGCCGCCAGCAGGTTGCCATGATAAATGGTAGCAATTATTACTGGATTAAAGAATTGGCATGAGGTATGGTATGCTTCAGCAAGCCACGAGTTGTACAGCACTACAGATGAGTACAGGTAACACCCGGCTTGACATATCTTGGTGTAAAGTATACCTCGCAGAAGGCTGATAGTTAGCCACCATATAAGTGGGACGAGGATACTTGCCCAAGTTAAACCTGAAACTAACTCTTGAGATTGGGATTAGGGTTCTAAGTGTACGCTTTGAGACGAGCTGCCAGCTATACACCGCGACAGACGAGTACGGATACCACTCGACAAAACTTAATTTGAGATAGGGTATGCTCCATGATGGGCCGACAGCTAGTCACCATACCAAACGATACATCAGTACCTACTCAATCAAAAATAATGATGATGATAAAAGCCTACGATATGCTCCATAGTTGAGCCGACTGCTGGTAACAACATAAGTGAGAACCAGATATCGCAAGCTAATTTCAGATTAAGGCCTTGAAGGTACGCCCTGAGAAGGAGCCGCCAGCTATACACCGCGACTGTCGAGTACAAGTAACACTCAGCCAAATTCAATTCAGACGATGGTACGCCTCAAGACGGGTTGATTGTTAGAGTCCTAAAAATTGGATCAGGTACCACTTGGAAAGACCAACATGTTAAGTGGTGCTGAGTCCCTCTTAGTCTCCTTCTATACAATGGAGCACTCTACATGATGAAGAATCCAGTTAGGAAGTGATGTTAAGAACTGGAAGCACTCAGCGTGAAGCATGACTTGGCTTGAGCGCAACTAGGAAGGAATACAACTCGACTACAAGGGACTCAGGGGCTACCATGGAATACCCGGATACCGAAAATCCTCAGTGGGCTGTGAAGGTCACCTAACAGGGGGTGCGCCGAGCCGGCCATACATTAGCACGCATAGCCCAGGTCTTGTCTTGTTTGGCAAGGCAGGGCGCATTTAGGAGCCTATCCCGAGTAGGGAAGGCATATGATTGTAATCCCATGTAATTACAAGACCGGGAATGAAAGATAGAAATAGGAATTCTATCTTGTAAACGACCAGGACTCTATCTTGTAACCCAGCCCATCCTACTATATAAGGCGGGTAGGGGACCCTGGTTTGGCATCGATACACATATCTTGACATTGATCATCAGATCGTCATAATTACAAGAAAACAGGACTAGGGTATTACCTCCTTTGAGGGGGCCTGAACCTGTCTAATCCCTTGTACCGTGTTATCATTGAGCTTGAGATCCAGCACACAGCCCCATATAAAATCATTGACGATGATACCCCCGGTTTAACAAATGTCGAAAAGTATTGTGCGTGATGGTTTCTATTGTAGACAATCAACCATTAGTGACAGTAGTGACGGGTATGTAACCGTCAATAATGACGACTAATAAGTGACCCGTTAGGGGCGACAGTTTTGCTATCCGTCACTAATAAGGGTTATAACTCATCACCAAATGTGTGGTTTTGATGTTAAATGGAACTCTATGGCCTAGAGTGGGGGTGAATAGGTATTTTAAACTTTTGTTGTTCTCCAATTAAGCATCATTATTAAGAATGATCCAATTCGAGGCTCTAGTGTTCTTGCAATGGAAGTAATTGAATTAATTAACACTAGCGAACCTATCCATCATCAGAAGCAAGCAAATGCAATTCATCAAAAAGTAAATGCGAAAGTAAACAAGCAAGGAGAGACACTATTTGTTTCACCCAAGTTCGGAGTCGCAACTCCTACTCTTTGTTGAGGCTAGCCATTGCGCACAAGGACCGGCTAGCTCTAGAGCCACACACCTCAGTTACTTCCCGGTAGTCGTTCTTCCACTCTTGCGAGTTGAACTCCGTCACCAGTACATAGACTTGAGAGTAGCGACACGTCAAGGCCTACTGCCAAGCCCACACCTCCGAGAAGAACGCTGTCTTCAAAGGTAATAAGCCCAAACCGCCACGATCGTGCTGGAACGAAGGACTTCCATGAAGCACAAGTGGGAAAAATAGGTGGAGGTTGAAATTTGGTGGAGGAATGGTTTCAGAACACCCCTAAGTTGAGAATGTAGTGGAGAAAGGTGAAATGGAGCAGCAAACCTCAAAGAAGCCATCCCACAGAGCTCTATTTATACCCCCCGAAGCGAAACTAGCCATTAGAGCTCAGGACAGCTCAAAAACCTAGTTGTTACAGCTACACCGGACGCGTCCGATGGGCCATCGGACGCATCCGATGGAGACAACGTGAACGCGGAAACCGAATAGAGCTAGGGTTAGAGGTTCTGATTAGACGCGTCCAGTACCCACCGGACGTGTCCGGTGGACGTTGAAGCACACCCGTCCGGCTGCCACTGGACGCACTGACGAATCCCAAAACTAGGTTTTCTAGCGGCGACCTGACGCATTTGTGCATCCACCGGACATGTCCGGTGGAGGATTTTTAGCAGATAGAGAGGTTTCGGGCCACTGATGCATAATTAAATATGCCCACTAGATTCGTCCGATGGTGCTGAGAAAACATATGCTAAAGTATGGCTCAAGCTCTAAATCTCTCTCGAGTTTTCGCTAGGTTTTAGGTAGGTTTGAGGGTAAATTGGACTCGAGAAAAGGTAAAGCAATAATCCAGCAAGATCGACACAGTTCAGACCCCCTTTGAAGCATGGCAAATAAACCGAGAAACAAGCTGGCTACTCCTAATCTAGACATGGCCTCAACACATGCCCGGCCACGCCATTAACTTGTTTGGAGCAATTCTTAAGCCTGACAATGCCTCGCTAGGGTTCAATTAACCTTCAAGAACACCCTAGCGCCTTGATCAATTTTAATACCCCGCCACCAATACCACTAATACTCGTAAGCTCAAATTGAGCTCATAGACGTAGTGCTTCCGAAGTACGCCTCCACCGAGTAGCACTAGCTACCAAACTGTGGCTTTCTTTTGTCATTTTTAGATTTTTCCTTGTATTTGATTACTATTGACAGCCTTACAATGGCTGTCGAGAGAGATGTACATGTCCAGGATCCACGCAGGTACTCATGTTTGGGCATGTTTGTCATATGAAACTCTCTTGTTGACGACCCAGTGACCGTCGAGTGTGAGTCGGTGTACCCAAGACAGCGACTCCACATCATCAAGAATATTCACTTCTTTTGAACACTCTAAAGAATCGAGCTAGGCGGATAGAGGGTGGTGAATAGACGCCACAAAATTTTTTGATGTTTCCACCAAAAAACCAGACAACTTGACAACTATGTATGCCCTTCACTTGGGTGCTTGAGAGCCATGAAATATTTGAGATTTTGGACACACAATCCTGGTCATCAAGTGTCCAAACAAAGAAGAATCAATTGAAAACTTGCTTTTAAGAAAGAGATCAAACCAAAACACCAAAGTTACTTTTCCGAAAGTTAAAAGCAGATTCCCAGAAACTTGTCTTGCAAGAAGAGAGTCATTCCTACTGTTGGAAGGCACCATAAATTTTCACACTTTTTCTACACCCATGTGGGTGAGTTGTAGCAGTCTCCTCCATATTTCAACATCAAACTCCATTTACAGAAAATATGAAAAATCGAGCACCAAGAACTGTCTTGAACTCGAGACTGAAAGTTTGGGGCTCAGTATTCACCTAATATCTCTCAGGGGTAACCAGTGGAATATAAATTTTTACCACAGATGGATATGTGAGTCAGGCATATCTTCCAATTGAAATCTTCCTAAAATGATTTTCGAAATTTTTCTAAAAATCTCTTACTGACTGCTGCGTGGAGAAAAGTTTCTGAACAGATTTCCAACAAATCAAGAACTTGATCTCTATCCTATCATATGATTGCAAACAGTGTGGAAAATCATATTAGCGATCTAAGACATCATATACCACCAAGAAACAACATTAAATCACCAAGATTCATCTGCAAACAGTAGCTCTAAAAAGGAAAATGAAAGCAATAAAAACTAGGAGCAAACCAACACAAAATGTTAATGGAGAAGAATGATTTCACTGCATAAAAGTTAGGTTATTACAAGCCACACTTCTTGTGACCACAATCACTCTAAGTGCCACCCAAAACACACCCAACTCGCCCTCTCTATTTCTGAAATTTTCAGTTGTAATGGGATGAAGGGAAGGGCTAGCCCTTCTCTTCCTTATAAAGCCCAAGGGTGAGATGCTCTAAACCCTAGAGCCCATCTCCACCCTTCATTTGAGGATGAGTGGTGTACAACTCACACACTACAAGACACACTCCCTAGAGAGAATATTCTCCACACATTTCTTCAGAAAATATTTTCACGGCTTCCTCGGTCGCTAGCCAACGCCTGGGCACACCGGCCAACTAGCTTCGCTACTAGATCACCGACGCCGCAGCCTCCAGCTGCCTCGGATTCCTTGCATGACTAATCTTATAGAGTACATCACCTCATGTGACCACCAAGTCATCGAACCCGGTCGCCGGCATGTTTGCGAACGCACCAACCTCCAGTTGTCCCTGCGAAGCGTCAGCCACGTACCCGCTGATATTTGCATCACAGAGGTGAACATACACGAAACCAACACACCTTACCTCTCCTACAGGGTTAGTCCATGACAAAATTACCAACATCATAATTTATTCATGACACCACAATTATCAAGCCCTAACACACCACATGTCAACTTAACAAATTTAACCGGACCACATTAGTTCAAAACGATTACTTGTCCCAAGCTGAACACAATGGTCCAGTTCCAATTCCACGGCAATTTACACAAATGCATATTCAAAGCACTTCAAATTCTATCTTGTCACATATATTCATCATCAAACCGGGGTACCTAGCACATTGGTCTCAACACTCCCTTTGATAAATATATAGACAAACCCTCAAAAAATATTTTGAAATTTTTGGATTTATCGAACAAGGCATGTTGAAAATGTCGAATCATGCTTGGAACACATGTGTTCAAAATCTCCAAGTCATGAAAGTCAAAGATTCCCAAGAAATTGACCGCCAAGTCATCGAACCTGGTCGCCGGCATATCTGCGAACGCACCAACCTCCAGCTGTCCCTGCGAAGAGTCAGCCACGTACCAGCTGATATCTGCATCACAGAGGTGAACATACACGAAACCAACACACCTTACCTCTCCTACAAGGTTAGTCCATCACAAAATTACCAACATCATAATTTATTCATGACACCACAATTATCAAGCCCTAACACACCACATGTCAACTTAACAAATTTAACCGGACCACATTAGTTCAAAACGATTGCCTATCCGAAGCTGAACACAATGGTCCGGTTCCAATTCCACAGCAATTTACACAAATTCATATCCAAAACACTTCAAATTCCATCTTGTCGTAATAACTTCGTATAGCATACATTATACGAAGTTATACGACCCCCCACGGCAATTTACACAAATGCATATTCAAAGCACTTCAAATTCTATCTTGTCACATATATTCATCATCAAACCGGGGTACCTAGCACATTGGTCTCAACACTCCCTTTGATAAATATATAGACAAACCCTCAAAAAATATTTTGAAATTTTTGGATTTATCGAACAAGGCATGTTGAAAATGTCGAATCATGCTTGGAACACATGTGTTCAAAATCTCCAAGTCATGAAAGTCAAAGATTCCCAAGAAATTCTCCCTCTTTTAAAGAAATGCACGTTGATGTCCTTTTCAATTCTCCCCCCTTTCGGCAAATATAGACATCAAGAAATTTAAGGTTACAAGCACAAGGCATGTCAAATGCAAATGTAAGTTTCAGGGGGCTTTGAAAATTGATCATTTGAATGTGAAGCATAAGGAAAAGATGCTCGAAGCAATGCAATTTTAGTTTAGTCCACACAAGTTTAATAAATGCTAGTAGATCAATTTTTATATTGGAAGATGTGGCTAGAAAATCACAATCCAAATGTCGCGGCGTAACAAGGCATCACGGCTGCTTCGATAAAACACCACATGCAACGTTTTGAAATCAAAGTAGCTTCAAATCGACAGCTCAACTAGCATTTTCTCTTTTAAAATATTCTCTTTCAAACACTTTTGAATGCCTATTTAAAGAGAGTAATTGCTAGTAAAGCACATCACAAGGGTAACTAGAAATGGCCTCCTAGGTCACTGTCCTCATTTGTGTGTTTTTGCTTTTTAATTGAATTTAGGTGGGAGAGAGAGCCTTAATTGCCGATTGTACCCAGCATTACACTATAGGAATCACACGTCTTGGCTATCCGATTCCCTTCTAAGTTCATGCCTCTTTTGTGCAATAGCAAGATATCTCATGAAGGATAATCGGTGAAAACTCTCCAAAACTTGAAATTGCATATTTCTGGTTTTTAATTTACAGGAGCTACCTTTGGCCAACAAAAGATTTCACCAAGTTGGAAGGATGATAGAAAGAAAACTACAAGCGTCTCATCGAGCAACAAAATTAAGAAAATGAAAATCGTATGCCACATCAAAGGTTTGGAAAAACCAAAAGCAATGTCATTTTTTGATTTATACACCAATTGAACGAGCTTGCTCAAGCTGAAATGCGAATAGTTTTGGCATCTTGCAAAGCCTAATTCAAGAGTGTAATAGACAAAGTTGCAAAGCAAAATTTCCTAAAATTCCCCCTCGACAAGTGAGTCAACATTTTGCCAAATAATTATGTGCAAGACGATGAACAAAAAATCGAGAGTCGAAAAATCAAGCAAATGCAACTGGGCTAACCATAAAAAATTAGGCAAAAACAGAAACCACTCAAACTCAGACTCGCTCTCATCTGCCGCCTACGACTTATAAGGAAAGACAACTCTATACCTTGGATACTAGAGATATGACACAAACCCTGTCTCTATCCTCTAACCAAATATGTAGTTATCCAAGATTACAAGTTTATCTTCCTTATTAATTAGGGATAGACTTTTGTCTTGCCGGTCCAGCTATAGATTTGGACGGTTGAGGCACGGGCATAGGCTTGTAGCCGTGCCGGGCGCTCGCCGAGTCGTAGTTGTCGCTCATTGCTCATGTCCTTCTTACTCGTATACGAAGTCGTAGAAGGTACTTGATGAGGTAATAACCCATGAACCCTGTGGCATGTGCATGTAGGATTTAGGCAGTATCTGGATAAAAAACAATTACTCGGATGTAGGGTCCGACTGCTTTATTTTTGTAGTTTTTATGCTTTTGCTACTTTTCTTTTTTGATCCTAAATTCTTTCAAGTAATCTTTCTTTTGTTATGCACTCAGCCCGACTAGTCCATCCCCCGAGCGTCGGGAATTGGCTCATGGCTCTTTTCCTAGGCACACGTATCGAGTGACTAGAGTTCGCAGTTCGTGGGTTAGAGCATCACTACTCGGAAAAACCACTCGAATTCATTTGCGATCATGAAGAGAAAGTAACAAAATGTGCACGCAAGTGCACCTATTAGTTGTAGCCCCGACTTACTTCTTAGTTGGAGACCGACTAAGTAGGAAGTCAAGAAACAACTTAGATTTATATGAAAAGATTATGGTAAAGAGAACTTAGCTCTGATGTAGGTGTAGGCGTGTAGCCGAGCCATAGACTTGTGCACTCGTGGCACTGGCGTAGGTGTGTAGTCGAGTGGCTTATCGCCGAGCCACAGACTTGAAGCCGTAGGCATGCAGCCTTTCCGGGCGCTCACGGCACGCGATGGCATACAGCCGAGCTGAAAACTTGGACGCTCATGGCGCGGGCGTAGGCATGTCGCTGAGTAGCGTGTCGCCGAGCCGTAGACTTGGGCGATCGTGGCGCTGGCGTAGGCATGTAGCCGAGTGGCTTGTCGCCGAGCAGCAGACTTGAAGCCGTAGGCATGCAGCCTTACCAGGTGTTCGCGACGCGCGAAGGCATACAGCATAGCCGAAAATTTGGACGCTCATGGCGCGGGCATAGGCCTGTCGCTTAGTAGCGTGTCACCGAGCCGTAGACTTGGGCGCTCGTGATGCTGGTGTAACCGTGTAGCCGAGTGGCTTGTCGCCGAGCTGCTGACTTGAAGCCGTAGCCATGCAGACGAGTGTCTTGTCGCTGAGCCGTAGACTTGGAGCTACATGCGTGCAGCCGTACCGGGTACTCGTGGCGCGCGATGGCGTATAGCTGAGCTGAAATCATGGATGTTCATGGCGCGGGCGTAGGCGTATCACCGAGTAGCGTGTCACCGAGCCGTAGACTTGGGCGCTCGTGGCGCTAGCGTAGGCGTGTGGCCGAGTGGCTTGTCGCCGAGCCGTAGATTTGAAGCTACAAGCGTGCAGCCGTACCGAGCGCTCGTGGCGAGCGATGGCGTACAACTGAGCTGTAAACTTGGATGCTCGTGGCGCGGGCGTAGGCGTGTCGCTGAGTAGCGTGTCGCCGAGCCGTAGACATGGGTGCTCGTGGTGTTGGCGTAGGTGTGTAGCCGAATGGCTTGTCGCCGAGCATTAGACTTGGAGCGACAGGCGTGCAGCCGTACAAGGCGCTCGTGGCGCGCGATGGCGTACAGCCAAGCTGAAAACTTGGACGCTCCTGGCGCAGGCATAGGCGTGTCGCCGAGCCGTAGACTTGGGCGCTCGAGGCGCGGGCGTAGGCATGTCACCGAGTCGTAGACTTGGGTGCTCGTGGCGATGGCGCTGGCGTGTAGCCGAGTGGCTCTTCGCCGAGCTATAGATTTGAAGTTACAGGCGTGCAGCCATACCGGGCGCTCGTGGCGCGCAATGGCGTACATCCGAGCTGAAAACTTGGACGCTCGTGGCACGGGCGTAGGCATGTCACCGAGCCGTATACTTGGGCGCTTGTGACGCCGGCGTAGGCGTGTAGCCTAGTGGCTTGTCGTCGGGCCGTAGACTTGAAACTGCAGGCGTGCAGCCGCACCGAGCGCTCGTGGCGCGCGATGGCATACAGCCGAGCTGAAAACTTGGACGCTCGTGGTTCGGGCGTCGGCGTGTCGCCGAGCCGTAGATTTGGGCGCCCGTGGTGCTGGCGTTGGCGTGTAGCAGAGTGGCTTCTCGCTGAGCCATAGATTTGGGAGCTCATAGCGCTGGCGTAGGCGTGTAGCTGTGTGGCTTGTCGCCGAGCCGTAGACTTGAAGCCACAGGCGTGCAGTCGTACCGGGCGCTCGTGGCCCGCGATGGAGTACAACCGAGCTAAAAACTTGGACGCTCGTGGCGCGGGCGTAGGCTTGTCGCTTAGTAGCATGTCGGCGAGCCGTAGACTTGAGCCCTCGTGGCGCTGGCTTAGGGGCGTAGCCGAGTGGCACGTCACCGAGCCATAGACTTGGAGCCATAGGCATGTAGCCGTACTGTGCGCTTGTGGCGCGCGATGGCATACAGCCGAGCTGAAAACTTGGACCGTCGTGGCGCAGGCGTAGACGTGTCGTCGAGTAGCGTGTCGCCGAGCCATAGATTTGAAGCTGTAGGCTTGCAGCCGTACCGGGCGCTCATGGAGCGTGATGGCGTACAGCCGAGCTGTAAACTTGGAGCCATAGGCGTGTAGCCATACCGACGCTCGTAGCGCGCGATGGCGCACAGTCGAGGTGAAAACTTGGACGCTCGTGGCGCAGGTGTAGACGTGTCGTCGAGTAGCGTGTCGCCGAGCCGTAGATTTGAAGCTGCAGGCGTGCAGCCGTACCGGGGGCTCGTGGCGCGATAGCGTATAGCTGAGCTGTAGACTTGGAGCCATAAGCGTGTAGCCGTACCGGGTTCTCGTACTTGGAGCCATAGGCGTGTAGCCGTACGGGGAGTACAACCGAGCTGAAAACTTGCCCGCTCATAGCGCGGGCGTAGATGTGTAGCCTAGCACCGGAAGTAGTCGTTCAAATCTTGATCAACACCGAGCAGCACACGCCGTGGTTAGCGTCGAAGAGCACATGGTCGCCGAGGTCTCGGCGGTGGTCGGCGAAGTCGGCCGTAGTAGTAAACGATCTCCATGCTGTTAGTGTAGCTTGACAAAAGTCAATGAACGTCCCACGAGTTGTGGCAAGACCAATCGTCACGCCGTAGCAGGCACCGACGAGCTTTACGAGCTGGCTGAAATTAGGGATCTCTTTGTGCAGTCTGTCTTCAAACAGGCGCCACGGTCGCATCCAAACTTTGATTTAGGCGTTCTTGGATTCGTTGGAAACATAACGAGATAAGCTTTCCAATGCATCTTATATCACCCCGAAACTCCTAGTGAGTCAACAGGAAATCGCGAGACAATTTCCATCCAGATTATGAACGAGAACAGATCGCATCTTCTTCTCATGTTCGTCTCACGGTTGATGAAGCTGGCATCGCACGATGGACACCATAATCGTCGAGTCCGAGTGATTTACTGCTGATGACGGTCACCACCTGAGATTCGTTCTCCATCAGAACCTTACCTTATCCGAGTTGGGAATTAAGTGAGACATCCTCTATTTTGTCGTATGTCACTTGTATTTTCGAAAACCCAAAAGTAAATTAAAAGGGAATTGTTATATACGAAACCCTGTTTTAAATTAATTTAAACTAGGTTTAAGCCGAAACCCTAGAATATCTTTTTGAAAAGTTCAGGAAAAATTCCCAAAAATCCTAAATGTCATGATTTAGCCACCCTCCAAATGTCAAGTCCAGACCCCAAGGCTAGCCTGTGTTTCCGCAGTGTGACGCCGTTCTGTCAGTAGATCGTCCAACCAATAAAATAATGAGCTAACGAGGGAATCTCATGCTCAAATTTTGAGGGGACCTTTTTGAAGCCTAATCCGAATTACCCTCCAAATTTCAGCCCAATCCAGCAAAGGAAACTCTGTTTTGTTGATAAACAAGCCCGCAACCTATCTGAAATCTACCCAGATTAGAATTCGAGTCCTTATACAACACCTCTTAGCCCAAGGCCCAGCCCTGGTTGTCCTTGGCACTATATAAACCCCCCAAGACCCCTGTCCAAGTCCCCATCACGAAATCCCTCAAGTCCCAAACCATAGCGGTCAAAAAATCCTCCCCACCGAAACCCTTTTCTACAGATCCCTCTCTGTGACTTAACCAAACTCAAGATTAGATGGTGCCATGTTGTAGTCGAGACGGTCCAGATGGATACTTATATCATCAAAAATGGTGGAGAATTACGCTCGGAATTGCTCGTCGGAGTTGGCCGCCGCGCCGCCCTTGCCCTCGCCGTCGGCTGCCTCGTCAGCCGTGCCCCGCCTCCGCATCAGCCACGCCCCTCCCAGCGCCCGACGCATGTCCCCGCCGCCGCTGCCAGCCCGCACCCGCGCGCGTCCCCTGCGCTGCCACGCGTGGCCGGCGCCGTCGCCCAGTCGCGTGCCGCCACGTGTCGCCGCCCGCTCGCCCATCCCAGCGCCGCCACGCGTCCGCCTCCGTCGCCGCCAGCCGTCGCCGTGTGTCGCTGCTGCTGGCTAGCAGCCGCCGCGTGTCGCTGCTGCATCAGCCGCCGTCACGCCCGCCAATCCCCGCGCGCCGCGTGTCTCGCCCTGTGCACCCGCGCTGTGCCGAGCCGGTTGGTTCAGTCGGTTGGCCAGTTTTCACTTGTTTAACCGGTTTATTATTTTCAGCCCATTTTTGTTTTATCCTAAACTTCTAGGAATTGTTTCAGGAGCATCCAAACTCCAAATTAGGTGATTCCAGAGCCATTATTTTCCATTAATAGCCTAGAATTTTATATATTTTATTGAGCTATATGTTCTGTTGATTGTTTTGCTGTTTCTTGCACATATGCATATACGTGTAGATGTCCGTGTCCGCGTTGTTCGGGAGGATTGCAGGAGCCATTCGGAGGAGGTTCCCAAGACCCGGAGTACTACCAAGGCAAGATAGTTGCATCTTGCTCTCCCAATTTACGAAACTCACCCATTTATTGTTTTTATTTATTTTTCTCATGCATAAAATGATGGGAAGGGTAGGAAGCTAATATTCACACTGCGTCATTGACCCTGTGAATTAGCCATTTATTGTTGCCTTATTTGTTATTCCTAGCCTATCCTTGTGCATAGATGCTAGTGCTCGTGGGTTATTAGTTGTTAGGTTATTCATCATTTAATTATTCTTGTGACTTGGTATGATTGGTGATGTTGTGTTACTTTAACCTAGTCAACTAAAACCTATGTGGCGTGTGCTGACTAAAGGTGGCATAGTCGGGTGGTTTTGTGGAATGTGGATTGTTGTGGAGGTAGTCACCTTGGTCTAAGGACTTTGGGCGTGTGCCAATCCAGCCAAACCAAACAAGCGCAACCATAAGTGCTAGCTTAAGCATGTGAAGCTTGCATGTGCTAGTCCTGGCTTAGTAGTTAGGGAAGACTGTTAACACACTTTACTTTGAAAAGATCGGGCTGCGTTTCGTTGGCTCAAGGGGGGGCCGAGTGCCTAAACCTTAGAGGGGGTATCGGTGTTAACAGAGAGAACTAATGAATCGCCTTGTATTGTTACTTGGTCTAGGCTCCTAAGGAAGAGCTAAGACGCAAAAGTACCACTCGGCTTATGGGTAAAGTGTGCTACACTCTGCAGAGTTAAAACTATCATGATAGCCGTTCACATGGTTATGGGAGGGGAGGTAGGTCGTACATGGTAGTCTCATGTGTTAATTAATAACCTGATAGGTTGGTTTTGGTTTTGAGTATTCGAGGCTTGTGCATTTTTGCAGAGGGGCTTTCGAAGCCGAGCTCTGTTTGTTATCTTGGGAGTCTATTCAACTTATCAACTGTTCAACAAATGTTTTCACAACATTTTAATTAATATTGACTAGAATAGGTGTTTGTGCAAATTAACCATCTTGTTCTTGTCATACCCGTGCATTCATATATAAGGACTCTTGCTGGGTAGCCGTGTACTCACTATACAAACCACGAATAAATTTGTATTCAGGAGAAGGATTAGATCTGGTCTATCTTCAGGATCAGGAGGATCTTGTCTCGGACTTCGATGAGGATTAGCTGGCGCTCAAGGGTCGGATTGGAGCATCATCATACTTTTTCAGCTGCATATTCGACTTTCCGCACTCTGATGTAGTATGGACAACATTATGTCATCTTTAATTAAAATATTGTAACAAGTAGTTGTGTAACAATTACTTTTGCATAATATATAATTTCTCTTAGTTATTTGTGATTGATCTTTGGGACTAGCAATTGATTGTGAGTGGATCCCGGTGAAGCCGGGGTTGCGACATTTAGCCCCCCGGCGCGCTACTCGTCGGTAAGCGGCTGTGGCATTCCCCAACACGACCGGGAGTTCGAGGGAAGCGCTGTTAAATTTCCTTCCAGATCGGATCTTGTCCGAGTTCGAAAAAGCGTTGTTTGAAGTCCTTGGTTGAGTTCTCAGCGTATCCGAGTCGAGGATTGAGCCCCCGGCACACCACTCGGAAAATAGATGGCGGCGGCGTTCCTCGACCCGAACGGGAGTCCAGATGAAGCGATGTGGACTGGAACGGATCCGAGTCCGGAAGAAGTGTTGGTCGTCGAGTATTTGGAGAAGCTCCTTACTGATCCTTGATGTCCATCGAGGTGTATCACGGCCTATCCGCATGCCCCAGCCTCCGCATATGGGTTTTACAAGCTTACTGAGATTCATGACCTTCCCGCGCAGCCTACCTTCAAACGGGCGCCCCGGACACATCCTTACTCCGTTTTGGGCGTTCTTGGGCTTCAGGGAAAACTGACAAAATTATCTTTCCAACGCATCCAGTCTAATCCCAAAATTCCTTATGGATCAATGGGAATTAAAGAAACAAGATGCCGTCCAGAATCTGTCTTCTAGCCGTCGTCGTATTCGAGTTAGGAAGTGAGCCGTTGGCGTACTACTCATGAGTAGATGGCCGTGGCGTTCCCCAACCCGAGCGGGAGGCGTTGTTGTAGTTCTCCCCAGATTGGATCTGATCCAAATCAGGGAAGTGGAGTTCGCCGAAGTCGTTGCTGATGAAGTCAGCTCCCAAAGCTCAAAGCCTGGCCGGGGGCGGAGATGATGGCGACTCCGGTGATCGATGCCATCAAGCTTGATGAAGATAATCTTGACGCTGCCCCTACCTGGTGCGCCAACTGTCGACTGGTAGCTAATCGGGGGTTATCATCGGCAATGATTATAAAAGGCCAAAATCTGTAGTCTAACGGAGATAGCGGAAGATCCGCTTCACCGCCTGAAGGTGAGACATTCTAGGTGAGGCCTGAAAGTGGCACAAAGACATACATTGAACTGGATGTCCGGCCGGGTAGAGCAGGGAACCTATCATGCTACGGTACTCCTTCTGGTCGACTGGCTCACCAATCTCATCGGGCCCTAAGCCAACAGTGGTCACCATCGGAGTAGAGACCAGTTTGCTATCAGACATGGCAAACCAACTCAGGAGGTCTTTTGTGTACTTGCTCTCGTGAAGAAAATTTCCCTCTAGTGTTTGTTTGAACTGAAAGCCGAGAAAGAAGTTGAGCTCCCCCATCATTCTCATCTCAAATATGTGAATCACGCAAACAAAACTCTCAGAAGAATCAAGAATGCAACTTTCATTTGCTGAAAATAAACCTCGAAACCCTGATTAGTCAACTGAGAAACTGAAAATAAATTATAACGAAGCTTGCTGACAAGGGCCACATCCTTAAGGACAACCTGGCCATTAACCTGGATAGAGCCTCGGGCGAGCACACGACCTGACGAAGCATCCCCAAAGGTGATTTTCTCACCCAAGGGCTCACGGCATAAGCAGGAGAACCACTGAGAGTTTTCAGTCATGTGGCGGCAACAACCGAAATCAATGATCCACAAATCCCCCTTCCCAGTCCGACACACCTGAGTCAACGAGTGAAGAAACGTGGCTCAGCATTGGGAAATACCAGTGCATCCTTTGGCACCCAATACTGAGTCACACGACCATACCGAATATAATCTACTTGGATTAGGACATCCCTTCTAGCGGGGAATTGTCTTGACGCTTGATTAGAAGCAGGCTGCCGTTAAGCTGAGGCGGGTGCATCCTGTCTTTGCTTCCTACCCTTCATGCCATTACTCCACCATGGAGCTGGCACCTCACGTCATGGATGCTCACCTCTGTAACCAACAGAAGGTATGTCCTAAGGACGATGCTGCTCACGCACAAAATCGACAACTGGACGAGCAACGGAAGGCTTAGCTCCAAGTCCTGGCCGTCTAACCACAGGTCTAGCCTGAGGTGGAACGAATCTAGGTGCAGGTTTCTTAGGAGGTACTTGAATTCTATCATGTTTCCTGCGCTCCTCATGTACTTCCTGAACACAGCGGAAGCAGTTCTGCTCAGTTTGTCCGGTCCTATCGTAGAATGTACTAGTATACCATTTCTAGGGGCATGAGTGGTAGGGGGAACACTCTTCCTAGGCGGACTTTGTGGACCATTCTTGTGAGACTGAACAGACTATGTGATAGGACTTTCCCTAACGATCACTGCGGACCTAAAAACAGTAGTCTCAGAAACACTGTCCCTAAGAACAACTATTTGTCCGTTCTCATCCCTTCGAAGGACTCTAGGTGGATGTCTCTTGATGTGCTCTATCTAATTGTAACCTAGACCTCTACCCCTGCATATCTTGCTTTTGTCAAGTATCAAGTTTGGCTTCCGTTTGCCCCCAACAAACTTTTCCAGAGTGCTCATGAGGTACTCGCACTCCTCATGGAGTTGGGGACAAAACCCGCAAGAACAGAAAGAGTTTGAAGAGTCATGGCTATCAGTTGTACCCTTTCCCAAGACTTTGCGACACTTCTCATCTAGGATCTTAACTTTCCTCTTAAGAGTCGGACATGAAAGATACTCAACATTTTGGGCTTGGGTCAACCTACCGTCAAATTTGTCATTCATGTCCTGTAGAACCTACCCATCTCCCCATCAAGCACAAGACATCGTCACACATAGAGGCATCAATAACTGAATCACTAAGCTCAGAAATCTTACCTTGCAAGTTCAAATTCTCAAGTTTCAACAGTGTGCAATCACGGCATATAGAGTCAAGTGAGTGGAACTATAACTCTCATTTGAGCTAACTGGGTTGTCGATGGGTAGCTGATCGGGGGTCACCATCGGCAATGAATTTGTACAGGGGCACGCTCAAGATCCAAACTAGATGGTCGCACAAGAACGGGATTTATACAGGTTTAGGCCCTCAACTTCGGATGTAATACCCTACTTCCTGTGCTCTGGGATTATTATTATAGAAGATGATTATTACATATGATGCTGTGGACGATTGTATGGGATGTTGTATATGCCTATGACCCCCTACCCCCTCCCTTTATATAGTGCAGGGGAAGATAGAGTTACATGGTGGTACGTAACATATGGTACCAGGTTCGGTTGTACCGATGTATGATATGCAAGTATTGATCTCCTAATTACATGGAGCTTGGCTATATCCTCGGGAACTTCCTTGGTGCTCAAGGTATACGTAACCCGAGTGGTCTCTATCCTAATCAGCCGACTTGGGTCTTCCCCTATCAGCTCCCTCATTGGCCTTCTAGAGGATACCTGGGGCCCATGTAGTCCACAGTAGCCCCCAGTGCTTTACGATCGAGTCAGATGTTCCCGCCAAGATTGTAAAGAACTCAAGAAATCTCAAGCCTTGTATGTTAGAAGTGATGCCAGGATTGGCAATACCGAAACCGCAGCTTTTTCCAGCCCATTGGGCACGTCACCTCAATAGATGGATTCAGCTACTTGGCATCTACCCTCGCATTGCGAGAACAGCAATCGACCCAGCATGGGCCATGCCATAAGCCACGCAATTACAACTTCCGTCTTGCAGCATGCTGTAAATTATGCGTTTGAAAGAATAACAGCATCAGTTGCCTAGCCGTAACTTGTAAGAACCAGCACTCAGCCCAACATGGAGCACACCTTTCAGCCGAGTGGTACCTGTCCAATCCATAACAAGGATAAGCTGTCGACCCCTAAGGGCGTACCGATTGGATATAGTTGAGCAGAGAGGTATTTGTATCCGGGTTGCGGTATACAACTGGCGACCTTAAAAAGGCATACCTCCGAAACGGTATCCAAATTTCACCAACACCCAACTTTGAGCATGCAAAGCTAGCTAGTGACCCAACATAGGGTTTGCCGTGAAATATTTTTAATGTGGCGCTCCCGGTCATATGCCCTCCAAGGTGTATCGAGGCCGAATTAGGCTCGATGTTAACACATTACCACCGTTAGCGGCATGTTAAGAAAGCCTGTTAAGGGGATCGCCCTTTGCTTATTTTAGCCCAAGCCCATTTAGGGAAGGCGAAGAATTTTCGCGCCTTTAACACACAATCGGAGCGTCGCACGCTTCCGCCGGGAAACGTAACTGCATCTACTACCGTCTCATCATCATAATGGTTTTACTATGTTCGAAACGGATTACGAGCCACGTCCTTTGATCTTCTCCGTGTATAAAAGAAATCCAGATGCAGCGCATTGCTCCACATCCAATTTGCGAGTTTTCTTCTCCTTTCACCAAAAACCTTTTCCTTTTCGCCACCAAGCATCATGGCAAGCCAAAGCGGGCGACTCACCGGCGACACCTAGCCGTCTAGGAGCCCTTCAAGCCTCCAAGAGTAACAAATGCGATGAAGAAATATAGGAGTCGCTAAGT
Source organism: Raddia distichophylla (assembly GCA_005191435.1). Classification (NCBI taxonomy): domain Eukaryota; kingdom Viridiplantae; phylum Streptophyta; class Magnoliopsida; order Poales; family Poaceae; genus Raddia; species Raddia distichophylla. The sequence continues at coordinate 2,742,081 of SPJY01030514.1, forward strand.
GCTCAAGAATTGAATCTCTAATTCGCGGAGCACTTGGGTGCTTTGATCTATCTAGATCTAGATCTCACAAGATGAACAAGAGAGAGACAAAGGCTAGGGTTCTTGAGAAAGATGAACAGTACGAATTAGGCTCAAATTAGGTTGTAATCAGAGTGAGTAACCTTTTGGCAGGTATTAGAGAAGGCTTTAAATAAGGATTCTCGAAAAGTAGCCGTTGCAGCAGTTAATCCCGCATTGGATGTTCTGACCCCGTCGGATGTTCCGACCCGCATCTGATGTTCCGACCGAAGTTCCGATGGACCGTTTACTGTATAGCTCTGAAAACTGGCAGGCTGGCTCACCATCGGATGTTCCGACCCACGTCGGATGTTCTGATGGTATAGGTTCTGTATGAGGTGTATTTTGAGTGGAAAACTCACACGAACTTCGAGATACCTATTTTGAGCACTTAGGAACCTTTATAAGCTTCTTCATTTCATCCCTCTTTATAGTATGGCATCCCTATGACTCAATAAATAAAGATTTACAAGTAAATACTAGTCTTGATGCCTTCTTGCAATAAATTCATTCTTGAGGGTTACACCATTTCATTTAAACATGTATCTCATGGAATTAACCTGTACAGCATCTATGCACAATTCTCCAATAGAAGTATTAGCTATATAATTGTTACTCATTAATCACCAAAATCACTTAGGGCTTAGATGCACTTTCATAAAGAACTCAAGAAATCTCAAGCCTTATATGTTAGAAGTGATGCCAGGATTGGCAATACCGAAACCGCAACTTTTTCTAGCCCATTGGGCACGTCACCTCAATAGATGGATTCAGCTACTTGGCATCTACCCTCGCATTGCGAGAACAGCAATCGACCCAGCATGGGCCATGCCATAAGCCACGCAATTACAGCTTCCGTCTTGCAGGATGCTGTAAATTATGCGTTTGAAAGAATAACAGCATCAGGTGCCTTGCCTTAACTTGTAAGAATCAGCACTCAGCCCATCATGGAGCACACCTTTCAGCCGAGTGGTATCTGTCCCATCCATAACAAGGATAAGCTGTCGACTACCTGTCCCATCCATAACAAGGATAAGCTATCGACCCCTAAGGGCGTACCGATTGGATACAGTTGAGCCGAGAGGTATCTCTATCCGGGTTGCAGTATACAACTGGTGACCTTAAAAAGGCATACCTCCGAAACTATATCCAAATTTCACCAACACCCAACCTTGAGCATGCAAAGCTAGCTAGTGACCCAACATAGGGTATGCCGTGAAATATTTTTAATGTGGCGCTCCCGGTCATATGCCCTCCAGGGTGTATCGAGGCCGAATTAGGCTCGATGTTAACACATTACCACCGTTAGCGGCGTGTTAAGAAAGCCTGTTAAGGGGATCGCCCTTTGCTTATTTTAGCCCAAGCCCATTTAGGGAAGGCGAAGAATTTTCGCGCCTCTAACACACTATCGGAGCGTCGCACGCTTTCGCTGGGAAACGTAACTGCATCTACTACCGTCTTGTCATCATAATGGTTTTACTATGTTCGAAACGGATTACGAGCCACGTCCTTTGATCTTCTCCGTGTATAAAAGAAATCCAGATGCAGCGCATTGCTCCACATCCAATCTGCGAGTTTTCTTCTCCTTTCGCCAAAAACCTTTTCCTTTTCGCCACCAAGCATCATGGCAAGCCAAAGCGAGCTAGCATTCGAGTGGATCACAGAGGCCGCCGACGATGCTGCCGCTAAGCCTCCATGGACGCCTTTTGGAGGGAGTTTGGTGAGGTCACCGCGGAAATCCGCACAGAGGAATCCATCAGGGTTCTGATCCACGGATTCCCGCAGCTCTACAAGGTGCGCATCCCGCTCAGGGACACACTGGTTGCCGCTCTCCTGGCCGATGGATGGTTCGGAGGTGTCCTGATAGGCGCCTCACCCTCCACACCAGCAGAATCGGTCCTCTTTCTTTTTCTTCTTTTGCTTCTCTACGAGCTAGCAACGAGCCCTAGCTCACTGTGCTGTGCCGCGGAAAATATGTAATCTGGCCTAAGAGCCATTAAAGGAAAATCTTTTGGATGTTCTGCGAAATCCCTTATATTGATCTTCTGGTCTTCAATTAATAACCATCGAATTTGCAAATAACATTGTCTTCATCCGAGTAGTTAAAACTACGCACTCTCTGACTGGCATCCAACGCTTCAGCAAACTTCTCGGGAAAAAGCACTCGGCCACCCGAGTGGTTACCCGAGCCTTCTCAAAGAGGCTGCATCCAGCGCCTGACAAAGCCCGGCCAAGAATACGCAACACAGCCTGTTACCATATATTAGGAACAGGGAAACAAAGTTAGTTCTCCCAGCGCACTTTTCGCGCTAGTCTTTTCGCCATTTCCAACGAATTGCGCCACCGCTGCTAGGGTTCTCCTTCCTCGCGTTCTCCGCTGCCACTGTCGCCGATTAGCAATGGCTCCACCGCCTCCTTCCACCCCAAAAGCGACTAAGGGCGCTTAAGAGTGGATGAAGTCGATTACCACCGACCGGAGGCTGCAGAAACTTGTCTCCACCGGTGTCGGGGATAAAATCACGGCCCATTGCCATGGCCCACTCCTTGACAGCCCAATCGAACAGCCTGCCAGGGCCCAGCTCCCTGGAAGGTTCTATCTGGCCCATATGCATCCTGCCGAACAGCCTCCTGGCTGGCGTGATGCGTAACGGCCAAAGAATCGTGTTTGAGTCCTTCTCGAACAGGAGTTCTGCACGGCTACGTGAAGACCCGGACGTGGTTTCCCGGATTGGAATAGAAGTCGTGATCCCCAAGACTTGGAGTTTACCTTATCTACCGTGAGATGTATTTGGCATGGTACGAGTTCGTTACGTATTCATAGTTAGCCCGGCCCGATTATCCTCCGGTAGGTCGGTTGTTCAACACTATATAAACCGAGCCCTACGGCGTGTAGAGGGCACGACGTGCACGACATATACGCACGAGATCTTCGCATACCACTACTTGTATACTCACAACCCCGCCGAGACTTGTTCGTCTCGTCGAGACTCCACTTGTAATCATCTTTGACATACAGAAAGGCTGGACGTAGGGCTGTTATCTCTCCCGAGAGGCCTGAACCAGGATAAAAACCCGTAATAACTTCGTATAGCATACATTATACGAAGTTATACGAGGTAATCCGGAGCAATGCACCACCAACGGAGTCCTGCCCACCGTAAGCCGATTCTCATCGCAACGGGCACTCCTAGCGTCGGTTCCGCATTCGCCGAGGTGACACTAACGCTATCGGGGGACGTACCCGGGTAAATTAAGTCTTGGGCGGGTAGGTCTTTTTAGCGTGTTTTCCAAAACTCGCTTTGCTCTTCTTAGAGCCTGTCCTTACTCTCTTTTTTCCCTTGCTGGCTTGTTTCTTGTTTGTCTTCTGCAGGA
>SPJY01030514.1:2748952-2763753 GCA_005191435.1 Raddia distichophylla
CATGATATTTATACGTTCGCTATGTGATGTTGTAATGGCAGTGTCGACGGTTTTTGTTGAAATAGTTAAACCGTCGGCCTAGGTTAATTATTGTGTTGTTATATGGTAGTGTCGACGGTTTTTGTTGAAATAGTTAAACCGTCGGCCTAGGTTAATTATTGTGTTGTTATATGGTAGTGTCGACGGTTTTTGTTGAAATAGTTAAACCGTCGGCCTAGGTTAATTATTGTGTTGTTATATGGTAGTGTCGACGGTTTTTGTTGAAATAGTTAAACCGTCGGCCTAGGTTAATTATTGTGTTGTTATATGGTAGTGTCGACGGTTTTTGTTGAAATAGTTAAACCGTCGGCCTAGGTTAATTATTGTGTTGTTATATGGTAGTGTCGACGGTTTTTGTTGAAATAGTTAAACCGTCGGCTTTGGTTAATGCACGTTTGTCATGTACAGCCGTACGTCATCTGTTCGGGAGTGCACGATTCGTAAGGGTTCCGGACGGTGATTCGTTGGAACCTATTACGAGGAGTGATCACGCTCCCGAATTGTCCACGCTTTTTGGACAGCCGACGAACGGGCCCATTCGTGCGATCGTTGTGGTGCACGTGGATTTGAGGAGGAATTTTGGTGGCGTAACCCCGTTGAGCTCTGCGTGCACAACATAAGTGCTAGGCTAGGCCTAGCCGTACGTGCACGTGGGGTTCAGCGGGGTTACGCTGCTGAAATTTTTCTAAAATCCGCATGCACCAAAACGATCGCCCGAATGGGCCCGTTCGTCGGTGGATTTAGGACCTATCCTGACCTATAAACACTAAACCTCATACATGCATTGTTCATAGAGCTTAGGCATGGAATCGTCCCGGAGTTGGATGTACACCGGTTGGCAGAAGAATGGTAGACATTCGGCGGAGAGGGCCGTGAACACTAAGGAATTTGTGAGGAATGCTTTCCATTCAGTACCAAACCCTGATACCGCAGAGCTGAGGTGCCCATGTGCCATGTGTGGTGACCTGAAGTGGAGGACTCGGGAGGAGATTGAGGATCACCTGTGCAAGCGTGGTTTCAAGCCAAATTATTTCGTGTGGACTGATCATGGGGAGGGCAAGCGGGCTCGATCGGTTAGTGATGTGGGTCTACCGTCTGGTGCTGATGAAGGGTTTGATGAAGTGGATAGGATGAATGAGATGCTTGATGATTTCGGCCAACATCATGAAATGCCAGAGCCAGCATCGGGGGAGGAGTCTGTCCCACCGCAAGACCAGTTCTTCGGTCTTTTATCGGCCGCCCAGGAGCCGTTGCATGAGAAAACCGAGGTGTCTGTCCTCGCCGCAGTGGCGCGCCTCATCTCAATAAAGTCAAGGCACAACTTCTCAATTGACTGTTGCGAGGACATCATCAAGCTAATTTGTGACCTTCTTCCTGAAGGCCACAAGATGCCACTAAGTTGGTGCGAGTCTTCAAAACTTCTTAGAGGTCTAGGAATGCCGTACATCAAGATAGATTATTGTCATCGCAACTGCATGTTGTTCTGGAAGGGTGACGCCGACAAGACCCATTGTGACCGCTGTGGAGATTCTCGATATTTTGAAGTGGAGAATAAGGATGGTACGATGCGATAGACCAAGACTGCTAGGAAAACCCTACGGTATTTCCCAGTTACGCAACGCATACAAAGGTTGTACATGTCCGAGAAAACTGCGAAGCATATGAGATGACATAAGGTGGGCACCCATAAGAGGCCAGAGCTTATGGTTCATCCGTCTGATGCGGAAGCTTGGAAGAGCTTCGATAGGAAGTATCCTGATTTTGCTCGAGATCCAAGGAATGTCCGTATTGGTCTTGCGACGGACGGGTTCACGCTATTCAACACAAGTGCACAGTCATACTCTTGCTGGCCGATTTTCAGCATCCCGTACAACCTTCCCCCGTCACTTTGCATGAAACAAGAGTTCATGTTTCTATCTCTAATTGTTCCTGGTCCTAGTAGTCCTAGTAAGAAATTGGACTTGTTTATGAAGCCGCTGGTTGAGGAATTGAAGGACCTGTGGGAAAATGGGGTCGACACATATGATAGAGCAACAAATACGACTTTTCAAGATGCGCGTCTCCTATCTGTGGTCGATCCATGACTTCTCGGCGTATGGCATGTTCTCAGAATGTAGCACACACGGTCGCATGACCTGTCCATATTGCTTGAATGACACACAAGCTTTCTAGCTTCAACACGGTGGTAAGCCATGCTGGTTTGACTGCCATCGTCGATTTCTTCCACGTGGCCACTGCTTTAGAAAACAATCGAATGCATTTCGAAAAGGTAAAGTGGTTATGGATGATCCACCTGTGCGTCGAGGGGTTGCAGACATTGTGGCTTGGCATGGCAGATTGAAAGATACAAATGATGGCTACGAGGGGTTTGGTGTGGAGCATAACTGGACCCATAAGTGTTCCATCTACAGTTTGCCGTACGCAAAGGATTTGAAGCAACCTCGCAATGTTGATGTCATGTATCAGGAAAGGAACATGGGCGAGTCTATAAGTAGCACAAGTTTTGATATCACAGACAGGACGAAAGACAACGTGAAAGCACATTTAGATTGTGCTATGCTATGTGATAGACCTGAAATGGAGATGAGCAATACATCTCAGCGGAGACCAAGGGCGAGGTATTGCTTAACACCAGCACAACGGAGGCAGGTACTCATGGTAGGGAGGAGGCGGCGGCAGGAGTCAGAAAGGGTTTGAGCACAGAGGAATGGGGTTCTGCTCGCCTGCCACCCACATGCCCGCAGGCGGCACGGCGCATGTCCGTGGAACGGGCGACATCTTCGCTGATGCGATTCACCCTGTGCCTCCCATCCGTGAATCCGTGGTCCACCTCTCCATGTGACGCGGATGGAGGTAACCGCGGCGTGCATGGTGCGCATCATAGCTTAATTTACAGGCTAGCGTTTTCTTCTCGTCTGGCGTTCCTGATCAGCGATGGCTGACCGATTGATTCTCTCTTTGTTCACAAAACCAAGGTTTGTCGGAGTGGCTCGGCTCGGCAAACCGACCGGTAAAAACCGATCCAAATTAAATCCATTGTCATGAAAATTCACAAACAAAACACTTAAAGCCAGTATTAACATGTTTTTAATGTTTAACATGATTTTTTGGAAAAGCCAATTTTAAGTGTTTTTTTATCAAACAGATATATAAAATTAGAAAAAAAAATCTTAAACTGTGGTGACGATGCAGCCTAGGGGGACAATTGGGAGAGACATGGACGAAAAGGGAACGAGTGGGAGGAGAAGGGAGATTGAACTGTTGAGAAATCCTACCTGGGCCGATGACGGTCTTTGGGCTTGCCACGTCTAGGACTGGGCCCACTCGGTGGATCAGCCGAAACCCTAATCAGACGATAATAAATATGAGAGGAATCCATCTATTATGTACATATGTTTCTAAATTTTGACATCAATTTGTTTGAAAGAGCCAATTTTCAAGTGGTTTCTTTATCAACATGATATAGAAATTTACAAAAAAAAAATGGCTAAATAAATACATAAAATGTGGTGATGGCAGTAACAGTTTGACCAGACTCGGGCAAAAAGGGATCATGGACAAAAAGGGAAGGAGTGGGAGAAGGAGAAGGAAGACATAACTATTGAAAAATCCTACTCAAGCTGCCATCGACCTTTGGGCTTGGTACGTGTTTGGGGCGGGGCCCACTTAGTGGACCAGCCAAAATCCTATGTAGACGAAAATAAATAAGAGTTAAATCCATCTACTATATACACCTAAGAAAAGCAATAAAGAATCATCCCCTCCTATATCCTGTGTTCCAATCAACAATGTGTGATTGTTGTTCGAAACCTCGGACTATATCCGATAGTGTGGTTGTTCAACATGTTATCTGCACGAGGCTTTGAAGATCCACAAGACGTCAGAGACAGATCGACGACGACTGTACGACTACGTTGGCGAATGAACTGCATCGAATCTTCGTCACGTCGGCGGGTCTAGTTAATTAGGACCAGTTGATCTATCTTACGCATCCGTCATCAAATCCCGCTTTCGCTCCAGCAAGATACGAAGGATTGACATCTCGATTATAGAAATAATAAGGTGCAATCAATTCGCAAGGACAAAGCATTAGTACAAGAATTTTCTGAATCATAAATTGGGCACTACTAATAAAGTGCAAGTTGAGACTCCTCTTTACCTAGAATGCATCAAGCAGATATCTTTGGACGTATGCAACACTTGTTCGGGGCATTTAATGACATTCTAGTTCTCATAAATGCTTCTTTGAAGTGATAAGACATCAGTGTACTCTCTAGAAGAAACCACACATTTTTAAAACTGATAAACGCATATCATAAAAATTAAAGAATATATTACGTGATCACCACCATGAAGACAAATAAAGAAGGACAAATGCTAGCTAAGCTATGTGAGCATTGTTGAGCCCTAATTTTTAGTGGTATTGATGACCTGGATATTTGCGCAATGATTATTTCTAGGGGGTTCTTGGTCTCTTCATGGAACTCTAGCGAGGCATCGGTGACCTTTTAAGCTGCTCCAAGATGTTTTAAGCATGACCGGACGAGTGAGAAGGCCATGTGTAGATATAGGAGTAGTTAGGTTTTTTACTTTTGTTGCCCATGTTTCAAGAGGGGTCTAATTAGTTCGATCATGCTGAGTTATTAATTCAAATTAATCACTACCCTTCTCTTAGTCCACAAGTATGCTTATAAACACCATAAAGTCCAAGTGAGACATCGAGAAGAATGAATCTTTTCAAAAACCTAAGCCTTGCATTCTCGGTGCTCATCAGAATGGGTCCGACCACCGTCGGACTGGGTCTGATGGGCACAAATCCTAATTTGTTCGTTTCTGTAGCTGGTTGGACTGGGTCCGACCATCGTCGGACTGGATCCGACAATTCCTTCTTCTTGTGCTTTCACCTCCTTCGAACCGGGTCCAACCACCGTCGCACCGGGTCCGACAGTTGGTGTGTCGGCTATTTGGAGACTAGGTTACAGCCATCGGACTGGGTCCGACGGGCACTGTAACGGCTAGTTTTTGGAGTCTTCCCGAGCTCCAACTACTAGTTTCTCTCCGGGGGGATATAAATTGAGTTCGGTAGGCAGCCATTTATGAGGTTTGCTGCTCCATTTCACCTAGAGCCATCATTTACTCATTCAAGGGGTGTTCTTGAGTCTTTCCTGCACTACTTCACCAACAACCTACCTTCCCCCAAACCGAGCATCATGGAGTCATTCGATTTGGTATGATCAAGGCATTTTGGGCTTATTACTCTTGAATACGGTGTTCTTCTCGGAAGAGTGGGCTTGGGAGTAGGCCTTGGCATGTGGCTACTCTCAAGTCAGTGTAGAGGTGACAGAGTCCACCTCGCCGGAGTGACAGAACGACTACCGGGGAGTAAGTGAGGCATGCGGCTCGAGAGGGAGCCTGTCCATGTGCGAAAGGGCTAGCCTTAATGGAGAGTAGGAGTTGTGGCTCCGAACTTCGGTGAAACAAATACTGTGTCACTTTTCCTTCGTCTTATTTACTTTCGTATCTACATTCCACTTGAATTATTATTGATTGCTTGGATGTTGGATGAATGGATTAGGTTACTAGTGCGCCTTGTTATTAATTGATTCCGCTTGCTAGGACACTAGAACATAGGATTGGGTTACTCTTAATCTTGTTGCTTAACCAAATATTAATCAAAAAGGAATTAAAAATGCCTATTCACCCCTTCTAGGCCATAGAGATCCTTTCAAGTGGTATCAGAGCCAAGATTCTCTCGTTGTAGCTTAATCGCTAGGAGATGGCCACTACAGAAGGGGCTAAAATTGACATAGGAAAAGCTCCCACTTTCGATGGCATAAATTACTCTAATTGAAAAATTAGAATGCAATTCTATCTAGAAGCCCTTAGCTATGATGTTTGGATTGTTTGTGAAAACGGCTATCCGGCTCCCGTCAATCCTTTGTCCTTCACTTCCGTCGAGACGAATATCGATGCTTCAATGGCATATGTCGGAATGCTTCACTTTGCAATGTGAGTTTTTATGTATTCAATCGTCTTAGCAATCTCACTAAGACTAGTGAAATTTGAAAAACTTTAAAAGAAATTCATGTTGTTAGCTCGGAGCTAGTTGAGGAGAAATTAGCTCTCGGTAGGAGACAATTTAATCATTTTAAAATGCTATGTAATGAGAATGTGAATGATATGTTTTCTAGGTTGAATCCGATCATCAATAACATTGGCATGTGTGGCAAGCCCATGGAGGATATCAATGTGTGCCAAAACATTCTTGACATTGTTCCGTTCGAGTTTAACCCATTGGTACTATGCTTCAAAATAGTAGCAAAAAGATGAAGAACCTCACTCCAATCAAGCTCCTCGGAAAACCCGCCTCGTATAAGATGAGCATCAATGGTTATAAAAATGCACCTCATACGAACAAGACTATTGCCCTTCCCGCTCAAGTCAAAGTTAAGAAAAAAAAGGTTGAAGAAAGTAATGATGATTGCTCCGATGATGTGAGTAATGATGATTGCTCCGATGATGTGATTCCAGAGGTAGAAGAGTTGGCTCTTCTCGTCAAGCACTCAAGAAAGTTGATCAAGAGAATGCTAAGCCCCACTCAAAGCTACTAAAACATTGAAAATGACTCGTTGAAACATTCGAGTGAACCTACCGAAACACTGAAAATGGACACTCAAACATTTACGTAAACAAAATATTGCACACAAAAACTGTTGCACCAAAATTTTTACAGTATTTTGAAAGGTATGTTGCATCAAATGATGTTGCAGTATGTTAAACTAAATGTTGTAACATTTAGAAGCACCACAACATTAAAAAATAGTTACTGCAACATTTGAATTAGAGCACTGGAGCGTTAAAAATTAGTTGTTGCAATATAGAACACTGCAACATTTTAAAAAATTGAACGCTCATAATGCAACTTTGTTTCTGAAATATTGTGGAGTTGGCTACGGAACAAAACAAAAATATTGTGTTTCTGAAATATTTTTTGACAACACGTGAAACAAAAAAAACTAGTGCAACATTTTTCAGCAACACGTGAACCAAACAATATACTATGCACCATTTGCAACTTTTTTTGCCAACATGTGAAACAATAAAGTACTATTGCAACATTTTTTGGACAACACTTGAAACATAAAATTGGACGCTCGGTTGCAACTTTTTTGGACAACATGTGAAATAAAAATTGTGTTGTTGAAACATTTTTCAACAACATGTGAAACAAAAAATGCAGTACTGCCACATTTTTGACAAATATGTGAAAAAAACTCACTACTACAACATTTTTAGCACACATGTTACACCAAATTGTTGAAGAATATTAAAAACAAATGTTGCACAAGAATAATCAAGATGTTTCACACGCTGAAGTTTCATGCTAGAATTTTGGGATCATATCTTCTTTTCCAAATCCATGCATCTTTTTTCTCCTAATCCAGCAAAGCTCCGACCAGATCGAGGCTTCTTGAACTTGGGGCCCCACTTATAGTCACCTTCCTGAAATCTAGTGAGCTCAAATGGAGAGAGTGGTTCAAATTAGAGAGTACAAATCAAATTGGATAGGGAGATAGAAAACTAGTGAGAGTATCAAGGAGGGAGAGAAAACAAAGTAGAAGAGATTGCACATAGAGAAAGATGGGCACGATGGCATTGACGACGATAGGTGAGCAAGAAGCGCTACCATGATATTGCATAGAGCAACAAACAAGTGATGCACTGTTGTGCTACCGCAAGGAACACAATAAGTATGTTGTGGGTAGTGGGTTGTATGATGCTCATGGTGTCCAATGGAATTAACCAGACGCTCAAGTCACAACCTTTCGATAATCGATATTAATAACAAAAAATACAAAATACAATGACATTAACACACATTTTATAGCATCATGAATTTTTTGGATTAATAGATATGCTCTATAACTTAAACAACGAAAGACAAATTATCACTTATGGTGTAGATGACAATAGCATGGTAAATGAGATTACACTAAGGAAGAGATCGTTTAGTGATGACATGTGAGTGATGATTAGAAGTTTTCACCATGACATATAAAAATGAGTGTTGCTACCCAAAAGGTACCACCACTGATGAGATAGGATGTGACAAATTTGTGTACGTTCCATCCTCCTTCCTCGCTGCTTCGTCTCTGCCTAGCCTCTGTCCTTGCTGTAATTGCCTCGCGCCTACGTACTTGTTAGATTTGCTCTATGCATCTCTTCCATCATCCACGCCGCCTCCAGCCATCACCCACGCCTAGTGGCGCCTCGCCACTTCGTCCAAATCCTCCGACCGTCATGATGGTCCCATCCACCCTAAGTTTGGTTATGTGTGCCGATGCACCTGCCCTTTCCACCACACTGCCTGCTACCCATCCCTGGCTGCAGTGCCTTGTGCCCCCAACCGATCGATCCCCTCTCGATGTTGGTCCATAGCCTCACCAACATCCTCTAAGGCGGGGGAGGGGGGGCAGGGGCCCCTCCCTCAAACCCCATCCATTGGGAGATAACGCCAATGAGGAAGAATGATGGAAGCGGAGGGGGAAGGATGTCACGGGGGAAAATGGGGGCCAGAATGCACATGGGGAAGAGTGGAAGACATAGGAGCGAGACTACCCCATCGGAGTATTTCTCTATAATTATTTCTCCCACGTTTGTTTATGACATGCATACTTGAAATATGTTTTTTCCCCATAAATATATAGGCCGCATAGTCCTATACCCCGCATAAACAAGGAAAAATAATCCCACATTCCAAGCAAACCATTTTGTAACATCCCAAATTTTTAAACCCAATTTGGCACGTTAATAATTCCTTGAATGCATAATTTAAAAATGTTAAACTATTTATTATTTATTGCATCTTGGCATCATCATTGCAAGCATTGCATTTAATTAAGGGACATGATTTAACTTTCCAAATTTATACCATTGATAAAGAAGTTTAGTACTTTGTTTAATTCATAACATTTTATTAAAACCTATCCCAAGAGAATTATCTGGGAAATATGTTAGTAAATTTTGGAAAAAAGCAAAGTAATATTTCATAAAGTATTAATATGTTTAAAAAGGTTATTGAAAAATAAAAGTCCATTGGAAATTAGAAATTCAAATGGATTTTATTCTCCTCGGCCCAAACCGGCCCGCTTCCCCTCTTTTCCCTATTCTCTTCCCCGCTCCTCTCTTCTTCTCTGGATGGGCCGCAGCCGCCGCGCCGGCCCAATCCGCCGCCGCCACCTCCCTTTGCGCCTGCGAGGCAAGGTGCCACCGACAGGTGGGCCTGCGCCGTCAGTGCCTCTCTCTCCTTCTCCCTTGTTTCTTCCTCCCCTGTTCTCCGGTAGTCGCCGCTGTTCCTCCTCTCTTCCGGGGCCGCGTTGGCTCGCCTCTCCATGCGCTGGCTCATTCGCGTTGCCTCACCCGGACCCCTCTTTCCCCCTACCCCTTCCGTCTTGTTGCCGGTCACGCCGCCGAGTTCCTTTTCACGCCACCGGCCGGAATTGGCGCTGGCAATTTCCTAACTCGCGCGTCACGTCAAGATCCCTCGGGCGAAGCATGCCTATGAGAGGGGCGCTGCTACCTTTTGCTTCTGCTTCGCGCCGCCGCCTTGTTGATCGTCCGAACTGGTGCGCCGCTGCCCATTTCGCCGCAACTCCTTTTTGCTCCTCTCCTACCACGCCTCGCTCCTTTCGGCTTAACCTCACCCCAGAATCTACACGCAGGTCGCCCCAGTGGAGCTCGCGCCCAGTGGATTGAAGGCGTGTGGTCCGCGCGCGTGTCCTGGAGCCCGCGCCGTCGTCGCCACCGTGGTCCGGCCGTTGCGGTGCCCCCTTCGACCCGGTGACCCCTGAGGTAGATACTCCATTTCCCCTTCATTCTTCCGACGGTGGGAATTTTGGATTCGATTGGTTATCCCGAACGCTTTTGTAGGAGGAATTCATGGTTTAGAATTTTCATCATTTCATGTGCACATAGGTCATTTGACATAATATTTCTTTTAAATAAAAATGCATGGGAATCAAGATTGTTGCATTATGTTTAAAGCAGCAAGGCATTAAAGCATTTTGCTTATGAAGTGTTGTGTTGTTGCATATGCGTGTGCGTGTTTAGGAGGTCAAGCCCCCGAAGACCCGATCGACGACGTCCCCTTCGTTTTCCCCGGAACCGATCAAGGCAAGTCTCGCTTCGATCATATCGTGAAGCTATTTTCGGTTATTTAGAAATATTTATTAGACTCGAAAATATGCATGCTAGTTTAAAAATGTTAAAAGCCGTATTTACTAGACTTAGTTATGTTGCCAAATAGACAAGGTACGAAATATGGTAGGACTAAACCTAAGGCTAAAATATGGATGTCTCATATTTAAAAACCTCGTTGTGGTAGGATAAATGCTTAAAAACCTTTATGCGAAGTGAAATAATCATTTGTGTGAAATGAGATTATTGTTAAGAAATGTTTAGGGTGATTTAAAGATAGCGCATCAAGGGTGATGCTTAGTAGGAAATGATTTTTCTCTTATCCCAAAAACCTTCCGACTAGAGAGAGATATTTTGTCGGTTGGTGCAGTGCAGCACCGTTTTGAAAACTGGGCTAAAATATCAACTCTCTCCTAGTCTAAGGACTATTCATCCTATGATCCTATGAACTAAGCCATAACAGTACGACCTCGAGCCCCGGTATGGGACTGGTCCGGTCGTTGGCCCTCGTGGTTAGCGATCTTGTGGCGAAACACCTTCGGTGCGTAGCCTCTCGAGGGTAAAGCGTACCCACTCTGCAGAGTTAAAACTGTCATGATAGCCGTGCTCGCGGTTATGAGCGTGTGAAGGGACTGATTATATGGTAGCTATTCATTTTAAAACTAATTTAAAAAGGGATTTTGAACAAAGGATTTGAGATGAGTAAAAGATTTGGAAAGGATTTTGTTTGAGTTAGATGCCACCGGTGACATTCCAGATTGGGGGTCGGCCAATCGGAAAGTGTCGCGCGGAATGGACCTAGCCGGTTTGAAAAAAGAAAATAAGAAAGGATTTTGTTCTCGCTATGGCACTGAGGCCAAGTGGCGAGAACCGTTTGAGAAGAGCCCAAAGAAAATGTTAAGATTTATTGTTTTCAAATTGCTTTGCCAAAACTAGGCTAATAAATGCATTTCCGCAAAAACATCCGAAGCTCTCCTTGTACTAAACCACATTTGCATAATTCCCGACTTACGAGTACAATTTGTACTCACCCTCCTTTTCTCCTCTCCCTTTTCAAGAATTAAACAGCTGGTCTACCCGAGTATGGCCAGCCGTCCGAGAAGGAGAACCCGGATTACGACGAGGAGGCGTTCTCCGAGAAAGATTATGAAGATTAGGGTTACGCGTTCCTACAGCCTTCGTGCCTGTGGGATGAATAAAATTTTAGAAGTTGTATTAGGCCTGTATCGCTGTATACTCTAAATTACGGCCTGCGAGCCGTTGCTTGTGTTCGTACTGAACTAAGTTCCCTCCTGTAATAATCAGATCGTTGGCAATGTTCCGTTTATGTATAACTGTGTGTACTAGCCATGATCCTTGGGACTAGTACGTGATTACGCAGGTCGAATCCAATCTTGTAAATCGGGTGCCGACAGAATTGGTATCAGAGCCAGTTTTTATTGGCCCTAGGACGTAGCCCTAGAAATTAGAGACCATATATATTTTTAAAAAGAATAGTTCTTAAATAAATTCTTATTCTTCGTAATCCACTTTAACTGATGATATTTTGGAGATTTGTAGATGCCGTCGTTCGCATCCAGCCTTCGAGTTGGCTACGGAGGTTTCGTGCGCCAGCTGCTGCTGATGCTGGGTACGCTTGGCTTCGGTGACCCCATGTATCATGGAGCTACTACTTCGCGCAAGGGACGCACCTGCTGGGTGGTGCGCGTCACTATCTTTGCTACGGGTCCACCGCCTACCCGGGGACCGTTCCACTACTCTGCCACCCGCGTCAACTGCTCCGACGCCATCCAAGACGTGTCCAGACTTGCTCTACAGCGACTCCGCAGTCTGTTCACGCGTGAGCCGCACGTCTCCCCACTTCGCTACTTTCCCTCTCGTCTGCCTAACGAGCTGTTTAGTCACGCTCGTACGGCCGATGGTGAGAGCGACCCGACGGTGTAACACCTTGCTGAGCTCGTCCAATCCCTGGAGGACGCGTACACCATCGCCCTGCGGGAGCTGAACTCCGCCTACGATGCCAACCGCCAGCTGGAGCAGGCCAAGAAGGAGAGCCGCGACCTTAAAAAGCACGACTCACACCACTTGGTGGAGAAGGTCCACCTTCGCAAGAGGATCCGTCAGTTCGTTCGCGAGAACCAGCGTCTCCGGGGGAATGCCGCTTCTTCCTCCGGGACTCCTACTCCTGCTGCTCCGTCCTCCCGACCGAAGAAGGATGTCGGCACTAGCCCCGCGTCCTAGCCCGAGGATTCTACTAATCTTTCCATGTGCACCTTCGATCTCACCCCCAAGGATCTTCAGTTGGATCTGGGTCTGACTGGAGTGAGGGCTCCGCCTCCCACCCTTGTCGAGCTTCAAGGCATACCTTTGATGGTCCCGATCGCCACCGTCTGGTTGGCAGCCCGTAGTTGATGTTGATGATGATGAAGGAGAAATCCCCGTGGAGTTGGTCTCTGAGTCCGAGTACGAGCAGGACTAGCTTGTAGCTCCCTGTATCCTTTGCCTGGGTCGTTGTCACCCTTTTCTTTTTCTTTTCTTTTGCGTTCTTTCTTGTCCGCCACTTTGCAGGCCGCGCTCCAATAATCGGGCCACCTCTATAAGAGGGCCACCCCACCTGTGTTGTCGCCCCGTCTCCCTGTCATGTCGCGCTGCTTCTCCAGCCGCGATGAGGAGGAGGCCGGAGATCCGCTCACCGAGTCCTCGCCGCACCGCGAGTCCTCGCTGCTCCGCGAGTCCTCGCCGCCCCCCGAAGTCCTCGTCGTTCCCCGAGTCCTCGCCCTCGGCCCGAGCCGAGCGAGTTCTAGTTATTCCTTGAGGAGATGAGGCGCTTCCCGCTCTGGATCTATGGTGCGACCCTCCTGGTCTATTTAGTGCTTCTCTGTTGGGCGTGGATCCGGTCCTTTTGATCGTCCCGGCGCCTGTTCGTGTACCCCGTGCGTAGTTAGCTCGCGATTTGGGCTGACGTACCGGTTGTTGTGGTATCGCGCCCCTGTCTGTACTCTAAAAACTATTATGTTATGTTCTGTGAGTGTGTATCGTGCAAGTTTGCATGTTTTAACTTATGTTTTGAAAAATCCGCGTATAGCTCTTTCCTTTATTGTCTCTCGTCCTATTGTCAGCAGATGGAGTTTTCGCGCCAGGCTGGGCGTGGGATATCACCCGGGGTCGAGTCCGTGGTGGTGCTGCAAGTAGAGCTAGTGGATCCCGCCGACTTGGGAGGCGAGTTCAGTCAGTTACTAACCCAGCTTGTTCTGTAGACTAAGTTTCCGTTGGAGGGCCTCCCCGTGAGCTCCTACATTCTTCCTGTCCAGCGCCACAAATAAGATCTTCCCAAAATCCACAAGAAAATCAAACTGAGTCCTCTACCCACCTTTCACCATCCCCTCGTGGAGATCCCACTCTGAGAGAGATCTTGAAAATGCAGTTTCAGATGTTCCGAGACCTAATGAGAGAGAGACAATGCTCCCATTCCTCCACCCGTGCCAACCCATCCACCAGCTCAACCTCCTGTTCGTTGCCGTGTCAATGATTTCCTTAGAGCCAATCCTCCCAAGTTTGGTGGATCTACTGATGCCATAGAGGCAGCCGAAAGGTTGAAAGCAATAGAAAAGTGTTTGATTATGTTCCAGTGTGGAGACTTGGAGAGTGTCCAGCTCGCAGCGTACCAGCTTACTGGGGTTGCGTCAGCTTGGTGGGATACTTTTTGTGAGTCTCATGAGGCTCCTGAGACGATCACTTGGGCTGAGTTTGTTAAGACTTTTGAGGATAACTATGTTCCCGACAGTTCGAAGGAAGGTAAGAGGCGTGAGTTTCATGCCTTGGTTCAAGGAAGCATGACCATGCGCGAGTATCTCACTCAGTTCACTCTGCTGGCTCGTTACGTGCCCCGTGATGTGAGAAGTGATGCTGACAAGATTTATTTCTTCAAGAAGAGCAAGGACCCTGAGATTCGTGCTCTGATCGACTCCACTGAGTTCACCACCTTCAAACAGTTATTTGCTAGTGCTGTCAAGCAAGAGGAGAATCGTCGTCAGTGCCTTGCTGCTAGGAAGAGAAAAGGGCCGAGAAGGATGTTCATTCTGGCTCTCGTTCCAAGGGGCAGCGCACCCGTGGTCGTGGACCAGCTGTTCCTCCACGCCCACGTTCTCAGTGGGTGATGTCTCGCCCTGTGCCGCAGTCAGCTCCGCCAGTTCGCACTCAGTTGTCTGCTCTCCCTAAGAAGGACCTGTCAAGTATCAAGTGTTTTGCATGCCAGCAGATGGGACACTATGCTAGTTTTTGTCCCAATAAAGGTGCCGTGTCTGCTCCGGCTCAAGCCAAAGCTGTCCTGCCGAGGCCCGTGAATTCTGGGCCAGCTCGTGGGCTAGTCCTGGTATGAGGAAAATTGCCACGAGCTGGCCCAGAATTCACGGGCCTCGACAGGACAGCTTTGGCTTGAGCCGGAGCAGACACGGCACCTTTATTGGGACAAAAACTAGCATAGTGTCCCATCTGCTGGCATGCAAAACACTTGATACTTGACAGGTCCTTCTTAGGGAGAGCAGACAACTGAGTGCGAACTGGCG
>SPJY01030514.1:2771013-2813484 GCA_005191435.1 Raddia distichophylla
TAATTTAAACAAATTAAGCAGCTTGGAAAAGCTGGTTTATTTTCTGGCATAAGTAGAAAAATGTGAGGAGGCCATAATGAAGTTGTCCGCGAAGATGAATTGCATATAAATGTGTCCACCATGCCGTAGGTAGTCAGTGATTCAATCCAATTTATATAAGTTCAAAATTACAATTTAGTATTCTTTGATATTTCTTTATCTTTTTAGATTTCCTCAAGTGATCAGTGAGAGGCTGTGGAAAACAACCTAGTGCTTGAGCTGCAATGGATTGGGGATATTTATTGCTTTTAAGGTCAGTTAATTTTCGACTTAAGATTTCTAGCTCCTATGGTTCTATTTGTTTCTCTGTTTTTGAATTTTGCCTTTTCTCTTTTTTACCAGCAGGTTAAAAGAATTGCTCCCAAAGAATTTCTCTCTATACTACATAGTGTTGCCTCCCCATGCTACTGTTATTGAAATCCAACTGTATTTATGTTGCTATGTACAATGTACTGATGAATATTTGTATTACTTGGTCATTTGTGACTTCATAATTAATTAATTTATTTGAAAAAACTATGTATTTATTTGTGATGACAATTTGTGAGCTATAATTGGGCCTTTCGATAAATTATGAAGACCAAATGTGTCACAACATTACGCCATGCCATCTGCCACGTCATCTACCATTCCATGCATCTACCATGTGGCATTAGCTCAGTTACTCGCCAGTGACGTTTTTGTCTTTCAAATTGTGACGATTCATGGCGTCATAATTTTTATGACAATGTATTGATCGTCATTAAATCTGTGACTTTTTTTGTATTTTGTCACAAAAGACCTTTAGAGATGCACCTTCTGTGACAGACAAGTTTTCGTCACAGAATCGTCACAGATAGCATACGGCGACAAAAAAAATCCTTGTTTTTGTCACAATTTTATTGTCACAGAAGGCTAAATTCTTGTAGTGCAGAGAAGGCAGGGACGCGCATCCTTTGACGTACGTCAGGGACGCAGCATCCCCTGCATCCGGCCGCTGCCTTCTCATCGCAAGGTAAGTTCGGCCACTTACACGATCCACGAAGCGGTATCTTGCCGTTCGTTGTGCGCCTTGGATGGTTTGATTCGGCAACAACTACAGAGGATACGTTTTCGAGTATATAGAGACCCAAATTTGGAGACTCTGCTGGGATGCTCTTAGCCTGCAATGATGTGCAAAGTATCGTGAATTCGTGATCATATCCACAATTAAAGATGGGGAAATATCTCGGTAGAGCCACCAATGCTACAGCAAAAGCGACATCCTTTTCTTTTTTTTAATCCCAAAAACACAGGAAAAGGATCATCTTGTGCGTGGAATGAGCACCAGCCGACGCTCTAGCTACGCAGACAACCTAAACCAGCTGCAAATATCGACCAGCTCGCTTGCTCGCCGGCCGAGCCTGAGGGCGACGAGATGGTGGTGGCACGTGCGGGGGATCGATGTTAATGCCGCGGTGGCCGGCGCCGGGGGATGCAATGGTGACGGCGTGTTGACACGCGCGCGCGACGACGTTGGGCGATGGCGCCCTGACATGGAGCCGATCGAGCTGTATGGTGGTGAGGACCGGCGGGTTGATGCCTACCACCGCGATGTCACCGGTGCGTGCTCAGTGGGGAGGTGGGAACCATGCACAATGTGGTGGGATATGTGCACATTGTATGTATTCACAGTAGCAGTAGTAACTAGTAAATGTGGCCGTTCTAAACACTCATTTGGAATACGGAATTTTGCATCGATTCTCTCTTTAGGCCTCATCTCTAGAGGATGTGTAATGCTGCATTAATTCTATCCGTGTGCTCTCTCCCTCTCATATGAATAATTTACCCCCTTTAACGATGCACCATCTCAAGGTCAAGCGCAAGATTTCTAGGGTGTGCTTTTCTTTCATTTTTTAGTAATAAAACTTAATCCTACTGATCATCCACAGTAACCTCGTTGCTTTTTACAGCTAAGCTACACGTGATATTACACGCAATCACCGATCGATGCTTGGATGCATACACTACTTGGATTTGCTATTCATCGATGGGCTAAAAGGAAGGAGGAGAAGATTTCACACAATTTACTCACCTCGCCGTCGACGTCATCTTCATCATCTTCGATCATTCCCTTCACTTCCTGCTTAGTGGACAATGGGTTCGACATTCACTAAGCCTCCCTCAACCGAGAGATGTTTAGGTGACAGAGGCAAGAAATTAAGAGAGCAATTAGTAAGAGAGGTACCACAAGCCTTTCAACAACTAAACCACTTATATTTGAGAAATGAGCTCAAATTTTTTAACTAGATACTATAGCGCTAGCACCACCATTACAGTTCAATCTCGGCAGGCTTACCACTAATGGTTCGGATATCAAACTACTAGTGATACTGGAGTGCCACTAGATGTTCTTTATACGAGCTACTAGTGATACTTTCACTATTAGTTCAAATATATACATCCGCCAACGATGCTAATGAGTATCACTAGTGGTTCATTATTCAAACCGCCATTTTTTTAGGGTCAGGAATGGATGGGGCAAGGCGTGCCGTGGACCACATCACTATCGGTTAGCCGCATCCGCCAATTATCAGGAGGCGGCACGGTGAGCGTTTCTGTAGTAGTGCCTGTAAATGGGTAGTGGTAGTGGCAAGACACCAGTGGTATCGCTGCCTCAACCAAGGAAGAGGAGGTCGGTGGTGGGCATAGCTTGATGGAACGACAGGGTTGAGTATCATTTGGAGAAAATTTGGGGATAGTGGGTGGTGGCCAATGGATCCAACAATGAAAGAGCCGTTAGATATGAATAGAATGGGTCGGTCGAGGGCTTCTCATGGTAGACGAACAAGGCACGACGTGCATGCATGGGGGAAGATGAATGTGGGGGTTCAAAAAGTTGGTCGCCATAGGCCGTTAGGGAGAGGGGTGATGGGGGGTTGGAGTATATATATGTACAAAGGAAGGATAGATCTCAGTAATTAGATCTTTATCCAATGGATACAAACAATGAAACAATCAACTCCAATTCAAGTTTTTTTCTAAGTGGATTGACGAATATGCAATCCCCATATAGTGATATACAGAATGTAGCCAACTTGTTAGGGATCACCGGATCATAGTTTCCCTTTCAAGATCGTCAGGTTGCAGTCTTGGAGGTATTCTTCTGTGCTGACCCACCGTATACCACTAACCATGCATGGGGACTACTCCAGTAGTATGGACCGGGTTTTCGCCTTGGATAGCTTGCCGACCTGTCACCTCCCATTAGGCCAGCCAGTCGGCCCACAAGCCTAAGGATGGTTGTAGCCCAACGTCAGGAAGACTTCACCAGTCGGCACAACAGAACCCCACCTAGGCGAAGGTGACAGGGTGGCCAACGGATCCGGCTGGTGCTCAAAGGAGATAGGAGGTGACGCAACCGTAGGTACACCCGCTTGGGACTCAAGGATCAACAAGTTCATAGGGTTATGGGAGACACTAGGGCGCGGTTGCCTTCCAGCAAGACGTAGGGAATGCCTTGATCAGCAGGTGTGGTGGTAGAGGCATTGAGTCCTCGAAGTCGACGTTTCGCGCGGGCCAGCTCATGGATTTCTCTGTGAAGTTGTGCGTTCTTCCAGGTGTTGAGCGAGTCACGCCTCTTGAGCTCGTGGATGGTATGGTATGCTTTGTACAACTCTCTTAGGGCGACGGTGTAGGAATTGTCCGAAGCTTGGACTAACTCAGCCAGGTGATAGATGGTGCGGTCTTGTTCGCCTTCAGCAGAGCGGGAGCGGCTGTATAGCTCATCGGGCGTCCTTGTGGGGAAGTAGCGAAACGATGAACCTTGGAGTTATCGAGAGAATAGATTGCAAAGTTGTTGAGGTGCAATCCGGGAGATGTCATGAATGGCATCGAAGGACTTGACGCGGGTAGTTGTGAAGCGGAACGGCCCACGTCCAAGTGGCGGTCCTGTGGCGGGAATGGAGATGCTCACCACCCAATATTGATGTCCTTGGCAGTAGGTAGTAACTCCATGGTAAGTCGGGTTGGGAAAACCTAGTGTGCCCAGCACAAACAATAGCTGACGCACGAAACCACCATAGCTGGGTCCGAAGGAGGAAGTGAAGGAATCCATCAACAAGATTTCAGGAAATCTTGCATAAGTTATAATAGGATGATAAGAGTAAAGAAATTTTTATCATATAATATTTTTATGAAAATACGTGGTCTCTAAGGTTTAGGGTTACGTCCTAGAAACTTAGGCTCTGATACCATTTCTATCAGGACCCGGCCTTGATGACCAAATCCCTCCTGTGTAATCTGTACTAGTCCCTAGATCAGTAGCTAGTACACACAGTTAACTAGAAAATGATACATTGCCAACGGAGTTTATTTATTACATAACTGAGCTCTGCTCGAGTACATTACATGGCATACGGCACGCAAGCCGAAAATTAGAGTACAACATCAGAAGCACGGGCCTAATACAGAGTCTAGCCATATTATTCTAGATACTAGTCTTCTGCCACAGGCATAGGTTGTAGAAACGTCAACCCTAAGCATCGGCATCGTCCTCGGGGTACTCTTCCTCCTCGTTGTCATCCTCCTCGCCGTCGACCTCGTAGTCAGCCCCGGCTGTTGAAATTTTAAAAGGGGGAGGAGAAAACAAGGATGAGTACAATTGTACTCCGCAAGTCTAGAAAATAGGCATATGGGGTTTAGTACAAAGGATAGGCCATGAGTATTTTGCGGAAATGCATTTTGTTTTCCTAGTTTTATAAAAGCCATTTTTGAAAGTGCTTTTGAAATCAAAATATTTTATTTGGGGGCTCTTTTCCGAAACCAATCCTACCCTTGACTTCGGTCGAAGTAGGAAAATCCCACCCTTGACCTTGGTCGAAGTAGGAGAATCGAGCCGGGAGGGACAATGGATTGGGGAAACGGCCGGGGATCGGGGATGAATCTGACAGGTCCCGCTGACAGTGGGGCCCACCTGTCAACGGCAGGGGTGAGGAGCGCTGGCTCCCCTGGCCTGCCTGCGCGTGGGCCGAAAAGAGGAAGCGAAGCGCGGGCGTGGCGCTCGGCCTGCAGGGCCGGCGTGGGTGGAGAGTGAGGGAGAGAGAGGTGAGCAAGTGGGCCGGGCGGCCCACGAGAGAGAGAGAGAGAGTTTTAAAATTCATTTCTTTTTGTAATTTTGTTCAATTGCCTTTATAAATATATAGAATAGGAAATTAGCAGCGGTGGTTCTCTTATCTGTTGTGGCCCGTATGTTAGCAATTAAGTGCAAATATAATTTCTCTATCAACTGTTTCGACGAGCTCATATCCTTGTGGTCCGATGTCCTTCCTCAAGGTCACAAGTTGCCTCCTAATAGGTACGAGTGCAAGAAACTGATAGGTGGTCTCGGAATACCATATGAAAAGATACAAACTTAGGAAGTTTTTATAAAAATATTTTAGTGCACATTTAATCAAAATATTCCTAGTGCACTTTTGCAGAATGATATAGTTTTTAGATTTAAAACAAAATATATTTTTAAGGCAAGCTTTTAGAGAAAGTATTTTATTGCACACATATGAGATGATGCATGACATGCAAGCTTTCAAATAAAAGTTTTTTATCATATTTTTGAAAATAATTAACATGCCAAATTTGGTTTAAAAATTTGGGATGTTACATGCGGCCTGGTGCGGCGCGGCCTGGCTCGGCGCTGCCCGGTTCGGTGCGAGCCGACGCAGGCGCGGCCTGGTGCGAGTGTGGGCCGGCACGGCGCAGGCACGGCCCGGCACGGGCACGACCATGTGCGCCGCGGCCCCGTAGTAGAATCCCTTTGATAGATGCCTTACTCGGTCAGGCCGGTAAGCTTCCTTGTATATCTCATACAGATTAGGGGGTCTTTTCTTCGTTGACCAGCAAGTCTTCCCACTTGTCCGACTAGTACACAACCTAGAAGGGCCACCCCCTTTCTTGGGTGTAACTTGGGCCATGCTTGAGGATACCCCGGGTCCATGTTATCCACACCTAGTTTTGTAAGAGCAACTTTTCAAATATCTTTAAAACCAATGTCTTTTATTTTGGGTCTCTTTTCTCAAACACTCCTACACTTGGCTTGCAACCAAAGCAGGGAAAATCTCTCTTGCCCCATCGTCATTGGCGCATGCACTTGATGGAAAGGCTGTCGCATCGCCATTGGCCTTATACACAAGATGGAAAAAGGCTCGGACATCGTTGTTATGGGCGGAAACGCTCATCCACCACCTGCCAATTGGCCGTGTGCCACAGCGGGGAATAACTCATCCACTGGGCTCGGAACGGTAGGATATAGGCCCGCATTGCGCAAGCACTTCATGATAGGTCGTCGCCCAATTCATGACATGTCGGTGACACCTCGTTCTCAAACGCGCGAAATCCTTTCTCAAATCGTTCACACTTCTGAAATTTCTTTTGAAATAGTTTTTTAAAAAACAAGAAGTTACCATTCTTAATTTTTTTAGCTTTTTTTTGTGATTTTTGTGATTTTTTATTTTTTTTTATGATTTTTCAGATTTGTTAATGATTTTAAAGATTATTTTAAATTTTTTATGATTTTCAAAGTAGTAAATGGGTTGAAATAGTAGAAAATAAAAAAATTTGTTGCACCAATAGCAAATAATAAAAGGAGGAACGAATTGGGGGACACCAGGTATTTGATCCAAATAGGGAGGCAAATAATCTAATCTCCCAACGGAAGGAGAAAGAAGAAGCGGGCAAGCGCCAGAATGGGCCAAAAAGGGGTTTAGGCCGAGCAAAGCCCAAAGAAAAACGCGCTCGTCCAGACTCCCAAAGCCGGAAAGCCATATATCCTGTCCCAGTCCCAAGTCTCAACTCTCAACCTGTTCTAAAAAATCTACCAACCCTACCGCTTCTCAGCTCCCTTATCGCCGCTGCCTCCTCCTCTCCACACGCGCTGCCGCCGCCATGACCTAGCACCGCCCACGCCGCCTCCTCCTCCTCTCGCCACATGACCGCCTCCACCACTCAACATGCACCGCGCCGCCGCCACATGACCTAGCACTGCCCGCGCCGCCACCACTGCCACCATGACCTAACACAGCCCACGCCGCCGTCTCCTCCTTCTCCCTCATCGTCGGTCAGCCCACCTCATGACCTAGCGCCACCTCAGCAAAAGCCTCCTCTCCTCCTTCCGTACCGGCGCATCCCTCTCACCGGATCCCCCGAACGCATCACCTCACCGATCCCGATCTGGTCAAGGCCTAGTAAGAAGAAGCACCGGAAATCACTTTATCTTGTGAACAACCCTCAGGTGATAATACTAATGGTTGTTATAAATGGTCTTGCATTCATACATTTGGTATCTATGAGTACTGGTCATCTGAACTTGGGTACAACCGTACAATCATATGCTTGAACGTAGTGGCGGATCTAGGAATTCAACGATGGGGTAGCGGACGACGGACACCGACCTTAGCAACACAATTCAATGAAAAAACACACCGAATATAATAGTTTAAATTAAAATACATAATAATTCCCATTACAATCGTATCGATGTGTCCAAAATACCTATATGCGATATGTGTTAGACTGACTGTTTGATGGGCCGGCTACTGACTGCTGGGATATATATACCTATATGCGATTTTTTTCAAAAATTTTGGGGTAGCATCCGCCCCTGCTTGAACGATTTATCAATTTCCCTTGTAAATATGTGCAAGAAAAGCAGAAAAAAAGCATCTTACAAAGATGGTTTGCAGTTGCTACATGCAGCTGTGGTCCCAATTTTAATTTGATTCATTGCCATGTTTTCGTTTGCTTTAGGCATCTTTGTATTCCCTCTACCTATTTGTTCAGCATATCTGTGGAAACTTAAAAGCCCATCTCCTCACTTTGCAGGTGTCTAATGCGTAGTGACTAGTGTTTATACTCACTAGAAAAGAAATGCGCTTCTCATGAATCAGCAAAATTCATTGTTTCAATATTTTTCATGTATGTGCATATTGCAATTTGTTATATGCACAGCTTTAGCTTACATGTTAGATGTAATCTTGACATCTACTAGAAGATTTTAGAAGGAGAAGCTAGTTGGTAGCTATATAGAGATGCTAGAAGCATCTAGAACATTTAGTTCTACTACTAGTTCATAAATGAACTAGATACTAGATACTAGAAGCATCTAGCTATTACTAGGACTAAAATAATAATAGCTAGATGTAGAATGTTCTAGATATATGGGATGAGCTAAGGTTAGCTTAACCTATAAATAGAACATATAGGAGCACTTGTCAACCAAGTTTGAGGACTAGTTCAATGTATACTTCAACTATAATGTAGTGAGCCTCAATTGCTTCCTAAGTGAATATTACTGTGAGATCTTGTGAGAGCTTTGCTTGCTGTTTGTGTGAGCTCCTGTGCCAACAATTGGTATCAGAGCCTGTGTTAGAGAGAGCTAGTTAGTTTGCTTGATTTTTACATTTAATCCCTATATTTTCCCTGTAGCCAAGAGGTGTTACAGCTATGATCGATATATGGACGAGGAGTTAGATTTGGATGTTGCCGATGACTATATCATGTTGGAGGAGTTCATAATGGAGAATCCCAGTGTATCGTCAGCACCAGGCAAATACTATGACATTGTTGGCATCAACAGATTGAAGTTGAAGACGAGGTACCCTATCTGTCTAGATGCCATCAAAAGCCTTACAAAGTCCCTGATAATGGCTGTAAAAGAAACAATTGAGAGTGATGATTGCCTTGCTTCATTTGGCATGTCGAACATTGTGGTAACAAAATCCTTTGAAGCATTGTTCAAACACCTCAAGAGTACTCAACCAACATATACTACAAAGGAAAGCCTATATGAGAGCCCATACAGTGTCATCAAAGGTATATTTGGTGCCTAGCCAATACCGGAGGACTCTCAGCAAGACAAGAAGAAGCTTCATAAAATACATCCTTCATTGGTGCTACATGTAGACAAGGGATGGACATTTCTCAGGATGTACGAATTCGTCAAGTTCAAGCTCTCTCCTACAAGGAAGCAACTAATCCTCAAGAAGCTACCATACACCGACACTTGGAGAAACACAAGGTGGCTAAATGATGTACTGACGGAAACTTATAATTTCAATCCTTCGTCCTATGAGCCTGAAAAAGGTTTGACACCATTTGAAGAGAAGGTAGATTCAGCAGAGAAGCTGCTAGATTTCTTTCGCAATGGGATTTCTCATCGCCTGGAGCGCCGCCAGCATCCAGTTACAACTCATGAGCACACTACCATTTTGTTAGTGTATTTCCCACTGCTACTTCCAAGGCTTCAGGAGGCCATCTTGGAGGAGTTAACTGAAGAAGAATTTGCTCAAATTTTCTGATCTACGGCAATCCAAATGACAAGATGATTCAACTCTTCAACCCCAAGCCAATAGGATTCTCAGCATGGTAGAAGCCTATATAATTATCTTGAATTGCTACTTGTGGTTGTGCGCTTTTGGTGCGCTATGGTTGGATGGTGCTACTTGCTATGGTTTTAACTTGCTACTAACCGTTTTAATATTGCCTTTGTCTTTAGGGGAGCTTGCCTATTTATTATGCTCATGCCTTTGTCAATATTTGCTGTCTTATCTTGCTTGATGATTGTTTCCTTAAATTGATATGCGTTGTCCATTTATTATGCATGTGTCTTATCATTGTACTCCGTACGTCTCTTCGCCTTGATTCATTTCGCTTTGGAGGTAGATAGAGCCGTGGGCGATACAAGTGTCATCGTCGATTCATCGTACAATCGGCCTTCTATGTAGCTCATTACTTGCTGAGGAAATAGGATATATGCCCCAAAGTCGATAGCTTATTGATAGCACTAGCTCTCAAGAACAAGTAATAAAGCTAATAGAACAACTTGACAAGCGAGTATAAAGAGAAAAGCTCAAAATCACACTCATATGCATAGGTATTGTAATGGGACCTCTCCCGTAGTCCAGCCTAACTATCAGTTTGCATTTGAATTGTCAAGAATATTCAATTCATTTCTTAATTTGCAAAACCGATTCTCATCTAGTGGTTTGGTAAAGATGTTGGCAAGCTGGTCATCAGTTCGCACATGCTCAAGCATAATGTCACCCTTTGCTACGTGGTCTCTAAGAAAGTGGTGGCGGATGTCAATGTGCTTGGTATGTGAGTGTTGGACCGGATTGCACGCAGGCTTTACCGCTCTCTCGTTATCACACAACAAGGGAATGTGGTCAAGTTTGATATCGTAGCCATACAAAGACTGTGTGAGGAATAGCAATTGAGCGCAACTACTCCCTGCCACTATGTATTCGGCCTCTGCCCTTGATAGCAACACGGAGTTTTGTTTCTTAGAGGCCCATGATACTAAGCATCTACCTAGGAAGTGACAAGCGCCCAAAGTGCTTTTACGTTCTATCTTGCAACCAGCATAATCTAAGTCGGTATACCCAAGAAGTTCAAACCGCGCACCATTCGAGAACCAGATTCCTATACTAGGTGTATGCTTCAAGTATCGAAATATGCGTTTGACAGCTTTTAAATGCATTTCTCTAGGAGCAGCTTGGAATTTAGCACACATGCAAATGCTAAACATGATATCTGGCCTAGATGTAGTCAAGTAAAGTATGGCACCAATCATAGAGCAATAGAGCTTAGGGTCAACAGGACTACCTTGAGTGTCGAGATCGAGATGCCCATTAGTCGCCATAGGAGTCCGTATGGGCTTACAATCCTGCAACTTGAATCGCTTGAGCAAGTCGGTGATGTACTTCTCCTGAGAGATAAAAGTGCTTGTGTGAAGCTGCTGAATTTGAAACCCAAGAAAGAAGCTGAGCTCTCCCATCATTGACATATCAAACTCCCTGACCATCAGTTGACTGAACTCTGTACACAGTGCTTTGTTGGAGCTGCCAAAGATTATGTCGTCCACGTAGACCTGGCAGAGAAAGAGATCCCATCTGTCACTTTGGTAAACAAGGTCGAGTCGAACCGTCCAACTCTGAAGTCCTGCTGAGTGAGGAATTTCTTCAGTCTCTCATACCAAGCCTGCGGAGCCTGTTTCAGTCCATACAGTGCCTTTGACAAGTTGTACACATGATCGGGGTGCTGTGGGTCCTCGAGGCATGGAGGCTGCTCAACATACACTAACTCACCAATGTACCCATTCAGAAATGCACTCTTGACGTCCATCTGCTTGAGCACAATGTTGTGACATGTTGAGAATGCCACAAGCAGCCTGATTGCATCCAAACGTGCCACTGGTGCGTAGGTGTCTCCACAGTCAATCCCCTCGATCTGTGAGTAGCCTTGTGCCACGAGTTTAGCCTTATTTCTGACCACTGACCCGAACTCATCCTGCTTGTTCTTGAAAACCCACTTGATGCCGATCACGTTGCAGTCGTTGGTTCTCTCCACAAGTGTCCAGACCTCGTTCCTCTCAAAGTTGTTGAGCTCCTCGTGCATTGCATTGATCCAGTCGGCATCTACAAGTGCCTCCTCGACCTTCTTTGGCTCAAGCTCAGAGACGAAGGCCTGAAACTCACAAATGTTGGCTATCCTGGACCTGGTCTGCACTCCACGTGTCAGATCACCAATCACCTGCCTGGTTGGGTGATCCCGGGTAACGGTGTGGTGCTGTCTCAGGTACTGTGGTGCTACTGACTCAGTCTGCTTTGTGGCTGTCCTGGACCTGGTCTGCACTCCACGTGTCGGATCACCAATCACCTGCCCGGTTGGGTGATCCCGGGCAACAGTGTGGTGCTGCTTACTCAGTCTGCTCTGTGGCTGCCTCTGGTGCTGACTCTAAGGCTGTGCTATCCTCTGGAGATGTAGCTGGAGCTGGCACTGACTCAGTGAAGCTGCTGTGCTGAGGCGATGCTCCCCCTGAGTCAAGTACCCAGTCAGGTGTCGGTGGAGGGACTGGTGCAGGCTCATCCTTTGGCTGTGCCTCCACTGGTCTGACATCTCCAACTGGCATCTATTGAACTGCTCTAGTCAAGTCCTTGTCTGCCACATCATCCAAACTGTTGAACTGACCCTAGGACCCGACTGTCTCATCAAACTTCACATCACAGCTCTCCTCAACTAGGCCTGTCCTCTTGTTGAACACTTGGAAAGACTGTGATCTGTGTGCATATCCCAAGAAGAAGCCCTCATCGACTCTGCTCTGGAACTTGCGTAAGTGCTGGCGCTTCTTGTAGATGTACACATTGCAGCCGAAAACCCTGAAGTAGCTGACAGTTGGCTTTCTCCCAATCAGAAGCTCATAGGTAGTCTTGTTGAGCAATCTGTGCAGGTACAATCTGTTGACACAGTAGCAAGCTGTGTTGATCGCCTCAACCCAGAACTCGTCAGGCGTCTTGTACTCGTCCAGCATTGTCCTTGCCATCTCAATCAAAGTCCTGTTCTTCCGTTCAACAATGCCATTCTGCTCGGGAGTGTATGTGGCAGAGAACTTGTAAGCTCAAGCCCCGTTTAGGATGTAGTTTTGGTATTGATGACAAAGACTCCTAGATTAAGGACTTTAAGTGTTTTTATTAGTTTCTTTTATTTCTTGTGTGAGTCGCCGGTCCTGCATCATCTACACCGACTCAAGCATCAAGTGATCAAGACGAGCACATGATCCGAAGCACTTTTCCTAAGCTGAGCCATCTAGAGCCTAAGAGTTGACCCAAATGTTCAAACCAAGGCCTTGTCCTAGGTCCAAGTCTTGCCTAGTTGCCTTGTTGAGCCATAAACCTAAGGCTCTAAGTCTAAGTTGAGACCTTGATCCTACAGCTAGCCTATAACTTGTGTCAAGTCAAGTGACCATTTGCCACATCAAGTGCCATAGCATGCCAAGCCTTGATCTAATGCCTATGCCCATCTTGACTTGAACCCTAGTGTCAAAGAGGGCAAGTACCTAGGCCTTGCACCATTGTCAAAGCCTTTAGCATATCATCCATGGAGTCTTGCTATGCTTAGTGGTCAAAAGTACCCAAAACAGGACTTAGAACATTTCCCTATGTCCCCCAGATCCATAGCCAAATGGGCTAGAAGAGAGGTGCTCGGCTAGGCAATAATGCCCTGTTATCGAAGCTTCGGACGCATTCGATGCATCACCGAACCGTCCGGTGGAGGCGGATCCAGAAGCGTGCAGCGCGAGGGAGAGCCAGCCCGGGGCTTCGGACTCGTCCAGTGACCCACCGGACCGTCCGGTGAAGATGATTCCAGGAGGGTGCGTCGCCCGGGACTTAGCCAAAATTCTGAGCAGCTTCGGGGGACCGGACGCGTCCGGTGAGCATGCGCCAGTCAGGTTCCATTCCACCGGAACGCGTCCGGTTAATTTGTAGATCTGTTCACTGTATACTGATCTGAGCCGTTCCATCACGTCCCGTGCCATCCCAAGCATCCATCTGTCCTAGCTCGGGTTAGAGGCTATAAATAGGAGCTGAGCAAAAGGGAGAGACTTGAGAGAGAGGTTCTATTGTTGTCTATTGACGTCAAATAAACACCAACTTTATATGTCAACATATTCCGGAATTCCGGTATTTCGGAGGGAAAAATCAAGGTTTATACTAACATTTTATTTATTCTAATAAAGTTCCACAAGTTTTGGGGAGTTTTGGTCTACTGGTACAAAATGGGAAAAACCGGAGCCGAACCGGGCAAAAAGCCGGGCCGGCCGACCCAGCCATGTCACCAATCCGACTCCAACTTCTCCCAAGTGATCTAAAAGCACAATTTGGAGACATCCCCACCGTCCACTTTAGTCGGTTTGATCCAAAGGCACCGGTTCCTTCACAAATGGAGCCTTGGATTCTTAAGGAACCATTACTTGCCGGTGTCAACTTAAGTAACCGACTTCAGGAGATGATCTGGACCATCAATGGAGCATCCTAGAAGAAATCCACGGCCGGGAGCTAACAAAGGTGGGTCGGCCGACCCACCTAGGCCGGCCGGCCGGCCTCCCCCCTTTGGCTCCTTGGATTCTCCTTTGGAGGGGGAGTGAGTGACACTTGTCCCTACACGTGGAAGTCCCCGGTTGGCGGCGGAGCACTATAAATAGACCACTCTCCTCACTTGTAACACAACAAACAACACATTACAACACTTTTCATTTCACTTAGTAGAGTAGCTCTTAGTCTAGTAGTAGTTGGGAGTTAGAGTCAAGTCGAGCTGAAGCTCGGAGTTCCAGAAGTGTCTTCGGGAATTCGGGTAATAGCTCTTGTACCCTTTCCTAATTATTTCAATTAGTGAGATCACTTCATTCATTGTCTATGTGTTGATATTTATTTGAGTTGAGTATATCTACATGAATGAGTTGTGTAGATTTGCCTTACCGGTAGCTTGTATTCGTCTAGAATTAGTTTATGTTCTCACTCATATACTGTAAGAGCCAGGCATTGAACCTAAATCAACTTCTTTTTGGTACTGAGGAAGATTGATTAGAAATAGTAGCAGACATGGTGTCTGAGACTAGGACTAACTCGGTTTACACCCGGGCCCACGTATATGTGGTAGGTGGTGACAGCTCTATCCATCCGTAGATATTAATTATCTCGTGCGTAACCCACAGCGTCCGGCTTTGGATCAGTAGAGCCCTATAGGAATGATCATAACCATTCGGGATAACAATTCAGGATAGCGGGTGGTAGTGAATGTCCGAGCTCCGACAATGAATACTAAGTGAACCACTGTTTGATTACCAAAGCTCACTCAATAAACTGAATCACACAATTTTGTGAACTTATTAAACTTGTCTCGTTGTCCTCCCAACTGTCTATCTAGCTAGAGTAGCTTTCTCTTTATTCGTGTGTGAATATTTATCTTGTGTGTGTCACCGGTCCTTTTTATTTATTTATCCTAACCCCCGTTACCTAGACTGGCTGGTATTTTAAATAATTAAGATATAGAGGATTGTCTCTTTAACCCTCGTTCCCTGTGGATTCGATAACTCTAGGAATACTCCAGGTGAAAACTACAAGCGATATCCGTCCGCTTGCGAATTAATTTCTTTGAGCGTAACTATCGCCAACATTGCCCAAGCCTTGCCAAATTTCCAATTGCTCTCTCCCATGGTGAGTTTCAATTCCCACCATGTCCACCACCTCTAGAGCTCGGATTTGAGAGGGGGAAGGAGAAGGAGGAAGGTAAGCCCGTCCTAGGTGAGTTCCCGGTATTCCCTTTCGGTTTCCCTATGTCCTTGGTGAGTTCCCATGTCCAAACCCTAGGTTCCATGGCCATATCCACTTGAGCTCGGGATTGTCTGTGATTGAAAGGGTGAAGAAGGGAAGGAGTAGGTGTGTGTGTTCCTGGTGTCATCCCAAGCCGCTCCAAGGTTCCCCTTCAGTTTCCCCTCTCTACCTTGGTGCTATCCGGCTAGCCCAAGGTTGAGGAGAGGTGAACCCGGTGCTTCGGTTGTGCTCTTGTTGCTATCCGATGACTCCGCGAGACCAAGGTTTCACCACCCGTACGTCTACGTCAAGCCGTACCCGAGTACCTCATTGTCAAGACCGTACCTCGACGACCGTACCGTAAGCAAGCCCAAGACTCGGTCTTGGCCACCGGGAGCGTGTTTCCGGTCCCTCCTTGGACGCGTCCTTGGTGTGCTGTCACATCGACTTCACAAGCGGAGCCGGCCCCCGCGCACGTCGGAGGATCCTAGGGATTTTCCGCGTGTGGAGGGTTGCCGTCGCCTTTCCCACCATGTGTAGGTGAGAGCCTTCTAGTGCAAGAGCATTAGGGATGAGAGAGTCCCGGGTCCCCGTTAGCGCATGTGTTGTGCGCGGTGTGACCTTGCTCATTGGTGAGTAGGTGCTCATGTGTTGTGCACCAAACATCGGTCAAATAAAACGGTATTGTGCATTTTGTCTCCCACTTTACTTCTTTGCATAGAATTGAAGAATTGCTTGTGTCGTGTGCCTTCAAGCCATGAGGAGTCGGAGAGGTGTTGGGCTAGATCATTACTTGTGCTAGTTGTTTAATTGCTTCCCCTCGTGCACGAGACTAGAATTGTGATAGGCTTCCGTGCTTCCGCGTGCTAAGTTGGTAATCCGGCTAACAATGTGTTCATTGGCGTGAGTTGTAAAAGTAGAAAAAGTGTGCTAAAATTGAAAAGCTGCCAATTCACTCCCTCTTGGCCTAGGATCCCTTCAGAATCGATGCCCTATTCCTGACTCATCACAAAAATCTTTCACATTAGTATTCACAAACTCTGATCCATTGTCACTTCTCACCCATTTTATTGGACATTCAAATTCATTTTGGGCTCTCTTTGTAAATCTTTTGGAAACATCCCCAACAGGGCTTTTATCCGGCAAAAAGAAGACCCACGTGTAACGGGAGAAGTCATCTACCACAACTAAACAGTGTGAGTTGCCACCTAAGCTGGCATATGTGGTAGGACCGAAGAGATCCATGTGCAACATTTCAAGTGGACACGAAGTGGACATGACGCTCTTAGCTGTGTGTGGACTAGCAACTTGCTTCCCCGCTTGGCATGCACTACACAACCTAAATTTTTAAAATGTGACGTCCTTGACCTCGCGAATAAAAGCATTTTTCACCAACTTTTTAAGATTGGCCATCCCCACATGTCACAGGAGCCTATGCCAAAGCCATCCAAGCTCAAATTTGGCGAGTAGGCATGCCGAGTCATTTGTGGGAGATATCTCAAATTTTACAAGAAACAGGTTTTGTAAATGAAAAGCTTTGAACACCAAATTATCATTTTGATCCAAAAACCTCATTTCAGTTGGTGAGATGTGACAATGAAATCCCAGGTCAAGTAACTGGGCGACGGAGATCAAATTATAATGCAATGTTTCAACGAGAAGGACATTCTGAATTGAAAGCTCTGGAGAAATGTATACCTCCCCGGATCCAATTACCCGACTTCGGCTCCCGTCACCAAAGGTTACCTTCTTTGGGAAGCTCCTTTCTTCCCCGAGTGAGGTGAACAACCGCGTGTTGCCCGTCATATGTTGAGTACACCTACTGTCCATGATCCAGTGATGGCCGCCGGCCCTGTAGTTCACCTGCAATCATAGCCATTGAAGAGAGTCACTTCGAAGACTCAGGAACCCATTTATTGGGTGCCCGAGGGTTAGTCTTAGGAAAAGCATCAATCAAAGACTTCTTCACCCAAACACGTGCCCTATGGTCGTTCTCTTCAGGGAATCCTACAAACTTAGCTACTATTCTACCATGCTCACCCCTTCTGAGCAGGTAGCTCCCATCTAGTTCAGCGTGGTTCTTTGGAAGGTTTTGGTTTGGTCTAGTCCACGTGTAAGGTCTAGGCTAGGCCCTAGGTGGAGCTCTCTGTAAGTCCTAGGACTCCTAGGTCTAGGGTTTTGGCATTTGGTGCCACGTCAACCAATTAAGGACTTTATTTGCCTAGCAATTCTTTTAATGATTTTGGTTGCGTGCGTGTCCGAGGCTCGAGCACGTCAAGTGCGAGTCTCAGCCTCTGGCAGATCGGTCCCATTGAGCACTCGAGTCGTCGTCTCTTTTCTGAGTCTAGCGGAGTCTAGAAGATTCGAGAGCGATCGAGAGAGTGCCAGGTGTCCGAGGGGTAGTTCGCTTAGGGTCGAAGTCACCGAAAGGGCCCGAAAGGATCTGAGGCGCCTTGTGACGTGTCCGGTTCATTTTCGTAGCCACCAAGTCACTCAAAATCCTTAGGCGTCAAAACTTCCGCCTAAAAGCCAAGTCGATCCTATCCGAAGCCAACATGTGCTTATCCAAGTCCAAAAGCTGACAAAAAGTCCAACCGAATCAAAGCCGGGCATCCGAGGGGCAAGAAAGAGCAAGTGGGGTGGCTGACAGTGGGGCTGTGCCCAAAACAGCCCCACCGGGCGCGTCCGGTGAGGGACCGGACGGTCCGGAGAAAGCCAGTCCAGAAAGGGTGCATTGGGCTGGTGAGCAAACCAGACTACCGGACGATCCGATGAGGACTCGGGAAGAACAGGTTGTGCGTGGGGTCACCAGCGTACGAACTGCGTACGGACAGGCGACTGGACGCGTCTGGTGGGCCTCCAGACAGGTCCGGTGACGAGCAGTGCGCCAGGTCCAGTAGAGGTGAGCCTAACCTACCCAGAAATCACATAGAGCTTGATGGGAACTACATGCTTAGGATGGATGAGTATGGTAGGATAGTTCCTAAGTTTGTGGGTAGTCCAGAGGAGAACGACCACCGGGCACGAGTTTGGGTCAAGAAGACACTTGTTGATTCCTTTGCTATTCCTAAGACTAACCCTCAGGGACCCATTAAATGGGTTCCTGAGTCTTCGAAATGACTCTCTCTTCTGTCTGTGAGTGCAGGTGAACTACAGGACCGGCGGCCGTCATTAGATCATGGACAGTGGGTGTACTCAGCATATGACGGGCAATGCGTGGCTATTCACCTCACTCGGGGAAGAAGGATGCTTCCCGAAGAAGGTAAGCTTTGGTGACGGGAGCCGGAGTCGAGTGATCGGTACAGGGAAGGTACATATTTCTCCAGAACTTTCAATTCAAAACGTCTTCCTTGTAGAATCTTTGCATTATAATTTGATCTCCGTTGCCCAGTTACTCGACCTGGGGCTCCATTGTCACATCTCACCAACTGAAATGAGGTTCTTGGATCAAAATGAGAATTTTGTGTTCAAAGCTTTTCGTTTCCAAAACCTGTTTGTTGCAAAGTTTGAGGTGACGCCCACGTCAGACTCGGTTTGTCTACTCGCCAAAGTCGAACTAGGATGGATTTGGCATAGGCGCCTTGGGCACGTGGGAATGGTAAATTTGAAGAAGTTGGTGAAAAATGATTTCATTCGGGGTGTCAAGGACGTTACTTTTGAGAAATCTAGGTTGTGTAGTGCATGTCAAGCGGGGAAACAAGTTGCTAGTCCACACACAGCTAAGAGCGTCATGTCTACTTCGCGTCCACTTGAGATGTTGCACATGGATCTCTTCGGTCCTACCACGTATGCGAGTCTAGGAGGTACAGAGTAGTATCTTGTGGTTAGATGGTTGGAGCCTTGCTTAGTCGATGCCTATAGCCTCATTTTCCCTTTAGGTGGTGTCATTGCTTGCTTCCATCATTCATTTGTCCAGATGCGTCTTGCTATATCATTCATGAGCTTATCATTGCTTTGGGAGTCTTGCATGTGGCATCATCTAGTTGTGCATCTACATGTTGTCTAGGACATGTAAACTAGGCTTGGTCATATGAAATAAAATTGAACTCACCACTAGCATAGTATAGTGATGTGCAATAGTTCGTAGAAAATCCTTATGACATCACTAGTGTGAGTAATCTAGGCATTGGCTATTATATTTGTGCTAAGGACTTGCTTAGATGCTCACTGTACGGATTTTGTTGGCTTTGGCTAGTGCTCATTTATCACTTGTTCAATTAGGACTTAAATCAAATCGAATTCTAAATCGTGTCCTTGAACTTGTGGTAGATGTTCAATGGCTTTGTGGTGGAATCGGCGGGAGGTTTCGCGCCTAAAGAAAATATCTGGCTTTGAACTTGGCGGCTACGAAAACCCTGGACAGCTGTACTCCCCCGAACTCTCTCGAACCCTGGACACCTGGCATCTCTAGAACCCGCTCGAACTCACTCAGATGAACTGGAACTTGTGCTCAGTGGGACTTACGACCAGAGAGATGATCTTGCAGACATCAATGGGCCGGATGGGCTAGAAGCAGACACGCACACAAGGAAAATAGAAGAACTAGAAAATAACATCCTTAGCCTTGATGCGAACCGTCGAGGCCCAGTTGGCATCAATTACCAAAACATTAAGCCCAAGGGAGGCTTGATCTTACACCATACTTTTCTAACAGCTGATTGAAAGTTGGCTTTGGCTTTGCATTTGGATTATCTCTCCCACGCCTTACTTCGCGCCACTCGCCAACCCTTTCACCACTTCGTCGATTTGTGTTCAGAATTTCAATTCTAGCTTTTTTTCCACTACAATCCTTTTAGAACCAGCGAGCACTTTAAACCGACTGGAACTCCCAGTATCATCGGCTTTTCTTTTGGCAGCTTCAAACATTCCAACAAAGCTGACTGGAAAAGGTTATGTATCAATTTGCGAATTGTTACCTTGATATCGGAGTTGCCCACTTTCAATGGCCTTTTTCACAAGTTGTTTGAAAACAATGCACTCATTAGTGGCGTGTGAATAGGAATTATGCCACTTACAATATTTCCGCTTCTTAAGTTCTTCGAGCGAAGGGATCACATGCCCCTGCTTAAGCCAAATTTGCTTTTCTTGCAATAAATGATCGAAAATTCGATCACACTTGGATGTATCAAAAGAATACTTGCTCTTCTCAGAATTCTTCGGCTTTATCCACCCAAGCTCGAATTCCTTCTTACTGCTTACCCACTCAGCAACATATGCACCAACCTCTTTGGTATCGGAATCATCAGAATCTTCTACTTCCTCAGTGTCCACAACATTGATAGCTTTGTCTTTACCTTTGTTATTGTTATTATTCCGATACTCCTTCTGACCTGGATAAGAATTATCGGAGAATCGGCTTTCACATAGCGCGATTTTGTGGCCCAGATGAGAAATATCAGTAAATTCTTGATTGCCCACTTTCTTTTGATTGACAGGTAATAAACCCTTGAAGGCCAATTCCGCTAATTCATTGTCAGGCAGTGAAAGGCTATCATCGGTTTCTTACCTCCCTGAATCGACGCAGATAGTCATTAACCGATTCTCCAAACTTTTGTTTGATCATCATAATATCGGTAATCCTAGCTTCATTCTCTCCATAGTAAAAATATTCGTGGAACTTCTTCTCCAGATCTGGCCAGGAGGTAATACTGTTTGGAGGGAGTGAGGTAAACCAGTTAAATGCCGATCCCGATAGCGACAGTGGGAACAATCGGCATTTGAGTGTATCTTTTGAAGTAGCTTCTCCGCATAGCGCAAGGAATCTAGCAACGTGCTCACGAGTGGAGGTATTATCACTCCCACTGAACTTAACGTTTGCAAAATCAAGGACTCGGTATTTATGAGGAAATTCCGTCTCATTAAAAGCCGATGGGTACGGCATGGTGTAATGCGGAGCAATCTTCAGAGTATTAAATCCACATTGTTTCATCATGTTGTACACCAAGTTCCTTGTCATCTTCTCCAAACTTTCATTCATCCTAGAGTTAATCGGCTAACAAATCGGATTTGGTATCGGGATTAGAGCCTGATTATTCGGTATGGCTTGAATCGGGTTTGGATTGATTGCCCCCACCGCAGGATTTGGATTGAAAACTGGATTTGTGTTAAAAGCTGCCAAAGAAGGATTTGCCTGAAAAGCTCCAGCTTGAGAGGTTCCTGCTTGGGTACCTTCGATCTGGATGTGAGGTGGATATCGGTTCCCCAAATTTATCTCTGGTGGGTTATTGCGATTCCTTGGAGGAGTTTGGCCAATCATAACATTATGCAAAGCAGCACTAGTCCCCTCTTGCACAATTCGCCCTAAACGATGATTGAACCAGCATTGATCGGTAAATGGAACTATTGATCTGATCCCATATGATTTCAGAAAAATCTCCAGTAAGCAATGGATCTCCAATAGAAGTTTTTGTGATCTGGCCACTGCGAGTTTTCCGATAGCCTGTCAACATCCTTTTCCTGTTTTCTGCATGGATTTCAGCGAGTCTATTTTCAATCTCTTTTTTCTGATCAGGGCCCAGGTCATCATAAGTTACAGCTTCAGCAACAAGCTTAAGTGCCTCTACCGCCTCCTTAGCGTCAATGCGAGTCATCTTATCGATTATGTTTTTTTGGGTCCCACCGAGCGTGCCAAAAAGTGTGTTGACACGAAAATTGATATTTTGCAAACACAGCACGGAAGCGTCAAATCTGTGTTTGTGTTGCAACCACGATTACCAAACGTGCCAGTCAATTTGACCTATGAATTGAAAAGGAATAAACTGTTAGTGATATAGGCCTAATCGGCTTTAAGAGACAGCCAGATCAGGTTTTCAAGAATCGGCTTTAAGAAACAGCCATATCAGATTATAATTCTATCAGCTTAATATCCGATAGAGCAATAAACATGAATGAACAAACATGAATTTCTTTCATCTCTTTTTGTTATTTTATATATAATATTAGCCATGAATCTTTAAATCAATTTATCAGATTAAACCAGGGAACAGATTAAATAGATTGGTCAAGCCAAGACTGTATTTAGATCTTAATCCAGGTTTAAACTTATAAATCAATTAAAGGTTAACACAGCCGATATGGGTAAATACAATGCTAATCGATAAATAATCTAAACATGCAAAGCCTTAAAACAAGTATACGCAAGATCGATCAAACGAGGCAGTTACATATATCGGATTCAGGAAAAGCATATAAGATAATTGATAATCAGCATTGCAGGGTAAATACATATTATAGATCGATTGAACGCGACAATGTAACATGCGGGGACATGTTAAAGATCGGTAAAACCGAGACAGTCTAACATGCTTTTTACACATGAGATCGGAACGATGCAGCCATGCATACGGGTTACAAGAAGAGAATCGATTATTTCATCGAGATAGCTCTACTTGCGAGTTGAAGCCTTTCGACGAAGTCGATTGGATTCGAAAAGAGTAGTTGTGTTTTGTGTATGTCGTATATCGTTTACACGAGACTTGGGACCCTATTTATACTAAAGTTACAAAACCGATACCGACACGACCTGATTTATCGCAACTAAACCGTCGAAGACACCTTCCGATTGAAGCTTCGTAATTCTCCCGGAGTCCATGAAATTATCGGAATCACCTTTTAAACACCTCTGTCCTTTGATAATTAAGCCCACATTCTGATGCAGCCCAATAATTCCGATAACAATGGCTTATTTGCAATATCCGATTTTCCTACCAAACTTGGGTGTTAACACCGTCTTATTCAAAAAATTAGTTCAAACATGCAAAAATATAAGTCATGCTTAAAATATGTTTAATGATAAAACAAATCATAATAAAATAAATAATATATACATATATTTTTTGAATGAGACGAAGGGTCAAAAAGCATATCCAAAAGTCAACAGTGAACTATAATTTGGAACGTAGGGAGTACGTGCTTGGCTAAGTCCACTGTAATCTGCCAATATATAGTTGTCAAGTTAGTTTTATTTGGACGACGACAGCCATAAACTTTGTCTTTACGGCTAATAGTAGAAGAATAAAACTGGAAGACCTACCGTATGTTGACTATTTGGTCTGCATGCAAGAACTATGAAATGGATATACCTACATTAAAGTAACCTTGCATAATAAGTGGATTAGGTCTGTACCCATTATCCTAGGAAATTTATTTTATCACATGAAAAAACTTGCGGCGGATGAAATATGGCTTGCTAGGCCTAGGAAGATATGCGAGCCATAGGCACACCTTGCATATTTCAATATTTGACAATGTTTACAAAGTAGTCATGAAAAATTAAAACAACATTATAATAGACGGTGACCTCAACACATATTCTTTCAAGCAATGTCAATGCTTATTATTGGTCACAAAATTTTGTTGAATCATGTTAACAGTGCCCATTCATGAGCAATGTTAAGAAAGATAAATATATAATAAGAAAACAACCATTTATAGTTATATATATTGAACATCCTGCACAATCCTGACCAAGGACAGGTGTCTTCTTACAGCATCCCAATAGAATGATGGAGATGAAAAAAAGGTAAGGTAGAAATAGAGCATCATTCATGCCATTAAGGAGTCTGACCACCAAATGTGGTAGCAGCATTAGAGATGATTTTAACAAGAAATGACTCTGATAATCATCATATAAGAGGGTTTTAGTAGCCCCAATATTTAGGTCGAGCTCGTGGGGGCCAAAAAATTTTGTATGTCCAAATCATATATGGCCACGCACGGAAGGTACGTCCCATCGCTGCCCTCCACGTTGGACTCTCCCCACTGTCGCTGTTTTCCCACTGCAAAGTCCTCGGCCCCCATGCCAGTGTCCTCCACTACAGGAAACGCATTTTGTGTCCTCGGCCATATCGACTTGTGTTGTCGGCCCATGAACCGAGGACACAAAATTCATCTGTGTCGTCGGTAGTCATATTGCCGAGGACAAAAGTGCATGGATGCCGTTTGGAGGATGGCCAGGAGTACTTGTGTCGTCGGCTGTAAAAGGCCGAGGACACAAATACAACTTGTGTCGTTGGGCATTTTAGGACCGAGGACACAGATTGACCTAC
The DNA here is from genome assembly GCA_005191435.1 of Raddia distichophylla. Lineage (NCBI taxonomy): Eukaryota > Viridiplantae > Streptophyta > Magnoliopsida > Poales > Poaceae > Raddia > Raddia distichophylla. Next base: position 2,795,198 of record SPJY01030514.1, read on the forward strand.
CAAATGGCGCAATGACGGCCCAAATAGGACGGCCCCACACGTTAGTAGTGATTTCTTATTGTATCGTCGGCTCTCCGAAGGCTGACGACAGCTTGCTCATCTGGGCCCACCCATCAGGCCTGTCGCCCATGACAGTCAGGGGGGTCCAGTGTTGTTTGTGTCCTTGGCATTTGATGGGCCGAGGACATTGTGCTTTGTAAGATTTGGGATTTTTAATGGCATTGAAAATAAAAAGAATGAGAAAGTATTTTTGTGCTTGTTTTATTTACATTTGTAGTAATTACATTGCTGTCAAAAGATTAACGTGAGGAATAGTTCATTAGGGTACTTTCTGATCATCATGTGCTACTTAGCTTGCGAGTACAACATGTGATAAAGAGTTTGGTTTATTGAGAAATATTGCACATATTAACATGGTACACATAATTTGTCATAGTAAACGTTGTAAAATGTGCTATAGATCGATATGACCGGGTGTAAATTGGGGGCGGGGGGTTTGTGTCCTCGGCATATAACAAAGCCAACGACACAAAGGTACTTTGTGTAGTCAGTTTAATTATATGCCGACGACACAAGTATATTTGTGTCCTGGGCTGTACTGCAGCCGACTACACTATTATTTGTGTAGTTGGTTTTAGAAGGCCGACGACACAAGTCATATGGACTTAGGATCAGTGTTTTCCTAAACGCTAAACACCAATTAGTCGGTCACCCACCGTTTAGCTAGATAAACGGGCTAAACGGCTGTTTAAACGGTTTAAACGGTGTTTAAACAGACTAAATGGTTGTTTAAACTCAAACGGTTGACCACCGTGTAGCGTTTAAACGTTGTTTAAACGGGCTAAACGACATTTTAGGCGAACAGTGCTTAGGATGTAGGGCACACGCTGTGAGTTCTATCGAGCCCAAAATTCCCCAAACTGCCGCCGCCCACCTCCCGTGCGTGCACCCCGCCGCCGCCATCCCCAGCCTCGTGCACGCCGCCGCCGCCTCCATCCTCGGCCTCGTGCACGCCGCCGCCGTTGCCAGCCCCGGCCTCGTGCACCCCACCGCCTCCATTCCCTGCTTCAGCCCCTGTCACCACCATCCTCCGCTGCCGGCGCCGGCCTCGTGCACCCCGCCGCCGCCAGCCTCGGCCACGTGCACCCCGCCGCCGACCCTCCCCGCCCGTCCACGCCTCCCACACGCCGTCGCCACCCCTCCGCACCACCGCCGCCGCCCCTCCGCAAGCCGCCGCCGCCCCTCTGCACCACTGCCGGCCCCGGCCTCGCCCCTCCGTGCCGGTGCTGCCTCCGCACGCCGCCGCCGCCCCTCTGCACCACTGCCGGCCCCGGCCTCGCCCCTCCGTGCCGGTGCTGCCGCGTGCCCTTGCCTGTGCGCCGGCCTCAGCCTCGCCCCTGCATGCCGCCACCTCCCACCCTTGTACGCCGCCGTCCTTCGCCACCATCCTCCGCTGCCTGCCCCTGCTACCACCGTCCTCCACCGCCGCCTGTAGCCCACCTCCCCCCTGCACGCTGCCGCCGCGTGCCCTCGCCCATCGCGACCGTCCTTGGCCTCACCCCTACGTGTTGCCACCTCCCCTGGCCGTGCCTCCTCCACCGCTCACCCCTACCGCCATCGTCCTCGGCTACTGCCGACGCTGCACCCCTCACGTGAAAGCGGCCCCCTACCCCCGCCCCTGTTTGCCCGCCGCCGCCTAAGGCTTTTGTTCTTCGTCCTCGGCGCCGCTTTCTTCTCCACGTTCCGGCCCGGTCGCCGCCTCCTCCGTGCCACGGCCCAGCCCGGCTCCATGTAGACGCCGTCCCCTCTTCCTCTGCGGAGTGCGTGGATCGATAATCTTAGGTATGTTTTATACAACTATGTATTTTTGTTGCATATAAACTATGTCGTCGGATAATCAACCTTAGTCATTTATTTCGCATTGAATACGCATGTCATCCAAGCCAGTGTATCATACCCGTCCGGGAGGATTACATGTTTCGTAGGGAACTCTGACGGTGATTCGTTCGGTTCCATTACGAGAGTTGTGGCTCTTTGTTGGCGATAGTTACGCTCAAAGAAATTAATCCGCAAGCGGACGGATATCGCTTGCAGTTACCAGGAGTATTCCTAGAGTTATCGAATCCACAGGGAACGAGGGTTTAAAGAGACAATCCTCTATATCTTAATTGTTTAAAATACCAGCCAGTCTAGGTAACGGGGGTTAGGATAAATAAAAGGACCGGTGACACACACGAAAAATATTCACACAAATAAAGAGAAAACTACTCTAGCTAGATAGACAGTTGGGAGGACAACGAGATAAGTTTAATAAGTTCACAAAATTGTGTGATTCAGTTTTTCGAGTGAGCTTGTGTAATCAAATAGTGGTTCACTTGGTATTCGTCGTCGGAGCTCGGACATTCACTACCATCCGCTATCCTAAATTGAAATCCCGAATGATTATGATCATTCCGATATGGCTTTTCTGATCCAAAGCCGGAAGCTGTGGGTTACACACGAGATAATTAATATCTACGGATGGATAAGGCTGTCACCACCCACCACCTACCACATATACGTGGGCCCGGGTGTAAACCGAGTTAGTCCTAGTCTTAGACACCACGTCTGCTACTATTTCTAATCAATCTTCCACAGTACCAAAAAGAAGTTGATTTAGGTTCAATGCCTGGCTCTTACAATATATGAGTGAGAACCTAAACTGATTCCAGACGAATACAAGCTACTAGTAAGGCAAATCTACACAACTCATTTATGTAGATATACTCAACTCAAATAAAGCTCAACACATAAGCAATGAATGAAATGATCTCATTAATTGAAACAATTAGGAAAGGGTACAAGAGCTATTACCCGAATTCCTGAAGACACTTTTGAAACTCCGAGCTTCAGCTCGACTTGACTCTAACTCTCAACTTCTACTAGACTAAGAGCTACTCTAAAATGATGTGATGTGTTTTGTTACAAGTGAGTGAGGGGGTCTATTTATAGTGCTCCGAAGCCAACCGGGATGTTCCACGTGTAGGTACACTTGTCATCAAACCCTCATCCAAAGGGGAATCCAAAGGGCATCAAGGGGGGGTCGGCCGGCCTAGGTGTGTCGGCCGACCCACTCTTAGCTCATTTAGCTGTCCAATTTTGCTAGGATCCCTCTTTGATGGTGTAGATTAACCCCTTAAGCCGGTGGATCAAGTTGACATCCGCAAGAAAGGAATCCAAGGGAATCCTATGCTCTTTTGTGAAGCAACCGTGTCCATTTGATCAAACCGACTGCAATGGAGGGTGGAGATATCTTCTAATTGTGCTTCTAGGCCACTTGAGGGAAGTTGGAGCCGGATCGATGACGTGGCCAGGTCGGCCGGCCTATGGTTGGTCAGCCGGCCTAGCCTTTTGCCCGGTTCGGCTCCGGTTCTTCCTATTTTGTACCTGTAGACCAAAAACTCACCAAAACTTGTGGAACTTTATTATAATAAATAAAATGCTAGTATAAACCTTGATTTTCCCTCTATAATGCCGGAATTTCGGAATATGATGGGCAGGAGGATGAGGGCTCTGAGGAGGTGGAAGCAGGTGATGGGCAGGAGCAGGAGGGTTCTGGGGGGGGAGGAGGTTGGCGGTGAATGGGGCCAGGATGCCACTGAGGCAGGATCCCCGAGTTCTCAGAAACCACGTAAAGGAAGGGGGCGGAATAAATTACCAAAAGCTCCCGCTAAGCGAGCTGATAGAGTTGAGGTGCAAGTCAACAGGGTTCAAAAGTAAGTTGTATCACACTTATGACATTTTCCATATGAGTTTCCTATGGTTTGTAATAATGGCTAAGTTATTTCCATATGTTATTCACACAGTGGTTTAATTTGTCTCAACAAAGGAAAGCAAGAGCCAGGACACTTGCTTGGGGTCGTCTTGAGGTCGTACTACCCAGGGGTAGTGAAGGATGGTGGGACACGCCGACCAGCCTATAGTTGAAAAGACTACTCGCTGGAGAAAGACGATAATGGAAATATCGTTTCCGACAAATGAATTTAAGAGTTCTGGGTATATTCAAACTACATGTTTGTTCGCACCTTTACTGCATCTATCTCGTTAACTTTACATTATAACTTGTACATGATTGTGTCTCGTTTCAGGCTCACTATCGACTTCTTGGCAATCCGACTAGACATGACTATGCAAATGTAAGGGTTGTGCTAGACAAGATGGCGCAAAAGACAGTCAGGGACGCCATCAGGGGAGCCCGTTGAGATGCAGTTCTCAAACACTATAAAAGGGAAGGTATTGAGATGAGAAGGAGTGATGCTACAAAAGAGTATCTCGATGCTAAATCCTATCTCTGTTGGCGTCCTGATTGGATGGACAAGTGTCCGGATGCTTTGAAGTTGCTTTCTACAATGTGGGCTTTGGAAGAATTGATAAACTTCTCAGCTAGAAATAGGGAGAATCGGAATTCCAATCCTGAAATCTGCAAGACATATCTTGGTGCTTATGGCATTGCTCACCTTGAACGGGATATGGTAAGACCTATCTTGTCGCTTAAGACACTTATCTCATTTCCTTTACATACTAACTTTGCAATTTACATATTTGTAGGAAGCTGAGACAGGGCTTGAGTCCGATGGCTTTACATCGTGGATAGACGCGCACACTCCACGTCCACGACCTGATGGGACACGACCACCTCTTCCACCAACATGTCAGGATAAAATTGTAAGTGTCTTACTATCTATATGTATGATACTTTTTCTCTTAGTGTTTCAACCATCGATATTTTTGTTTTGCAGGATTCCTACGTGGAAGCATACAAGGAGAAACATGGCTCAGAAAGCGCTCCTTTGCAAGAGTTGGTCGACCCTACGGTCATATACGACTCGTTTGGTGGGTTGGCACATGGTAGGCTAGGTTTTATGGACACAGCACTGCCTAGAGACCAGTACAGGGACCATGTGAAGTCACGTCGATGGGAGACAAGTTCTTCTACTGCCAGAGCCGCCCTAGCCCACACCCAAGAGTTGGAGGCCACCCTGAAAAAGCAACAGGAAAGAGATAAGGCGATACAACGACGACTGGACGAGATGGAGCGAAAGAGTCAGGAGGATGCTAGGATGTTAGCGACCATGCAGACCCAGAACATGATGTTATGGGCTGCAATCCAGGTTAACTTGTAATTAGTTTTACCTACTTGTCTGTCTTTTTCCAATTGCTAACAAATATGCATGTACATCTATACACAGGGTATGCAGTCGGGCGCTGGAACATCACAGTCAACTACATCCTCGCAGCACCATGTGCCTCTCTCCCAGTTCGTCTTCCAGCCAACAACGGATGCGCCGTTCCCACAAAGCGGAAATCCTACTCAGTTGGTGATGCCAGGATCATTCCCAACGTGGCCGTTCACGACTGCGGCATTGCCACCGACCGCTTCTCCGGGGGTAAGTCTTCCGCCTTTAAGTGTTTCTCTAATCAAATATGCATTTGAAACATAGAATTCAACTTTCAAAAATTGTATCAATAAATAGGTCTCCGGCTCAGCTACGCCTGCGCCTGCCATGAACACACAGCTTGGGGATGAGACCACTGAGGACGACACTACAGACTCCACCAGATCAACCGAGGAGCAATTTGTCGAGGGGATCATCGCCGATCCATTTGCGAGTTCTCAAGTTTAGGTTTGTTTTATGTTAACTGTACATTTGTCTGCGGAATGGGCGTTAAACATTTATTTGTGCATTGTCTACCATCGATGATCGTTGTATATTTGTGGACGGTCGTTGTATATATGTTGTGGACGGTCGATTTGGTTTCGAGATGAACTTCGAATGTTTACGTGGTTTAAATGTGTGTGATGGTGCAATGCGATGGATGTATGCGATATAAATTGTATGTGACTTGTGGGGAATATGATCGTATGATTCTGGGATATTGGGGTTTTTTTGTAGGTTAAAAATGTGATTTTTTCAAATTATAGGAATTTTTTTGCTGGAAAACAACTTGTGTCCTCGGCCATAAATAAAGCCGATGACACAAGTGCCTGGAGCCAGGTGAGCTGCGCCATGTTGTGTCCTCGGCCAGAAAAGCAACCGACGACACAAAAGTATTTGTCTACTCGGTAGATCGAACTGCCGACGACAAAAAGTTTCACTTTTCGTACTCGGCTATAAAAGACCGACAACACAAATTGCTAGGTGGGCCCATATGTCAGAATGGGATACCGCCGTTAGGGGTACATTTCGGCGGTTACGGCAGGCCGAGGACACAGGTCACCAGCAATGGCTCGGCGAGAGGTGAGTTTTTGTCCTCGGCATTTACATGGGCCGACGACACAGGTCCTTTGTGTCTTCCGCTTTGTGTCGTCGGCCAGCCGACGACATACAGTTGTGTCGTTCGTATTTGGCCTTGTGTTGTCGGCTTTGGCCGAGGACACTGTCATAGATCCCTATAGTGCTCCCCGCGCTGCTACCACCCAGGTGTGCTAACCCAAACCCTTCCGCGCCGCATCCCCCACGCCGATGTCATCTCCCTACGTAGCAGTGTCGGGCGGATGCGCCACTGCCTCACCCACGTCATTGTCTTCCCCATTTTGTTGCTTCCTAGGTATGCTAACCATAACCCTCCCCCGCCGCGTCCCACGCGCCGCCTCCACCTCTCTACGCAGCGGCATCGAGTGGACGCACCACCACCTCACCTGCGTAGCCACCTCCTCACCATAGATGCCTTCCCCAGCCGCTGCCTCCCCCATCGCCTCCCCCACGCCGCTTTCCCGCACCAACGTCTTAGGCAACCGCGCAGCTGCCTCTCCTGCACCTCCTCCCCCGTATGGCCTCCCTGCGCCACTGCCGACTCTGTTGTGCCAGGGCTTGAACCCTAACCCTTTCCATGCCGGATGTCGCGACACCAGTACTTGTACAGGGAATCTAACACCACGAGGCAATACTAGTCCCATGCTAGTATCTCGTGATGGGAAATACGGTGGAAATCATTGCAGTGCATATTAACTAAAGTAAATAACAGGGAAAAGGTAGCATCATTTATTACAAAAGAGAACAGACATTCCATTTTAATAGTCTAACATTGATCAAATAACAACGAAATGGAATAACATCAGGGTAGCGGAAAGATAACTGCAACAATGTTCCAAAGGTTTCGACCAGAACACCTTAGCTAGGCTTGATCACCTCCATCAAGGCCCTCCAGGTCCTGACCGAAATCTGAGTACAAATTTGTCTGCGATAGATATAATAAGTACGCGGCTACCCAACAAGCAATCCTTAAGTATGTATGCAAGGGCAAGGCAGGGGATAGGTTATTTTAACCAAAACCTACTTTTAGTCAAATTTTAGTTGTTTAATTTTATTATCTGAATGCATGATCATTAGGTAATACCAAGAATCATCAAGGGAAGGTGCTTCTCACAACAGGCAAGACCTAGCCCACACTAGTCAACTTTATTTACTAAAAAGGTGGGACTACATGTGAAAACGTCTCTACAAAGTGTGTACACATTTCCCCACAAGCCCCGTCTCATCCAGAAGTAGATACGGTACAAAGCCGTTCTAGCCTACTACGCCTACCACTTTGTCTATCCTTTCTTTTGGTATACCCGGACCCACCGGTACTAGCCGCTGTAGGGCGCCCATTACTTCTGGGTACTACCCGGGGTCGTTCCCCAATTAAACCTTCGGTCTCAGGGACGCACCTACCCATCAAGGAAGATTGCAAGCTTCCCCCTAGGGCAAGAGTGACGAACCGTAACTGGACAAACTACGAGCAAGTGGTTAATAGGTTTCGTAGGGTACTAAGTCAGGGCCGAAGGCATAAGTGGCTGTATGGTAGGGTTTGGTCTAGTCATTCACAAGCATGAGTCCTTATTATGGGAGACCCTTGCATCTCCACCACAGGCTCGGAACCATCTCTTCCGGGTCTCCCCTAATCAACTACACAAATTTTAGTTGTTTAGGGTTAACCAAAAGTAACCACGAAGCATCGGCTTCGATAATTTTTTTAATAAATAATCTCCCCCGTTCAATCCAAACTACTCAATGGATAGACCAAGGAAATAAGAAGGGCGTGACGATAACTATTCGACAAGCATCATGTTAATGAAGGACTAACATGGTTAGGGACACACACAGTATCTAAACATGAATGCAGCAATACAATTAGATGGAAATATAAATACATTTAAAAAATTAAATTTAAAATAAAGGAAGAGATATTTACCTAAAGCTTGCCTTTAAAAAAATCGTTGCTTTACGGGACCACCACCTGCTCCGGGTAACACTCCACACAACAGTCGCAGCAACCGTCTATGCATAATAATAAACAAATACATAACAACAATTTTGTACAAGGAAAATATTTAATAAATATGCAGAAAAATTCTATGATTAAAATATAATTTTTAGGCTATGAGAATTACCTAATTTAGAGTTACAAAGCTCGCTAAACAATTCAGAGAAGTTTTGGGTTAAATATAAAATTCCCGAAAGAGGAAAAACTAATTAAACCCTAAATGGGCCGAACTGCCAGATCCGGCCCATGCGCTCTCTCTCACACACACATGCACACGCACACGGCCTAGATGGTCCTGGCGGCCTGGTCTGGCGCCTCGTAGGGGATGTTGACAGGCGGCGCCCACTAGTTAGTGTCGCCAAGCGACTAATAGACGGGTCGCGCTGTCCAGTGGTGCCGGCGAAGGTGTTGACGCGGCACGGCTACGCTACGTGGCATGATGTGGCATGCCACGAGGTAGTGGAGCGGTTTCTGGTGGTGACGTGGCGCACACGTGGCAGGTGACGTGGCACGCCAAGTAGCAGTGGGGATGGGGGGTGCTGATATGGCAGGAAACGTGTCGCGCCTCGTGGCTATTTCTCTGACGCGGACACTGGCGTCGCCGGTGACCCCACCGGTCAGTGGCTGCTGCGCAATCAGCGTGCATGCGTGTGGCATGTGGCGCAGCGCAGCTGACATGCAGGGCTGTTGGCGATTCTTATGCCTTTTGAAATTAATCCGCAAGCGTACGGATATCACTGTAGCTTTCACCCGGGAGTATTCCAAGGTATCGATTTCCACGAGGAACGAAAAGTGTGCTAGTCTAGAATCTAACGTGACCGGATGGATAATGGTGGTAATGATGGGAGTGGGATAAGATATTTCGAGTTGAGAGGCTCTACGGTTTTTACTTGGCCAAAGATACAAAATTACTGACACACAATTGCTACTCTGTATCGGAGCTCAGGCACTCACTACCACCCGCTATCCTGAATTGGAATCCCGAATGATTATGATCGTCCTGATTCAGGCTCAACTGGTCTGCAACTAACGGGGCGGATTTCACAAAGTCTAAGCCGGATAATAGGGCTGTCACCACCTATTACCTACCACACGTCCGTTGAAGCAGGTGCCTACCGGCTACTAACTAGTCCAAACACCACGTTTGTACCTAGCAGTAATACGTACCAAGAACGTTACTTCGATACGCACCCCTACTACCTCTTATACTAATCTCTAGGTGGACAATTAAGCACAAAGATCTTAGCACTCAAGAATAGTACGGGCCTAATACCAACAGAGTAACCAAGTATATGAAAGAACTTTGCTTATTCAACAAAGGATTGAGCTAAGTGTTACCGAACATTAGAGCGAAGCTGAAATCGCACCCGAGTTGGCTTCGGAGCACGAAGTGGAAGAGAGCCGACACCTCCGGCTTCTCCCCAACACTCAACTCTCCTCTCTCCCTACGTCTACATTTCTAAGTGGACAGCATAGAGCTGCTTTCTTCTCTTCTCCACTTCTTCATGATCACAAATGAGGGTGAACACCTCCTTTTATAGTGTGTCGGGGCGAGTGAGTGAGTGCCACGTGTTGGGACAAGTGTCACTCAACCAGTCCAGGAATCAATGCTAAACGAAACGAACCACACCAGCCCACGAGCGGATGCTCGTATAACTTCGTATAATGTATGCTATACGAAGTTATTACGAAAAACTTACAAGTTGATACATATTGTTTGGGAATGAAGTTCCAAAGCGAAGGGAGTAAACATCCATGCTTTAAAACTAATTAAGCAAGTGTTATCCATGGTCTACAGTTGAATTAAGCACTCTCAGTTTAGAATTGAGACAAAATATGTTAAAAACTAAAACAGAACATCATTCCATCCATATGTTTTAGTTGAATTAAACATACTCGGTCCAAAACTGAAACAAAACATCTCAAAAACAAAACATCTCAAAAAGTTGTGGGCTGGAGCAGCCTCATTGGTAGGGGAGATGCCCGTGAGGATGCTGGGTCAGGATGAGGATGGCCGGGTGGTTTTCCTCAGGAGAGGCTGGGACGTTTGTGCTGGAGCTGGAGACCATGCAGTTCAAGAAGGTGATAGACCACAACATGCAGGACAATATATGACACAGCTACTCTAGAAAGCTTGCTTAACCCAACAACCCTTCCACCAGAAGGCACATACCCAACATGGCATTGTATACTGAATGGAAGCATGCATGACTCACAGTATGAAAATAGATCAATATCACGAACAACAACTAGTCCTCCAGTTCCTCCAGCAGAACCAATCCTTTTGTCAACACCAACCTCTGGAAACAGAGCACCCTGTACGATATCTTTTACCCTCTGCCGATATCCTGCAATAGTAGTTTACCTATATGTCAGTAAGGTTCCAGAAGCAAGTGTGCTACAATTTAAAAAGAAAAGTATTTTAAGACACAGGGTAAGAGAATGGAGCTTTGTTGCTGGAAAGAACAAGCATAACAATACCATGACAAGCTCTTGGTTTCTACATATGAATTGCATGTAAATATTACCCATGATTTCACACGCAGTTTCAAAAGTAAAATCAGCTCACAACAGGACAATCCAGTACATGCTCAGCATTGTCATTCTTTTATATAAAATTAGCATAAACAGTTTGGCATAAGACTGGCATGCCAATCCCCAACATGCAAAGAAATGTATTCTTCAGAGCTATCCAAAATTATCATTGTCTGTTATAACCTGTGTGGAAGTCAATACATGTATGTACCAGTGAAAATTTTTGCTCTTTCTTAAAAGAGTACCAGCTGCCCTGTGGTTAGCCTTCCCAATAAATAAAAGAAGCGAGTCTAAAACCTAATTAGCATAAGAAATCCAGGCAGCAGAAGAGCACTCCACAAACTGCACAAGCTACCTGCTAACTGATGAGAGCTAATCAGAGCAAGCGAGCTAGACTTCACCTTGGCTTCGATGCTCCAGACGACGAGGCCCTTGGCGTCCAGGTGCAGCAAGCTGAACCGAGGGTAGGCTGCAGCAGCAGCGCTCTCCAGAGCCCCAAGTCAGTGATCAGGAACGCAAGAACACGGAGCCGGAGCAGCTATAGATCAATGGCGATTCGCGAGATCTGACCAGGCAGACGGGGTGGATCTTGGTGAGGGTGGTCTCGGGGTCGCCGAGGCCGCGGGCGGAGAGGTCGAGGAAGCCTTCCCCCGCCGGCGCCTTCCCGCAGCCTTCCGCGCCATGGTAGCCTTCCGCGGCCTCGCCGCGTCGGCGCCGTAGCCTCCCGTTTCTGCTCCCTCCCTCCCTCCCTCAGGCCCTCCCGCTCCCTCCCTTCCTCATGCGCTGGCCGCCGCTAGCTCTAGGGCAACTGGGCAAGGCGACGCGAGGACGAGGCATCGAGGGCAAAACGACGGAAGAGGAAAACCCGATGTCTACTGTTTTTTTTCCAGCCCAGAGTTGAGGTTTTTTATTTTCCGGGTGTATAGGACCAAACTGGATGTAATTGGATTACGAAATAGGCCCATCCAAGCAGCTTGTTTTTAAATCCGGCGGAAAAACAATTGGATCCGAATCCAGGCCGTTTACAGGCTGAAAACAGGGCATCCAAGCAGGCCCTGAGTCGATGGGGAGCCCCAAGGGAGGTTTCTAACTGGAATCGGAAAATCTTGGGCACCGGGAAAATCCACTTCGGATAGTGTCACAGCCTTATTGTTTGAAGGAAGCGTCTTAGGCACTTTGTCCAAATCTGAAAGTACAAGGATATCCCCGATAGGGGGAAGATCGAAGTAGTCGTCCCCTAAGAAGCATACAGGCATATCAAAGGAGAAAAAAGGGAACATATTTTGTTTTTGATAAATCGGTGGATTGGCAAATAGCCACTAAAGGAAAAAAAAAAAAGAAAAAGATAACCACGAGGGCAACAGGAGAAGTATAAGAAATCGGGTTATTGCGCAAAATATGTACTTCACAAAGCAAAAAAGCATGGTTTTCCTGCATCTTTCCGGGTCTTCCTTGCATCCTTTCGTTCGATGAGTTCATGCTTTTTCAATGCCATTCACTCAATGCATTCGATTATTACCCGACGGTTGGATGCCTTAATTACGAACTTCTTTCAGACTTACGCCACAGGACGTGGGAAGTGCTTCGTCATCTTTCACGACCTTCCTTGGCTCTGTTGTAGAGATTGGAATGAAGTCACTACTCATGATGAGTACAATATGTAGTGTGAACAGAATACCGGAACATCGTAGATGTCTTGTTCTTCGCGATGGATCGCCCTACGGGGACACCTAGTTTATAGGCAAGTGCGGAGGTTGGGTTGGACTAGATACGGTTTCCTTATTCTAAACCCACCATCCAAGCAACATCTTTATAGATTGGTACCAAGATCAAGTCGTAGGCGAGCGGACCTAATTGGAACAGTCGGTACGGTGAGATTCTATGAGCAAATGCCTGAACCAAAATACGTCATTGCTATGGGAGCGCGCCTTCCCGGTAGGCAAGATGATGAGGACATCCAACCCAAGGATACGACCGCTGCCCCTACTTCCTCTTCGACCGCTTCAACGACGACCGACGCTGCTCCATCTTCGTCGCCGAGGGGCATTAATCCAGAAGCCCAACCGTTCAAGCCTTCTCCGAAGAAGCGGCGCAACAAGTCCTAGACCCACGTGGCCTCGACGAATCAACGAAGGCCCACATGGAAGCCCAAGACGCCAAAAAGCCCGGTTCGGCCATCCAGCAGCACGTCAACTTCAAATGGGTGTAACTCGGTCTCCCGAACTCCGTTTTTGGTGTACGACCACTCGTTGGAAACATTAAGAGTTAAGCTTTCCAATGGATCCAGCCCAATGTCCAGATTCACTCCAGAGCGATAGGAAAATGCAGAACAATATTTTGGACCAGAATTTTAGGGTGCTGCGTCACCGTATTTTTGGGCCTATGGCCCATGTATCATTAGGGTTTGGTGGTGGCTGCACCCTTGGGTGCCCCACTCCCCCTGGCCGCCGCTATATATGTGGCCGCCGCCCTTTTTCTACGCTTAGGTTTTGTTGTGTTTTGGTTGACCCGTGTGCATCCCTCCACGTGTTCGCGTGTGTCGGCTAGACCACCCATGACGAGAAACAGAACCTCACCCTTTCATGAGTTGATTTATCAGTTATCATCTTGTTCTTGCTTGTTCTCGGTTGCAGTAGGTTCAAGGATCGATCGGGTTTCTACTTGGTTGATCGGTTCAGCGAGGTGACGTTGCGATTGCTTGGTTGCTGATCTCGTGGTTTGTAGCCGATTCATCTACTTCGCTGTACACTAAACCGACGTATCATTCCTCACCAGAAGATCGGGCCGACCTAAGTGCGCATCACAAGAGGATCAAACGGTGTTGTCATCTATCTCGACCTATTTCCCGAGGCGTTGGAAATGAAGACCGGCTCAGAGAATCACTAGCGTGCTTTCTCTCCCCCATCATTTCGTCGACAAAGAAGTCATCCTTGACTAAGAACTGTAGCGCCACGGGGAATCCTTCTCTATAAAAGATCTCGTTGGCAACTTTTGCACAGTGGGACGGTCAAGATATAATTCTTTAATGAGTTTGCTCGACAAAGATGCATCCATTGCCATCCATTTCAATTCGAGGTCAACACCTTTCAGTTGAGTAACTGTCTTGTGGTTTCCACTACCTTCCGTACAAAGCTTGTCCTTTTTTTACTTCCAGGTAATGCGTTCGCTAGGTCCTTTGTAATATATATATCTCTACTCCCTTTCCATTGTCTTTGCATCTAGGAGGCTGTAGTTCTGGAATTTTCTTCCCATGGCAAAGGCTCATGATGCAGATAAAGAAGTCCCCTATTGAAGCAAACTCTTTGATGTTAGACCAAACCTATTTAGTAAAAGCAACTCTATAGAGAAAGTCTGCAATATAGTAGTACGAACATTAAAGTATTTTTTAAGAAAAAATCTTGTTGGTATGTACGAAAGACTAACTATAATGGCCCTTCAGGTTGCATTGGCCAAACAGGTTTCATAGGGAACTTTTGATGACCGGGGATGAATGACATACTATTTGAGGCCTTTGGAAACAAGGAACACCTTGAAAAGATGGGTTCCCGAATGACCCAAACCTCACAAAGAAGAAATCCAAGTCTAGTCTTGATGAAAGAGTAGCGGCCTTGGAAGCAAAACGGATGGCATGGGATGAGCCACCGGCTGACGTCACCTGAAGTGATCAAAGAGAAGTTGTGCTTCAGCACATGATGTCGTGGATCAAGAATACATAATCGACCATATCTAGGTATTTTTATTTCATTCAAACTATTTTACATTTCACAAGCATGTATGTAGAAACATTGCATAATTGTGTTCTATTATCAATCATGAACCCACCTGTTGCACTATTTACCATAGTTGCTGGTGCGACAGTTAAGATAGAGACAGGTAAAGGGATGGCGTGCCTATGTCTGCTAGATTGTATGGTCCATGGTGCATCGGTAGCATTGGGCTTTGCAAAGGTCCAAGTCGAGTCGGTGCTCGATAATGTAAGTCCTATGCCCTTGAAAAACCTCCAAACGATGACATAATCACTCTAGGGGATGGTGTGCATATATTTATTGAGCATCCCAAGAAGGATATGGACATTGAATTAATGGAGACAAATTTAGGGGCACTTCTTATACATCAGATCTAGCCATTCCAGCTTAGCTGTCATAACCTCTCCCTCAAGCCAATCTGGAGGGCCCCATCATGTCTTCTCTGGTCAAGACTCCCACTAAGACAAAAGAATAGGGGGAAGGGAAGGAATCCTAGGGCCAAGTCAAATATTATGTTTCCAAAGTGCTTCTCCAAGTACGTATATGCTCTAGGAAAGGTGTTCTATGCCGAAGAATCGTTGAATGAATTTGGCAAGTTTGTCAAGATCTTTGTGAATTTTACATGAATTGGACTAGTGGCGCTACCAAATGATCAACCGGTATTATGGGAAGCTCAAGGCCAAATATTTTCTACATGCCTCCGATGCTCACTTCCCTATATATTTTGAGGACATATATGACCTGTATCACCTTGAATAACCCAATGTCTCCATCATACAGTGCATCACACTGTAATTGTCAAATACCTGTTGGCTTTTTTCTCTCCAAATTATCGATTTTAAAATTTACCAATTATTTATTAACAATTCTTCTACGTACATACACCATGCGGATCGCGACAAATCTCGACGGCCAAAGCCGTCGAGAAAGACCATAAAACCGTCGAGAAAAGTAACTCTCGACGGCCGGCCGTCGAGATTTGGCCGTCGAGATAGAGTGGTCGAGAGAGACGACCTTTTTCGACGGCTTGGCCATCGAGATTGTTTGTCTCGATGGCTTTAGGCCAGCCGACGTAAATAATGCGCAGGCCAGACGCGACGTGATGGCAGCACCTTTCTTGACGGCTCAATGTCATCGAGATAGATGCTTGGCAGGCCGCACGGCGCCTTGGCCTAGCCCAATTGGTTTCTCACGACGGCTGCACGGCCGTCGAGATTAAGTAGTCTGCCGCAGCTGGACCCGGCCATGCCCTACACTGGCAGGTGGGGCCATGGAGACCTTTCTTGACGGCCATGTGCTAGCCTTTGAGAATGATTATAGACCAGCAAAAAAACTTAGAAATTGTAAAAAAAAAACTATAATTTTGCAGCTACTACTGCACCCAGCAATAGCAGCAGCTGCAACCTGCACACCCAAAAAACCCGCACATTCAAATTTCCCACAATTTCACATATACACAAATATATCTCCGGCAATATCAATATAACACAAATTAATACCATATCTCCGACAATATCAACATGACAATCACAATATTCAAACATACAAACATCACGACACATCGATAAATTATGGTTGCCGTGGTGGAGTGCCGAAGAGCTGCTCCGCGAGATTGGTGGCCATGTTCCCAGAGGCGTCCTCGCCCTATTGCGCATCGTCCTGAGGATTTGGCACGTAGGACGGAGGCGCAGACATGGCAGAACCCGAACCCTACGTTCTTTTCAATTTGGCATTTGACATATATATGCTATGTGACAGTGTATTGATTAGGCACAAGTGACTTACCGCTGGATCACGGAACCAGGGACGTTCGACATTCGGGTAGTTGGGCGTGGGGACGAAGGTCGGCTGGGTCCCGTAGGTGCCCGATGGTGGCGCCGTCTGTCCAGCATAGATGCCCTGGCCAACATAGGTGTCTGGAGGGGCTGGGTGGCTACCGTAGATGGCCGGGCCACCTGTATAGGGACCCACAGTCCCCACCTGGCTCGTGGAGCAGCCTGCAAGCCCTGCGTGACCACTTGGACCGGCATGCACATATATTTGATTTCGTTGGTACACCTGATAAGATATGCATCTATAAAAATGAATTGAAGTGCGAATGCGTTACCCAGCGATGTACGCCTCAAGCTATCGTAGCCTTCTGTCGTAGTCCTCCTGCGCTGCTCTTAGGCTCTCCTGCATGGCCCTTATCATCTCTCTATCATGGGCCCACTCCTCCTCATGCCTCTTCTGTTGCTGCTCCCTCTCCCTCTGCAGGCGCTCCTCGAACTGGCGACGGGTCTCACCCCTGCTCTGGCTAGCCCGAACCTCGGGCATGTACTCTGAAGACCTGCAACATGTATAATATAGCAGTCAGTTTTTACGTTGCAATAATAATATACAAGTGTACGAAAGAGACCTTACCGTAGATGGTCACCACCGATCACCAGCCGCCCATGAGCCTTGCCCCCCATGTGCTTATGAATCACATGAGGAACGAGGGGAGCCTCCTCTGGATTGCTCTCCTCCCCGTGCTCCTCTCTATAAGCGTCCTTATAACGCTCCTACATGCCGTTGTGATAGTCAAAATCATACAAATAAATGAATATAAGATAGTTATATTGAACAATGTTGTCGACACTTACCAAATGGAGATATGCATGGGGATCCAATGCCAGTTGTCCACCTGGCGGCGCCTTTTTCATGTGGGCCTGCTTTCACATGTCCATCGGGAAGGGTCTAACCCCCGTCTTCGCTAACTAAATTGTAAAATGATCAAACATGTGTTAGTACGACAATCTAAAGTGATGACGAGTAAAATTTTTTATATTACCAGTTTCTTCCTCAATTGTGCGATCGACCACCTCCCGGTGTTAGATTTGTAGTCCTTAATGCCCTTATTCTTCTCTGCCTTCTCTGACTTCTCCTTCCACTCAGGGCTGTCCCACTTCCTACCTATAGCCTCCCAGGCGTCCTCCTAACACCACTCAGGACGGACCTGGTTGTATTGATCGACCGTCAAATACAACTGACGAGCCGCCTGGGGCGTGAGGTTTTGTTGCTGCTATCTCCTACAAAAACAGGGAAAGGTGGAAATTAGTGAAGAACACAGTAAATCGTAGCTGGAATGCCTCTGTATCATCCAAACACACAGGGTAACTAAGCCACCCATGTGTGCTCCATCCGGAGAACATACCGTAAGCAGTGTACATGTAGGCAGCTGTCGGTGCCTAGGAAACGCGCCCTTGAAGGGCAGCGGCTCCACGAACCGGCAGACAAATTTGTAGTTGGAGTGAGCACTACAGGAATCCGAACTATTTACGTCGGACAAATATATTTACGTCGGTCCGGAGAAAGCCGACGTCAATAAATGGGTTATTTACGTCGGCTGGGACAAGCCGACGTAAATAAAATTATTTACGTCGGCTTGGCTGACGTAAAAACAACCGATCAGGACTTAGCGGGGGAGGTGTCGTTTTATTTACGTCAGCTTATCCTGGCCGACGTAAATAACTAATTTATTTACGTCGGTTTTATTCGGACCGACGTAAGCATTTATTCGTCGCGGATTTAACTCACTAACCTAACCCTAGCATCCAGCTCCACGCTTAGCCCACTGCCGCCACACCCCAGCCCGTGCCCTACCGCCGCCCCCGTCGCCGCCTTGCCCCTGCCGCGCCCCGTCGCCGCCTTGCCCCCGCCACACCCCAGCGGGCTAGAAGCAGACACGCACACAAGGAA
>SPJY01030514.1:2813748-2871140 GCA_005191435.1 Raddia distichophylla
ATCCAACGGCCCAGATCAACCCGCGCCCCCACTCTCTCTCTCTCTTACTTTCCCCATTTCCCCTCCCCCTCCACCGCCCGACCCCGACTCCTCCACATCCCGATCCGGCTGCTCCTCCTCCTCCTCCCCCCCCGCCGCCTCCGCCCCCGCCTGCGGCCGGCGCCGCCGCCGG
Organism: Raddia distichophylla; assembly: GCA_005191435.1. NCBI lineage: Eukaryota > Viridiplantae > Streptophyta > Magnoliopsida > Poales > Poaceae > Raddia > Raddia distichophylla. The sequence continues at coordinate 2,813,921 of SPJY01030514.1, forward strand.
CGCCTAGCCGCCCAGCCGCCCGCCGCCGACGCTTCCCCGCCCACCCTAACCCGGCCGTAGCCTCCACTCCACCCCCCGCCACCGCCGCCCCGACCGCCATCTCCCCCCTCCCCCGGCTCCGGCGGCGCCGCGCCGCCTCCGCCGCCGCCCCGACGAGCCCCACCCACCGCCGGTCCGCCGCCTCCCCCGACCTCCCTCTACACCCCGCCGGCCAAATATATTCCCTAACCCGAAACCCTAATATTCCCTAACCCGAACCGGCCGGCGGCGAGCTCGAGGGCGGCGACGGCGAGGTCGACGGGGAGCTCGACGGCGGCGAGGTACGCTCCCTCCTTCCTCCTCCCCCTTCTTCCCCCTCCCTCCCTCATCCCCCTGCCTGCAATGGAGAAGAACAGGGCAGTCGCCTGGGCGGGTGAACTGCCGCCCAGGCGACTGCCATTGAGCAAAACCGATATTTCTATATTTCAAGTGGTTTTGAAATGGTTGCCTGATTGCTATATTTGCATTTGCTGGTGCGTCCGGCTGTGCGAAAATCTCATGTTGCTCAAGCAAGGAGGCTTGTGTCGTGCAGGTACCGGTGGCCGCATGGATCTGTTTGTGTACATGGTGCGTGATATTTGTGTCGAATTTTATGAATTGAAATGGTAGTTTCAAATTTGAAATACAGTTCGGTTGGTTGCAGATTTTGTGATAAGTAGCATTTTAGGTTGGTTGCAGATCCTGTTGCCAGTTGGACTTTCTAGCACTATATCAGCATTTGCTTTACAAACTTATGATTGTCAATCCTGTCACACATTAGAAAGTTTATTTTTTTGTGATCTGAATGAGTTGATTAAAACTATTGAGTTCCTAGCCGCCTTGATCCTGAAGATCTTCTGGTGACACCATAGTATACATTATTAAAATTTTATATGTTGATCTCCAGTCCATAGGCTTATTGAAATAAAGCAACTATCTCAATAGCAGTTTGACTTATCTAGAATGTTTAAATTAAGAAAACAATTACCGCTGCGTTGTCCCCTCCCTCTTCCTAGAATCTACAATGGATTCTTGTTTGATAATGTGGCCATTTAGTGTATGATAATAATATTTCCTTTGGTTAATGCGTTTATACCAATATAACTTTTAAGAGACAATGGATTACCTCATACGACCTTTAATATGCAATTTTAATTTAGACTGAGTATCTAATGTAGAACAAAATATTGCGGTTAAATCTTGTTAGTGATCCCATACAAGAGAATATCCACAAATAACAAGTGTTTAAACAATAGAATGTTACAAGGAAGACTACTCAATACATATAATTACCACTCTATACTCAAAATAGTAAATTGCATAACTCGTACCAAAAAGATTTTAGCGACGGCAGTTATGCATTTGGTATACTGTCTCAGGTTTGCTTCTTACTATAATCCATTGTTGTTTAAGCTTCTATTAGGATGCCAACAAGTTCACTCTCTTTTTATGTTGATTGACTACATTTATCTATGTAAGCAAAATCAAAATAAAAATAAATGTCAATTTGCTTTTTTATAGGGAATAAGTGGATATTATAGAGTAGTGGTTTCTTATTATAAATTCATCTCTGCATGTGCTTCTGACCTTGTAACATACTAACACAGATACTGACTTGAACTTGTATTCTTAGAATGTCAACTCCGTGGACTTACACAAATCTAGTTAATACGCTTTTGATTATCCAAACATAATCAGAACATCCAATCAAACCTTAAAAGATGTTGACTCAGTGATTTAGCTTTTAATACCATTAAAGTGTTCTATACAGAAATAATGAGCATAATTGTTTTTAGCTATAATTATTTTACATGTTCCATTGCAGGCTCGCCAACCTGGAGGAGCAGATTTGTTCATTTGTAATGCTGATGCGCTGATGTCCAGATGAGAGAGGCAGTTGCAGCAAAAGCTGACTGGGTCGTCTTTGAATTTCAAGAGCTGGTCACTGAATTACCATAGTTTGATCCCCCATAATTCTAGACCTGGCTTGCATTGTATCCACCGAGTGAAATAATTTTAGCTGGCTATTTCAGCTGTAGGTTTGATAGGGATGATTTCATAATTACAAAAGAAATTGTTAGTATTTCTTATTTTCATCTTTGTTGAGTCATATCTACTTTTTGAGGTGCCCTTGATTCCTGAACAATAGGTTTGTCGGCTATGTATTGATATTGTGAGTAAAACATTTTATATGTAATTACATTGCTTGTGCTTTTTTTTTATTAAAAAATTGTTTGAGCTTGAGGCTGTTGGAAATGAACCTTGCATCTGCTTGCAATTGTGACCCAAAATTGTTTGCACTTAAGGTGGTAAATAATGGATGTCATAACATAATTATAAAAAAAAATGGCGGCTATTTTACCAGAAAGCGGTGTCCCAGTATTTACGTCGGCCAGTATTTATGTCAGCCTAAATATTTATTTACGTCGGCCTGGCCGACGTAAATAGACGTAAATAAGGGATCCATGGTGGCGACCCTAGCCGACGGTCATTATTTACGTCAGCCACAAGGCCAACGTAAATAACCTTATTTACGTCGCTTTTTTTACGTCGGCTTATTTACGTCGGCCTGCCGACGTAAATAGCTATTTACGTCGGCTTTTGGGCTATTTACGTCGGCCTCTGGCCGACGTAAATACCTCAGATTCCTGTAGTGGAGGCCCAACGACAAGCCTTCACAGCCAGCCCAGGGCGGCGGCCGAGCTCACGGGGGCTCAGGCCGCGCGGTCCTACTGGACAGCGCCTGGTGCGACTTGGCGATCCGGGTACAGATCCTTCGTACGGTGAAAAAGAGAACAGGGGGAGAGGAAGAAAGGGAGAGACACAAACCGTGAAGACACAAGCGATTTACCCTGGTTCGAGCCCCCACTGCTGGGTAATATCTCTACTCCAGCTCTTGTTGATTATATGGTGGAAAACAGTACAGGGGTGCTGAGACCGGGCTTGAAGGCACCGATCCCGAGCTTATAGGGGAGTATGGGACACTGTGGTGACTAAGGACTAAGACTACTGCCAAGAAAGCTTTGGACGCGTGTGTTGCTTGTTTCACTATTCCACCTGGCCTCGAACGGATCCGGGGCCCTTCCTTTTATAGGCGTGGTGGGTCACCCGGAGTTGATGTGGCGGACCCCGCAACATTCTTGCTTTAGTGACGGTGCCCTTGTCTCATTCCGGGGCTGTGTCTGGTCCGGAGCCTGTAGGGAGAAGCTGGTCAGGTTAGTACTGGACACGTGTTCGTCTGGGAGCGCCTATATAGGGGAGAAACTTGCTTTAGGGAGAAAGCTGTCGGGGATAAAATCACGGCCCATTGCCATGGCCCACTCCCTGACGACCTAACCGAACAGCCTCCTAGGGCCTGGCTCCCTAGAGGGCTCTATCAGGCCCATGTACATCTTGCCGAACAGCCTCCTGGTCGGCACGGTGCGTGGCGGCCTATGCTTCCTGTTTGAGTCCGACTCGAACAGAGTTCCACACGGCTACGTGAAGACCCGGGCGCAGGTTTCCCGGATTGGAGCAGACATCGTGATCCTCAAGAATTAGAGATATACCTTATCTACCTCGGGATATATTTGGCATGTATACGAGTCCGTTACGGGCTCGCGGCCAGCCGGCCCGATTATCCCCCAGGATGTCGGTTGTTCGACACTATATAAACCAGACCCCTACGGCGTGTAAGGGAAAAGAAGGAACATCGGATCTAGGGTCCAGGATCTGGTTGAAGATTAGCCAGATTTGAGTAGATCGAATACTACTTCTTGTACACCCAGAATCGCGCCGAGACCTGTTTGTCTCGCCGAGTTCTTTCTTGCAATCCTTTTTCATACAAAGAAGCACTGGATGTAGGGTTATTATCTCCCCGGAGAGGCCTGAACCAGTATAAAAATCCTGTGTCTATTCGCTGCTCGTTGATTACTGTTTGCCCTGCTCGGCAGTGTCTTCTATCTCCCCTTCTCAAGAACCTTAGTTGACTTGGGACCGATATCCCAACCGTCGACAAAAGCACTTCCCTTTATCCCCAATATAGCATTGATTGGACCGAGCCAGCCTCGCGCCACCCGTTGGGGGCGTCGCGTAGCGTAACAACCGTCGTCGCCTGCCAAAGGGGGCAAACGACAAATCGAGCTGCCCGCGTGCTTCTCCCCGGGCTGCGGATTCCCGAGGAAACACAGTTCCCCTCGGTCAAGGCCGGGGAAAGTGCGGTGGGACATGACAGTTGTCGCCACCTGTCCACGGACAGGCGGACTGCCCGCGGGACCCTCTCCCGGGCTAAGGATAGTCCGGGAGGTGCGTGACGCCGCCGGGTGCGTGGTTTTGACCTGGACATGCCCGGGGGAGACCCTGGCGGGCTGGATGCTTCCTTTAGTACGGCCAAGGGCGGCCTTTTGGACCTTTTGTACGCGTGGTGGGCCGGTGCGAAATCGGCCCAAGGCCCATCTCGCCGTGGGCCGCTTACGAATCACCAACAACCAGCCCCCGAGCCTCGAGCGGGTCGCGTGGCAAGCCGGTCTGAGGTTTAGAGAAAATTACCCCTCTCGCATAGCGCTGGAAGATTCGGCTAGGGTTTTCTGGAGCCGCGGGAGCCAAAGCCTGAGCATTGAATTTGATTTGACAGAAAGGTGGGGCAGTTACGCCCCTTGGGCACGACTCTCACGATCTCCGCTTCGACCGTTGCCTTCCTCGATAAGGCAGTGTTTTTCAGGGGGAACTCCTCACTGCAGAACATCCCCTTTTGCCTCTGTCTTCATCTCTTCACCTCGCCTCTTGCCTTTTCGCCCCCTTGCTTCCGGCGACCATGCTGTCCATCGGGGACAGCGCTCTTACGAGGGAGAGGATGGCGGAGCTCGAGTGGGACGGCTTCGTGAGACCAGGTTCCTGGAGGCTCCCTGGCGCAGACCGAGACCCACAGCCCAAGCCCGACGAGCTAGTGTGCTTCGAGACTTCGGCCATCTATGGGTTCCGCGCTCCGGAGTCGTAGTTTATGACAGATTTCTTCGCCTTCACGAAGCTGCGGCCGGAGAACCTGTCCCCGCAGTCCTACGTCCATCTGTCCGTCTTTGCATACCTGTGCGAGACGCACTGTGGGGTCCGACCTACGGTGAGCCTCCTCCAGCATTACTTCGAGCTGCAGCCCGTCGGCCACCGCGTGGGCAACGGCGGGGTCTTCTACCTGACCGCGCGCTGGGCCCGGGGGAGCCAAACGTACCGGGAGTACGAGGTAAGGACGAAGGTCGATGGTTGGGCCCGGGGGTAGTTCTACCTGAACCGCGGGGGCTCAAACTTGGAGTATTCTTCGGCCGCCCCAGATACTCTGATCTTCGCATGCAGCGAGACCCTGCCGGAGGATCAAGTGACGGCATACGAGATCGAGGGGCTCGCCAAGAATGTCTTGACGGGCTATGATGTTGTCAATAGCTTCGTCCGGCACCGGATCAGCCTGCTGGGGCGCCGTGTGCGGTACGTCAGCGAGATGGGCGGCTGGGAGGACCCGGACCAGGATTTCCATCAAGATAAGCGCGTGCCGCGTTGTTATGTTTGATTTTAGGTCGGCGCATGTTGTGACAGTTCGCGACGCCCTGCAGGACTCCCTGCAGGCGACGCTGCGAGGATCGCGGTCATGCTGCTGCCCATGGACAAGAATCCCCATCCCAAGAGACTTGTGAGGGATAAATTATCCGCGGTATGTTCCTGTAAGGTGTTTGATGAAATTTCTGGCTGCACGCGCCGTTTAGGACTTGACGGATTGCGCCGATCATTTGCAGCGGACGTGGAAAGCGGCCAAGGAGGCCACGCAAGCCACGGGCTCCGCAGGGGAGCCTTTGGCTGTGCAACCATTGGCAGGCAGCGTCTGGCGGGGCGTCAGCCCTGTCGGTGATGTCGGGCGAGGGAATTCCGGCGCCGGCGTCGACCATGGCAGGTGCGGCGCGGGCAGGCGCGGGAACACAGGCGAGGAGACGTATGGTGTCGACGCAGGTAAGTTTCTTCCCATGACACGGGCCTGGTATCAGACGCTCGATTGATTTCGAGCTCTGCTTCCTGCGAGAGTCCAGGGCGTGACGCCTATGAAGAAGAGGAGGACGTACCGGGTCGTAGTTTCACCTGGGCCACTTTGTTCCCGAACTCCGTGCCGTAAACATTTAAATTTTTTGTTTTACCGCTCGCTTAATGATTATGCGCAGTGCACAGTGGCCATAGTACTTAGCCATTTTTCCGTTTTGTGTCAAATCGGGCGCACTGTGGGCTCTGCAGCGCGGCACAGTGTTCTGCTGACGAAAGGGGCACGTTTGCCAGGCGCGGATGCGGAGGCAATCCAACCCGCGACGGTTCATGTACCTGGCCCAAGCCACACGTCAGGCCGCGGAGACGCCGTCGAGCCTTGTTCGCATTGGTGGGCCAGACCTGAGCGTTGGGCCTCGAAACGCAGTGGTTTTTTCTTATCACTGATAGCGGGGTCGGAACACGTGTCGTGCGGCTGCCGGCGCGATTGGTATTCCGCGAGACGGCACGTGCGCGCGCTTCTTCAGCTTGTGTAGTGGACTTTAATTAACCATCCCTTCGACCGCAGCGACGCTTCGGGTATCCCGCAGCGTGACGGGACATTGCGTCGCCGCCGGCCTATAAAGCGAGGCGCAGCGCGTCGCGTGGCGTTCACACCTAGCCTGCGCTTGTCTTAGAATAGCAAAGCAGAGAGTGCCAGACCCGAGCAGAGGGAGAACGAAGAGGGAAAAAATGAAGAGAGCTTGCAACCATGTCTTCCGATCGCAACTCCTACTTCGTGAATGTTTACCTTGAGGCGTTGTTCGCGGATCCACAGCCGCCACTTCCCCGTCGCCGCCGATCCTGCCTGCGGGGGAGGAGGAGGAGGTCGTAGGCCCCGTCGCCGCGGGTCCTGTCGTCGCGGGCCCTGTCATCATGGGCCAGGAGGCTGCGCTGGTGACGCACGCCCAAGCCCGTGACGATGCAGAGGCGGCCGCGGCGCTAGCCGTCGCGCTTGCGGTGGAAGAAGAGGAGGAGGATGCAGCGGCGGCGCAAGTCGCCGCCGAAGCAGCCTTCGCGGCCGCGCTGGCGGCGGAAGAGGAGGATGCGTTGGCGGCGCAAGTTGCCGCCGACGCAGCCTACGCCGCCGCGCTGGCGGCGGAAGAGGAGGCTCCGTCGGAGCCCGCGGCGGAGGAGGCCAAGGCGGCGGTGGAGGCTCCCGTGGTGGCGCCGCCGCTGCTCATGGACGACAGCATTCACCGCCGGCGGAGGCGGCATCCGAGCTCGCCGGGACCGTCGGTGCCTGCGCCGGTCCCGTTGACGCCATCGTCGTCATCGTCGACGGAGTCTGCAGCACCGCCGGCTTGTCATTAGCGCCGCTGCTAGTAGCGGTAGAGTAGGATTAGGACTTGGGCGCCGCTGTAGCTGTAGTATGGGACGCTGGGTTTGGGACGCTGGGTTCCCTTTTGCTTATAAAATCTTTATCCTTGTAAGATTCTCTTGTGTAATGCAAGTTCCGTGATGAATCCGTCTTGTTAAGCTTGTTTGTTCTCCTTTTCTGTGCGAATCTGTACTGCAAAAAAAGGGAGAGATAGATGAACAGTAACGAAGCTCTGAGGCGAACTTAGGAATTTAGAGGAAAACGAGTAGATTTGAAACTCTGCTTTTGTGCACCTAGTCATCCAGCCCTCGGGCCGCGGCCAAGTTCAAGTGCGATCTTGGAGTTGGGCGCGGTCTAGAGACTGGAGTGACTTCGAAAAAATTCGTGCGAACTCCCAGCCCCGAAGCTTCGTTAGGCCGCGCAACGATGCGGGCTTGGCGAAGTTAAGGATTTAGAAAAAATTCGCGCAAAATCTACCAGCCCCCGAGCGCTGTGAGGCCCAAGTTAGCCATTCAAACAAACCTGACGTGGGCTTATTGTATGTTAGACCGCGGGAATTCCACACTGCGCGGAGCCTTACTAGGGTGCGAGGTGTCGGCGACACTAAATGTATATTAATTTTCCCTTTATATGTAGCAACATTTATTGAAGATATCACATTTAGATTGTTTCCCTTTTTCTAAATGAGAAATCAATACCTTTCTCGCATTAGCGTCAATGCTATTATATATCAACTCCTCAACAACCCTTGGTAGGTTAGATAGAATAATGCTTGAGCGCAAGGAGCTGTGGACACTTTTCGGTAAGTGTTTTATGGACTGCATTTACATATTCTGCACAAAACAAGCAGAATCAACAAGGTAAAAAAAATCCTCTAGAAACTTGAGAAATTCACTTTTAACTTGTAATTAGGTTAAGAGACAGATCAATCTTCAAGTTCAGTGGCGGATCCACCGCCAGGGCACCGCCAGAGCAGAGGGCTCCCGTGAATGTTCAAGGGATTTAGTGGTTCATCATCAAAATAAAAAAACTAAATTATATTTATTGAAAAAACACAAACTATTCCGTCGAATTCGGATCAAATCCGAGATCACACGATAGGGGGAAAACCAAACGAGATAGATAGATAGATAGATAGAGAGAGAGAGAGAGAGGCGGCACCGGATCTAGGATCCAGAGGAGGAGGTGAGGCTGCGGTAACAGAGGCGAGGCAACGCATGGCGGCGAGGCGGCGCCATCGAGGAGTCAACCTGCGAGCGAGGCGGACAGAGGCGTTGATCTGGCGGCGTTGCGGGGGCGAGGAGACATGGGCCAGCGAGACCTGCGAAGCTCGGTCCAGCGCCCGGCCCATCCGTTTGTCGGGCCGACCGAGCCTAGGCCCGACGAAAACACAAATTAAGGCTATGTTTGTTTCAGCTTAAAGTTGAGTTGAGCTTTACTATATCAAATTTTATTATTTTTATATATCCTACATGTTGTATTCCCTCAGGTCATAAAAAGAAGTCGTCGTTGACTATTGGGCACGCCTTTGACCATTCGTCTTATTCAAAAAATTATATAATAATTATTTATTTCGTTAAGATTTGGTTTATTATTAAATGTATTTTAAGAATGACTTATATTTTTACATATTTGAACTAAATTTTTTAAAAAGACGAATGTCAAATGCGTGTCCAAAAGTCAACGGCGACATTTTTGTGACCGGAGGTAGTAGTAATTTGTAATAAATTTTTTCATTACTTTTAGTGGTTCTTTTCAAAATTGTAAAACTATTTTTCAATTTTTTTATATTATTAGATCACTTTTTTAGAACTCTTAATTTTTGCTACAGTAAAACTCAGGTTTATTCAACGTTGAAACAAACATCGCCTAAATTGTAGCTGGGCTGGACTTGGGCCTGATTATTGAAGCCCGATTGTTTCGGCTGAGATGGGCTTGGGCCTGGTCTAGTGGGAGCGGCTTTTCAAGCCCGGCATGGTCCGTTGCACAGGTCTAGTTTGAGCAACAGCTATGGTGGGAAATTTTTTTTAATAAACCAGCATAACACCTAAATCGGCTAGTTAACATCACCCGCATCCAAAATATAAATATGGTCTCAAAAATTCTCAAGCCACACATTACACATACACATGTCCATCCTCCTATTGGCTAATTCTTGACTCGTGTCGTGCCGGCCCATGAGCCGAGGCCAAGGCCCAGGCACGCTAGATGGGCCACGTCGGCCCATTTAACAAAATGGCTGAGGAAATATGCTCAAAATATCCTCCTATTGGCTAATTCTCGACTCGTGTCGTGTCGTGCCGACCCATGAGCCAAGACCAAGGCCCAGGCACGCCAGATGGGCCACGTCGGCCCATTTAACAAACTGAGGAAATAAGCTCAAAATAGACAAAAATGAGGCCACTAGGCTTTAAACCTGAGATCTAAGACTTGTTCCCACCTCTGCTATCCAGTAATACATTTATTCCTTTGTGTATAACTCATTATAGTCTGTTCCAATATACATACTATTAAATGAAAACAAAACAAAAACTAATCATGCCGTGCCCGTGCTGGCCCACAGGCCTAGCCTTCGTCCCAAGCACAACACGGCTAACCGGACCGTGCCAGCATGGGCCCCATCCATGTCGTGCCGTGCTTCGGGCCTGGCCTAAATGTCGTGCCTCGTGACAACCCATTTAGCCCGACCCATTTGACCATCTATATCTTTCACCTTTCGTTCAGATCATTTTCCTTTTGACAAGTTCAATCGTTTATAGATCTTATTGGCTAATGACCAACTACGTGTATTCTTGTCGATTGCAGGATCAAATCAATGGACACACCTTGAACCCTGATTCGGAGTTGATGGAGATTCTAATCCTAAGCTCCACAAAGTGCTTAGACTGATTTACTTTTTGACGTGAACAACGACATTCAAGGAAATAAGCTACAACAACAAATGTCATAATAACAAAAAAAAAACGTTTGCAACAATCTATTCAGATAGCAGAGATACCCGAGTTCATTTTCATCGCCCTATCAAAGAGTCCAAGACCCAACCTACCTACCACTGTCGCTACCCACTAAGCTTGACTTTAAGGGATTATCAAGAGAGAGATGGTATAGGAAACCAGATACAGATTAGAGTACGGACATAGGGTACGGATTGTGCTCGTCCAACCAAATCAGGCCGCACACCAAGTAATACTAGCAGAATAAACGGGCCTATGGCCCGTGGACGGCGAGTATACACTGCAGAAAAATATGCGTCACATTTCTTTGTCCATACGACTGGTCCAAAAAAAAGTTAAATAGAGGGGGAAAAGAAAACCCTCTCTTCCATATGCACATCAACTTCCCTAGTGATCAGACCTCATATGGCCTGTCGTTCACCTACATATGAGAGCATCATGCGGTGGCAAGAACAAATAAATGATACAATCATCACAATGACTACCAAGATTTTGATTGGTATTAGTAAAAAGCATACATGTAAAAATAGGGATATGTCATAAGACCGAAGTAAATCCCTTGGAAAACATGACATGCACTCGTTAGTGCATCTTATAAAGCATACATGTAAAGATAGGGATATGGCATAAGACCAAAGTAAATTCGTTGAAAGATATGCATGTAATCATTAGCGCACCTCATGCCAGTCTATCAAATCAAACATAAATGTGTTTTTTAGGCCATGCATACTATAAATAAATCTAGTATTATTTTAGACCAATCATGCATCTGATATGTAAACTATGTAAGAGAAAGATGCAGAGATGTACATAGCCGAAACATCGTACGTAATGTCATCGAATATAAGAAATCATGTTTGCACATACATCATATATGTAATGCATGCTATGTGTTGAAACAAACAGCAGGCTCAATTATCCCTTACTTTGCATAGAATATGAAACACGCAAATGGCTCAGAAATATTACCCTATCAAAATAATATAACCAAAACTAATTAAAAATAGAGGTCAGTGACCGGAAAGAACTACCCAATCAAGTGTCATAACAGGAGCCAATTAAAAAGTGGCTGGCTAACTCAGTCGAAAAAACAATAACTAATCACAGAACACACCTTTGCCTTGAGACAATGATAGAAAAAAAGCACTATATGATTTCTTTATTAGGCCACCATTGTAAACCAAACCAAATAATATCTCAACCTAAAACTTATATGTGCTATGTGCAATGCAACAAAAGTTCTGTGTAGAAACCAGAGCGTAAACAGATTCACTACGCAGTGCTTTCAATAGACATTAATGATGTACGTCGATAGAAATCCTGCACCTCTCCATATATATAGCTATAAACAACCTGAAATAATCATAAATAAAGAACAATTATTTCCCAAGTGAAACAGATAAAAAACTATTCAGCAAATTAGCAAAAAGAATGCATTATATCTGAGTTCATACTCCATTCTTTCCAAAACTCTGTAAACCATAAGAAGGTAACAGGTAAGAAAAAATTGCAAGGACGGGGTAAAATAATTTATAAAAACATGTTGTATTACAAATAGCATATTAAACAGAATAATTCGAAAACAACAATGATGATCGAACAACATATGTAAATAAAAAAGCTGTGAAACAAATGGACGAAATGCAAGCTGGTAATTAGCACTCGGCATACGGTATTGCTGATTCCTCATAGTTAATATAGGGAAATAAAAAAAAACCCTCAATGCCATTTATATGAAGCCACAATATGCTGAATCCAAACAATAGCAAAGTCAGGTTTGCCTATGTAGAGTAATCCATCAGAACCTAACAAAAGAAAACTGAAATCATGTGAAAGAGGATCCTAAGGCCTAGAGGGGGGTGAATAGGCAATTTTAAACTTTTTCGATTATTCTTAATTAAGCATCATGTTAAGAATGACCCAATCCTAGTTGCAATTATCAAGTAAGCGGAAGCGACAAATAAATCACAAAGCAACTACGACAAGGCATTCAATTGATCACAAGCAATGCGATGAGAGTAAGTGCGGAAAATAAATGTGAGAGAGCGACACGGTATTTGTTTCACCGAAGATCGGAGCCGCAACTCCTACTCTCCGTTGAGGCTACCCCTTGCGCACAAGGACCGGCTCGCTCTCGAGCCTAACGCCTCACTTACTCCCCGGTAGTCGTTCCGCCACTCCGGCGAGGTAGACTCCGTCACCCGTACACCGACTCGAGAGTAGTCACACGCCAAGGCCTACTCCCAAGCTCGCGCCTTCACGAAGGATGCCGTCTTCAAAAGTAACAAGCCCGAAATGCCCCGATCATGCCAGATCGAAGAACTTCAATGAAGCTCGGTATTGGGGTTGTGTAATTTGTGGCTTTGGATGATTTGTGGGTGGAGGAATAGCTCTAGAACACCTAATTGATGAGCTATGAATGTGGTAGGTGAAGTGGAGCAGCAAACCTCAAAGTAGCCAGCCACCAGGTAGGTATTTATAGCCCCTAGAGCAAAACTAGCCGTTGCCCCTAGGAAGAGGACAAAATAACTAGCCGTTAGCCTCTACCGGACGCCGTTCGACGGGCACCGAACACCGTCCGACAGAGGCAACTGCTTACAGAAAAGCGGCTTATCGGACGCCGTCCGGTCCTCACCGGACGCCGTCCGACAGCAAGGAAAACTCACGCGCCAAGTCCATCGGACGCTCGCCACCTCACCCATACGCCGTCCGATAGTGGAAAGGACACAAATTTCAACCTGACCGGACGCCGTCCGACAGTGACCATTGAAAGTGGTTTTGATTGGTCGGACGCTGTCCGGCGGCGCCCAGACGCCGTCCGACAGAGGGTGTTTTCGTGAGAAAAGGCTTGAGTGTGTGAGGGAGAGTTTAGGGTATATCTTTTCTCTCTAGATGTCTCACAAAGGAACATTTGGGTATTTTTAGAAGAGGTGGACTATGGAAACCGATTTTCGAGAGGTCGCAAAGATCCGGCATAGTCCGAGTGATTCAAACCCCTTTTGAAATCCAACGAAAAACAGAAAATAAATCCTAACTACTCCTATTCCATACGTGACCTCTTCTCTCGCCCGGTCACGCACTAGAAACCTCGGAGCAGCTCACAAATTTGTCGTCGCTTCGAATTCGGGTTTGCAAAAACGCTGATTCTTCGCTAGGGTTCCGAGAAATCCAAAAACCCCTAGCACTTAATATTAAATAAATTAGACATCAATGCCACTAATAAAAATTAGGGCTCAACGATGCTCACAATCTCCCCCTTTGTGGCACTTGATGGCAACCCAAGAGAGAAAGAAATTTTTGAGCTGCAAACAGGGTTAGTGCAATACAAAGATGCGAGCAAATTTAAAACTAAGATAACCACAACTCGACCACAAGGATGTGCAGATAAGAGAAGCTCCCCCTAAATTAATGCACAAATTTAAAACCACAAGCCAGTAAGGTTCCAAAGACATAAAACGTACCAGAGCAACAATCACAAATTTAAAAGAGTATCGAGGCAATAAATAATATTACAGGGAAAAACGAGCCCTCGATCTCACTACCTCTTACTAACCCATGACTACTCTCTCTAACTTCTCCCCCTTTGTCACCAAGTGACACAAACAGGGAAAAGGTCCTAGTCTTGTTGGTCTTGATCCATATCGTCGCCTCCGTCATCTCCTTGGCCGCCGGAAGAGGAGCCCTGACCCCTGGGACGCTTGGACAAACGCATATGAGCTGCAGAGGGTACCGACCGAGGTGAGGATGGATCATCAAAGAGCTGGGTCGGAGGAGGGTTTTGCAAAGAAAAGTTTAGATGACAACACATCTCTCCACCAGTAAAATGAATCTTACCAGGAGGAGGGTGCTGAACTGGAGGAGCAAAGGATGAAGCACCTTGAGAAGGAACAGGCTGTGGTGGTGGAACATAGGTAGGAGCAGGGCCTGAAGGAGGATATACCCAAGGATGAACCAGTGGTGGGTAGGCAGGTGGGCGTGGAAACACCTGTCGCTGCTCATAGGCCTGAAAACTGTCGTGGGCATGAGAATACCAAGCATATGGATTTGCCCCTTCTGGCACCGGCATAAACATCGCACCCATGTACTGTACAGCTGACTTGAACTCTGCAAATTCATCTGCCAAATACGTCTGCTGCCCTGCCAGATCTGTCATTTCCCTGCGGGTGGCTGCTAGTTCTTCTTTCACTTCAGTGTGAAAACTTCTCATCTCAGTTCGAAGACCTCTCATTTCACCTATCAACGAGTCATACCATGGAGGAGGGGCAGCTGCAGAAGAACCCGCACCAGGCGCTGGCACAAACGGCTGCACTGGAGCAGCAGGAGCAAAAGCAGGAACTGGAGGAGGGGCATCATCACCTGGACGAACCAACTTGGGCTTGCTTCCAAGAGAGTTTAAGAAATTTTTCATTTGGTGCTTCTTTACTTTATTGTTCCAACTTCTTACTTCATCATTGGTTACTCGCTCTGTCCTGGAAAGAAGCAGGCCAACATATGGAGCTAGGGGAAGTGGTCTATTGACCTCTCTGAAAATGGCGTCATCAAACTCTCCCAGAATGGTAGCTCCAATGTTTATGGTCCTGCCTGTCAGAAGATACAACATAAACCAACTGCAAATTGGAAGAATTTTGTCCCGGTTGCCACTCCTAACAAACAATGTGCTTCGAAGAATGAGATTGATCAAGGCAGGCTCCTGACGCAGTTGATTCGCCTGTGTTATATTGATTTCCTCATCATCAAGATCAAGGTACATGAATCTGACTTCTTCAAGTGGAGGATATTTGGCTCTCCAAAATGCATCCTCATATGCCATCTCATTTAGATCGGCGCCTGAATTTGGAGTACCCAATGCAAAATTCATGTTCGCCACTGAGATCCCCTGAATATTTGCATCGACTGAGTGGTAGTAGTTGACCTCTGACTCATCCTCAGCAGGTAGCAGCGTGGCAAAGAACTCGTAGTTTCTTTCTTTAGACCATGTCAATTTCTTGTTTGAAATCAAAGCTGCCAAGCTTGGAGTAGAACTGAAAATGGTGTAGACCTCAGGTCCTACGGCTGCGGTGATTTCATCCCAGTCAACACAATGGGGGTCCCTAGGACCAGTCTTGGGAGCAGAAAAACACATATACAGCTGCTTCTGAAACTTGGTGTAAAACCGGAAATCCCTGGTATCCTCTCGCCGCTGAGGGAACCATCTGGCATATGATACATCCCGCTTTTTCCTCAAAGTCTCCATGGATAGCTTAAGGACCATAGTGTCCACAGGATCATCCTCAGCAATCACTGTTTCAGTAACGTCATCATCTGCCGGGTCCTCGGCATAGGTGTCATCGTCAGCATCCTCGGCGGTCGCAAAAGAAGACCCCGCAACCCGCGTCCAATGTAATCCTTGATCTGGCTGCTGCTGTATATCCCCTCTAGTAGCTTTTCTTGGGCGAGGAGGAGCGGCACTGCTAGCCGTCTCATCAATGTAATCAGGATCACCCCGGCTGCCACTGTCACCGCGACCACTGAAGGTCCTGCCAAGAGCCCTGCCAAGCTTCCTCAACGATCGCGACATCTCGAATCAAGCCCTCTGACAAACTTTCCACTGAAGAAACAATCCACTGACAAGAATCCACTGACCAAGTGACCGCCACACCACGAGCCAAACCTAGATACGAGCGCGGGAAAATCCTATTCAAAACCTAGAACTCGGTAATCAAAGGAATATGCAAGAAAAAAGGCGGGAAGCCGTTACCGAGCCCTAGAGGGGAAGAGGATGCCGCCGTGCGCGAGGGGATCGTCCCCTAGGCCTCTCCCGGTAGGGGAAATGAGGGGAACTCGACGGAGACGACGCGCACGAATCGGGCCGCCAAACTCCAATCCCCGCAGTGGGAATCGAAGAGGAGGACGAGGGGGTGCCGGAGGTGGTGGTGGTCGTCGCCGAAGATCGCCGGAGGGGCCTCCCCGGAGAGGAGGAGGAGCAGGGGCAGCGCCGGTTTGGAAGGAAAGAGGAAAAGAAATGAGGAGAGAGGGAGGCGGAGAGGTAAGTTATACAGCGATCTGCGCGGTTGGGCCCTGTCGGACGGCGTCCGATGGTTATCGAACGGTGTCCGACAGTAAGGGTGCAGCGCAGAGGAGCCTCGTCAGACGGGGTCACGGAGAGGCCAGACGGCGTCCGACAAAAGGATTGCGGCTCAAATTGAACTTAGTCGGACGGCGTCCGGTGGTGACCGGACGGCGTCCGACAGTATGAATTCAGCCCACACAAGACCCTGTCGGACGGCGTCCGATGAAGGCGGATTTCCCAGCTGCTTGCTCTTCTGACCAGTGGGCCCCACCAGTGCAAGAATTTTTATAAAAATAATGTTTTGAAGTGATATTCTTCATTTTTGCTCAAAATTCAAAGGAAGATTCAAATGTAAGCAATTTGAAGTGATTTTAAAATTTTTAATTTTGAAGGGATAAGATGGTAAGTTGACAAATGAAACCAAATTAAATTCAAAAACTTAAATTTTGATCTTAGAGACCAAGAAAATGTGTGAACCCAAATTTTGCCTTGATTTCTCATATAGGCATAAAATATCGAGCATAGGGGTTCACTTTAGAGTTTAAACACATGTTTTTGAATTTTGGCTCCTTTTCAAATATTTTCAACAATTTTGATGCCATATGATTTTCAAGAGAAGAAATATGCATATGGAGCAAATTTTTCAAAGGGGATAAGATTTTCAAAATTAGAAGTTTGAAGTGATAAGACGATAAGGATAGTCTATTAAGTTCAAATTTGTTTTGGCTTGAAATATAGGACAAGAATGTGCTAACCCAAAATCAAATTTATCTTTTCACCACTAGAGAGAGTTTTGAGATCATGAGTTGAAACTAAACTCCCCCTAAATGTGACAAGGGTCAAAAGCAAATGGAAAAATTCAAATAAGACCCAAAAACTCACAAAATCCAATTAACACGCATTTGACCTATCTAGTATGTTGAGTTCATTTCTTAATTTGCAAAACCGTGCCTCATCCAAGGGTTTGGTGAAAATATCCTCCAATTGATCTTCCGTTCGCACGTGGGCAAGCACAACGTCACCCTTTGATGTCGGATGTCGATGTGCTTTGTACGGGAATGTTGGACCGGATTGTTGGCTATTTTCACCGCACTTTCATTATCGCATAGAAGCGGCACTTTTTCAAATTTTAGCCCAAAGTCACTAAGCATCCGTGTCATGTACAAGAGTTGAGCACAACACCCCCCCGCCGCTACATATTCCGCTTCCGCGGTAGATAGCGCCACGGAGTTTTGCTTCCTCGAAGTCCATGACACGAGTGAGCGTCCTAGCAAGTGACAACCCCCCGAGGTGCTTTTGCGATCAATTTTGCAACCGGCATAATCCGAGTCGGAATAGCCAAGAAGCTCAACACGCGCTCCCTTGGGGTACCAAAGACCTAGGCTAGTAGTGATTTTTAGATATCTCAAAATGCGTTTTACGGCAACAAGATGCACTTCTTTAGGGGATGATTGAAAGAGAGCACACATGCACACGCTAAACATAATATCGGGTCGCGTAATAACTTCGTATAGCATACATTATACGAAGTTATACGAATTGAGTTTAATAAAAATATAAATAATTTAAATCTAAATTTGAAAAGAATTTTACTATTTTGACAAAATTTGATTTAATCAAATTATGTTTAAATTTTATACAAAAAATTGGAAATTATTTTAAATTTTTTTCCAGTGGGCCCAACCCCTTTCTTTCTCTTTCTCTTTCTCTTTTTCTTTTCTTCCTCCTTCTTTTCTTCTTCCCCATTTCTTTCTTTTTCTTCCGCCTTGTCTTCTTCCTCCGGCCGAGGCCGTGGTGCCACCTCCTTGCCAGCACCGCCCCCCTCCAGAAGCTCGCCGACGCCACCGGCCCCACCTTCCCTCGCCCACTTGCACCGTGGACCCCGCCGCCTTACCCCGTCCTCGGCGTGCAATCCGCGCCATGGGACCTGCTGCCTTGTCCTCTTGCGACGCAACTTGCTCGCCGTCGGTCCCACTGCTGTCGGCTGAAGATTGCTCGCCGTCACCTATAAATATCGTCGGCCTCGTCGCGTCCCTCCTCCATTCTCCCTCTCTGCCTTTTGCTTCACCGCCGCGTCGTGTTTCCCCTCCGGCCGAAGCATCCTCACGCCACCGAGCCTCACCGAGCCGCCTGAGCTCCAATCCGCGCCACCCCAAGCTCCCCTCACCTCCCAGTAGCTCGCCGTATCACCAACACCTCCCTTCTCCTCACCGGCGACCACTTTCACCGTGCGCCGCTGCTTTCCTCCGCCCTGAGCTGCCGCCAGCTCGCCGCCATCGATTTCAAGTGCCGCCGACCCCTCCCCTAGAACCCCCTCGGCTTCCTCTTCATTTCCCCTCTGCCGCCCCGACAAGCCGCGCCGCCAGTCGCCAGAAATGCCGCCACCCGAGCTACTCCGCCGCCTCCCCTGTTTCCTCTGTCTGACGAGTGGGCCACGGCCGTCAGCTCCTTCTCCTCAACTTGGAGCCAGGCCGAAGCTCCCCCCCCTCGTGCCAGGCCGAAGCTCCCCCCCTCGTGCGATTTGTTTTCTGGGCCACGCCTGGTTAGCCGGCCCAACTCTCTTTCTCCTATTTTATTTATTGCAGAAAAAATTATTATTTTGCATCTTTAAAAATAAAAATCCATTTTCAATGAAATAAATTTCTACAAATTCAAAAAAATGCACATTGTAATTTTAAAATGTCATTTGCACCATTTTGATCCATATTTTTGTATGTGCATTTATTGTGTGTTTTATCTGTTTTCCCTAGATTCGAACGCAGACGCCATTGGAACCGAAGATCCGTCTAGACCTGATCATGCCCCGGGCCAGGCCGGGTTTTGGGCCGGGCTTGAAGAAGCCCGGTCCCACGGGACCAAGCCCGAGCCCGGCCCGGCCTAGCCCGATGCACCAGGCCTTGGATTCGGGCCCGAGTCCCTAAAGCCCGGCCCGGTCACGGCTTCGCTCGCAGTTTTCCTAGGCTCGGCCCGGCCCGGCAGCCGGGCTTTAGATCGATGCCCGAGCCTGGCCCAGTGCACCGACCGGGCCGGGCTCGCTGAGCCGGGCTGCCCATGAACGGGTCTAGATCCATCTAGATGCCCGAAAAACCGCATTTACGGCAAGTCATTGTTAGCTTTTCCCCTACAATATTTGTTGATCATATTACTGCCTAGATTTCTAAATGATTTACTAGATTTGCTAAGTGCATATTATATTAAAATGTAAAAATGCTAGTTGATTAGGCTGATTAGTTAAATGCCCAGAAAATTAATTATTATCGTATAAACCTAATCCTTGTCAACCCTGGAATTATATAACTTGTTTATTGCCATTTCATTGATTAGTTAATCGTTAAATGCTTAGCCCTGCTGTTTATTGTTTATAGTTGTCACTGTTATTTCATGTGAAATGCAATGGTTGAAAGCGTGATTTAAAGACAGTTTAATGATGTCATGTTTGATAAAATGGGATTATTGCGATACAATAGTTATTGTTATAATGGAAAATTATTTTTGAAAAATCCTGATTTGGGTGGATGGGTGTATGGATTGGTGCAGTACGCATGAGACTCTGGCCCAATGTCGGAACCACCCAAATCCTTTAGGACCGAGTCCTTGAGGTAGACAAACTAAGTTCAACAGTGCTGGTATGGGCAGGCCCTGGTTGAGTACCCTTCAAACTCTTAGTTCGGGCATCTCACTTGGTGGAATAGGCAGCGAAGAATCCGTAGCACACGGTGTCGCACAGAATCCGTGGTTAACGGAATTGATCCGTGGATAACGGAAACCGCTCAGAGTTGAGCAAAATTTGACAGTGCCTGTAGAACACGGTGCCACAGAATTGAGTGCAGAATCCGTGGATAACGGTGTCTAGGCAGTAATAGTAATGGCAAAACGGGCTCGGATCAAAGGTAAACACACGACAATTTTTTTGGACTCTAGGACAGAACAGATCTGAAAACAAAGATAAGGGGTGTTCTCACCAGGCAACCGTCGCTCTGATACCACTTGATGCGCCTAAGGTCGGCCCGATCTTCTGGAGAGAACGATACGTCGATTTGCGAGATGATGATGCCGTGATATTCGGCTACCAACCAGCAAGGCTAGAAACCGGCAATCGCAATACCACCAACTCGAGTGTTATCAACCGTGACCAACACGATCGATCTTAATCCCTGCGAGCAATCGAGAAACTTGCAAGAATCAAGTAGATAGCAAATGATACAAATCAGTATCTCAAACGAAAGGTGAGGTTCTGTTTCCCGAATCGGGCGGTCTAGTCGACACGCGCAATCACGGGGAGGGACACACAAGGGGTCTACCAAACACAACAAAACCTAAGTGACAACGTACGACGGCGGAGGCCATATATAGAGGGGTGACCAGCACAGGGGCGCCGTCCACCACCCTAGGGTCGGCCACCACCAGTACCCTAACATACATGGGCCGTAGGCCCAAAAATAAGGTGACGCAGCACCCTGAGATTGTGGTCCGAGACCTTCTTCTGTGTTTTGCCGACGCTGCTGGACGAATTCAGATGTGGGCCTGGATCCATTGGAAAGCTGATCTCCAAAGCTTTCCAACGAGTGGTCACACGCCGAAATCGGAGTTCGGGAGCCCGAGTTACGCCCGTTTGGAGTCGTCGGGCTGCTGGATGGTCGAACCGGATTTTCTAGTGTCTTGGGCTTCCATATGGGCGTCCCTTGGCGCGTGGACCTTCCTCGGGGTGCATGCTTGATGCGTTGGTCCTTTGTCTTGGGCTTGAAAGGCCGAGCTCCTGGATTTAGGCCTCTAGGTGATGACAGAGTCGTAACGTCGAGTGTGGGCGAAGTAGACGGTGCTGTCGAAGTGGAAGTAGAAGCAGCGGTCATATCCTTCGTGTTGATGTCCTCATCATACCTTGTGGTGGTTTACTTTGTAAATTACCTCTTGTGGGTAAAGCGTGCAACCTTTACAGAGTGTAGAACTGTCTAGACAGCCATGCCCACGGTCAAGGGCGGGCGATGGAGCGCTGTCTCATGGTAGTATTCAATTTGTTTTCGAAATGACACTTTAAAAGAAAACCACGACAGAACGTCGTGGGTCTTGTTTTGGGCCTTCGCAGCAGGACGCTGTGAAGTGATTGAGTTAGCATGACGGGCAGTCATGAGATTTGCATGGCAGCTAGCCATGAGATTATGATTTTGACATGGCGGATAGCCCTGAGATTTTAATTTGGCCGTTAGCCCTGATATTGGATTTCTATGGCAGATAGCCATATGATTATTGGATGGACATGGCAGGTAGCCATGAGTTGCCCGTGTTGGGTTAAAACCGATGGGTAGCCGGAGATTCAAAATAAAGATATTTGTTTTAACTCTTTTTTACATTTCAAAGATATAGGAAAAATTTATAAAGTTGGCTTTCTGCAAATAAAACCCTAATCCCTCCTTTGCTAAAGCCCTCATATGCATCTGTCAATTTGGCTTGCGAGTATTTGCACATATACTCACCCTCGCGTTCACTCGCGGGGCTACTCATTCCAACGAGCAGGACCGGATGCTCAGTATTACGATCCGGACAATGGTGAACCCGAAGACGGCGACTTTGCCGATGGTTTTCAGGACGTGGATTTCTCCGACGCCTAGGATCGCTACTACAGCCTTGCCTATGGGATTGTGTTGGAGTTCTCTTTTGGATTTTACCTTGTACCCATGCTTCCGCAGTTGTATGGCCTGCGTGCCAGATTTTTGTATTATGAGCCTTAACGGCCGCACTCTGATGTAATATTTAATAATAAGAATGATTATGATCGAAGTTCTAGAAATCTGTGTGTACTAGCTACTGATCCAGGGACTAGTACAGTAAGGCACAGAAGGGACTCGACATGTCCAGGTGGGTCCCGACACAAATCAAAAGTGATGCTATGCATACGTGGCCTATGCTCTAAGAAAATTTAGTATATGGTGTTACATATGGTAGTAGAGCATCAATCCTTAATGTGCGGGCACGGGCATATGGCGCATGGCATGTGTTGGCCCAGAGTAGTCGCTTGGCATGGCATATGGGTTGACATTGGACAAATGGTCGCATATCGAGAGGAGGTCCTAGACATTTGCTGCATTTGCGGTGTGATGACGAGGGTGTCAGCCTATTAAGGGGGAGTGAGGGTAATATCCCGTCTCGTTGAGATGTGTGGCCTCTAAGAGAAATTTGTATTTGATGCATATGCGTTGTTTTGACGAGGGCGTCAGCCCATTAAGAACGTGTGTGTAGTATCTGGCCTGCTATGATATGTGGACTCCGATTTAAGGATTAGACACTTCGATGTAAATTGCACCAAACAAAGAGAACCCAGAATCTTGAATTTTCAGACGCTTCGGTTCAACAAGTACCGAACACTCTAGTCCAATCACTGGGTACCCCGCTGAAAATGAAAAAAAATCAGGGGGAATGACAGAGAACCTCAAATCTCCAAATTTTAGACATTCCGGTCGCACGCACACAAGACACTGGTATTTAGACCAGATACTATGATGGTTATTTGAAAATTTAAAAAAGAGGCCCAAATCTTGAAATTTTTGACAGCTTGATGGCCTTCTTATCGGATACTATGATACTTTGAACTGGATAATCTGACCCCTGAAAGTGTAAAACCAAGTGATTTGAGATTAGGATGTGATGTGTGTCTTTATTCTAGGCTATACTTCATCCGATGAGCATTTGAGACATCTAAAAGTTTTTTTCATCGCATCCTTCTTAACAGTTGGCTGTCATTACAACTCAAATTTAAAACTATAACATACACATCTAGGGAAAGCTGATCTTCTTTTCTTTTCACCTTTTGAGAAATTTACCATGCTTTTAGTAATGTCACTATGTCGATTAAGCCTGCTTATAATTTCATTTAAACCATTTGTCCAAAGGTCGTTTTGTCATTAAGAACCAAAATTAAATCAGGGGCCTAGATGCATTTTCAATGGTGGCAGGAGATAGTAGACCTGCCCACCGGGCCGACCCGGTTCGGGCCCGGTTGGTTCGGTTACTGTGCGAATTGAACTTGGGCCGAGACCCATGCCTAATGGCCACCGAACCAAACCGGACTGGCCTAGTTTTATATGGGCCGGTTTATTTTTTATTAAAAATATCTAAATAAATTTAGAAAAAGCCCTATATTTCACAAATATGCACTATAAATTGCGTAAATACATTATATATCATTAACACACACACACACACACATATCGAGGAAGGTTAGCGTACTCTTAGGAGTAGACATTATAGTCTTGTGATGCGACATTCTTTGAGTCTTTCTTTCATATAAGGTATAATGAATTAATTACACCTGATGGCTCTAGTGAGCATTACTCTAATCCTCCTGAGGTGGCTGAGCCCACTCCTGACTTGGAATTGAGGAGTAAAAGGCAAAGGACTGAAAAGTCATTTGGTGATGATGTTGCCATCTATTCTGTGGATGACGAACCACGTACCCTCGCCGAGGCTTATGCATCTCCTGATGCAAAGTACTGGAGGGAGGCAGTCCATAGCGAGATGCAATCCATCATCGCTAATGGAACGTGGGAAGTCGCCGATCTTCCTGTTGGGTGTAAACCGGTGGGCTGTAAATGGATTTTTAAGATAAAGCGGAGACCCGATGGTACAATTGAAAAGTACAAGGCTCGTCTAGTGGCTAAGGGTTTCACTTAGAAGGAGGTTGAGGATTATTTTGATACCTATTCCCCTGTGTCAAGGTTACCCACCATACGTGTGCTTTTAGCACTTGCAGCTGCATATAAACGTCTAGTCCATCAAATGGACGTAAAGACTGCTTTATTTAATGGAGAGCTGGATGAGGAGATCTACACGCAGCAACTAGATGGTTTTGTGGTAAAAGGCCAGGAGAATAAGGTTTGTCGCCTGATTAAGTCCTTGTATATATGGTCTTAAGCAAGCCCTCAAACAATGGTATGAGAAATTTGATAACACATTGAAATCTGTTGGGTTTTGTGTCAACGAAGCAGACAGGTGTGTGTATTATCGATTTTGTGGGGATCATGGCGTCATTCTATGTCTTTACGTGGATGAAATATTGTTGTTTGAGACTAACTTGGATATCATCAATGAGAGAAAAGATTTTCTTTCCACGAATTTTCATATGAAGGATTTAGGAGAAGCTGATGTTTTTCTGAATGTCAAGCTTATAAAGGGTGAAAATGGGATTATGCTTTCACGATCCCATTATATGGAAAAGATCCTAACCTGTTTCGGGTACATGGACTCTAAACCTGCCTCCATGCCCTATGATCCTAGTTTGAGACTTAGGAAGCACACTGGTGAAGGTATTAATCAACACCTATACTCACAAGTAATTGGATCTTTGTTGTATCTCTGTAGCGCAACTAGACCCGACATCTCGTATGTTGTATGCAGCTAGAGCCATTACATGACAAATCTAGGAGATAGTTATTGGGTAGCACTACATCGAGTACTTAGGTACCTTAAAGGTACCATGAAGTTTGGAATCCATTACTTGGGCCATCCAACTGTCTTAGAAGGATTCAGTGATTATAACTGGATTAGTGACTCGGATGAGATGAAGTCTATTAGTGGATATGTTTTCACTTTAGCTGGTGGAGCTGTGTCTTGGAAGTCTGCTAAACAGACGGTCATAACACGCTCAATCATGGAGGCTAAATAAGTAGCACTTGATTCAGCTACGGTGGAGGCAGAGTGGCTTAAAGAGCTTTTGTCTGATCTACTCATGCTGGAAAAGCCAATTCTAGTAGTCTTAGTATATGCGATAACCAAACTGTTTTAGTCAAGGTTAAGAGTAGAAAAGACAATATGAAGTACTCGAGGCATATTAAGATAAGACTTAAGTCTATTCGTCATGCAAGAGAGACGAGTGTTATTGATATAGAATACACTCAGTCTGATAGTAATCTAGCTGATCCTTTTACAGAGGGTCTATTTAAAATGACTATCGAAGTAGCATATAGAGGAATGAGGCTTACACCCTGCTAGTGGTAACCAATAGTGGTAACCCATCCTAAATGAATGGAGATCCCGCGAAACAGGTCCTGAGACAACTAAGCTATGTGGTACCGTCAGCCACACCTCTCTATAGTAATCGTCAGCTTCACCTCTCTATAGTCCCATTAGCTGCAGTGCTTAATATGTAGGAAGGCTGTGGTTAAAACCTCTTAATGAGTTTAGAATCTTTCATAAGATTAGGGAAATGTCCTACAGGATTCACGTGAAGAACAAACATGTTGTCGTGATGCATGAGAGTTCGGGGGTATACTCTCTAGTAAGCTCATAAAAAGATATAACGATATGACCATAACGTCTTTCCCTGCTAGAGGTGCAAACATGCAGCCTAGTACTGTGTGTTATCTATATGAATGCTCGCACATCAAGGCCTTGGATCAAGGCGTAGTCCTCCACTATCTGTATCGAGCTGGATTACTTATATCTAAATATAGGTTCAAACCTATATGGTACCTATGTTGAATAACAGTATATTAAACAGATTTATACGGCGATGATACTTTTGATGATCGAGGCAAAAGGTTGAGGATTGTTGGGCTTTTGCCTATTATCTGGGCCTAGCCCATTCGGCCGGTAAAAGAAGCAGAGAGGGGCAGCGCTGCTGCCCTTGGGGGTGAGCTCGCATCGGGTTCTCCCGAACCCTAGCTGGAGGTGGTGGCGGCAGCCGTTGGAGTTTCTGACGAGCGTAGGTACGTGCGCGTGAGCGCGTGGCCGTCGTTCTCGAGGTTGTTGCGTAGACGTCGCCTATATGGGGAAGCCCCACTCCACCCACGGAGTCCTTGGTTTTTGCTCGGTTTCCCCTTTCCCTCCTCACTCTCAGTACACCTGTGGCCGTCACTATTCACCGGAGGCTCGGCGTCGTCGCCGCCGGCGCGTGCTGTGGTGGTGCTTCCTCCCTCGTCTCTGGTACCCGTAGGCCACAGGGTGGTCACCGTGTTGATGCGCTGCTTCTTCGTTCTCCTCGGGCTCTTCTCCTTGGCTTGGCAGTGGTTGGGGGGTGACGACATCATATCTTCGATCCATTTCGTCGGTGGTGCTACATAGTACGGCGATCTGATTTCTAGGATAGTGCCATGTTCACGCTTTGCCACTGCTCACTGCTTTGCCGACTCGGATTCGGCGCACCATAAGTGTTTGTGCTCCTTCCTTGTGTGCAACAGGCCGATTGGGCATCTAGGGACCTATTATTTGAATAGAGGCCGATCCCAATCAGGGTATTTGCATTGTGGTTTTGTGGGCCTAATATACTGTTCGATGATGACTGCGTCAACTAAGAAAATCTGTTTAGGCTGTTGTGTAGTTTGTTCAGCACTGCTTTGTAATTCCTTTATGTGAGAATTCATTGTTAATATATGTTGCTGCCACTGATTTAGTTTGTTGGTCAACTAGCTGCTAAATTCACATCTAATTGAAGAATTGATATTGCTTTATGCATTGTCTTTTGCTGGTTGATTGTTGATCAATACTGTGTTGTGTTTAGTGGTGTTTTGCCACTGATTTGGACTGTTTTTGGTGCAGTCAAACTGCTCTTATTGATGTTTCTAAATTGGTGGAAAATTTGCATATTTTGTTATACATTGAATTGATTTCCTGGACTTTGTACTTAGAGCAGTGTTCATATATCGCTTAGGCCTAAATTTTAGCATAATAATCTATGATATTAAGCCATCTTTAATCGTTGGAAGGCTAACTTGATTAGCAACCCATTAAAGCAATCTGAGAGCAATCCCTTTTCAATTAAATCTGAGCTTTGATGTAATCAGCTACAGCCTATTGTCAATAAATACAAGCAGAAATTGTTATCTATACTTTCTCATCTTCTCGGCGAAATATGTGGTACAAACCACTGTTTTCGTGCAAACCCGTGAAAACCATATATAAAAGTTTTGTAAATTCGTGAAAAAATTACTGAAGATAGGTATGTGCACGAACTACATCATCACAAAATCTCAAGTCTAAACTTTTTTTTTGTCTTTTTTGTTTCTCCCAAACGATGTTGAGTTTATCTTTTTTGTTTCTCCCAAACGATGTTGAGTTTAGACTTGAGATTTGGTGGTGATGTAGTTCGTGCACATACCTATCTCCAGTAATTTTTTCACGAATTTACAAAACTTTTATATATGGTTTTCACGGGGTTTGCACGAAACAGTGGTTTGCACCACATATTTTGCCCATCTTCTCTTGTGACCCCTTTGGATGATTTTGGAACAATGAAAGAACTTCTGGGCTTTCATTCTTTAGAATAAGTAAATCAACAGTGCTCCAATATCTTACCTTCTTACAGAGGTGAACGCAAGAGGTAACTAAGCTCATAAGGGAAGAATCTCTGGGAAGACTGGAAAGTTGCATCAATATAATGGGAGCCCCAATAAAAAACCCATTAATCAGGAAAACAAATGTCTCGTGCATAGCCACAGGCATGAAACATCTCTCATGGTTGCCTTTTGGATGGATGGATGTTCTGCCACAACCTGTCCAAAGATGGTATGTTTGGTATCCCATTCCACAAATAATCACTACGTTTATCCTGTTGCTTCCCATTGATTTATTTATGTACCCAGAAAGAGTAGAACAATGAGAGAGAGAGAGGGGGGGTTATAGTACTCTCCAACAGATTAAAATAACAAATGTGAAAAATATAATATGCAACTTGTGTATCCATTTGCAAAAGATTGGCAAAGAAACACAATCAGCCCACATTGTTTGTTTCTTACTTCAAAAGAACAAAGAAATCCACATTGTTTGTTTCTTACTTCAAAAGAACAAAGAAATAACGAAGATATACAATAAGCACACCAATTGTTCGTTTCTTGTTTCACAAAATTTTGCAAAGAGGCTCATATAAGCAGTTAATTAAAGGCTTCTATGAATGTTTTAAAATCAGTTGTTTAAAACTTCTACAGAATGAGGCAACAAACTCTTTCATTGTTTTTTTGGCGAAAAATGAACATATAAAATATTTCGGTACTAGTGGTAAAATTGCATTTAGGTCACACCTATTGCTACACGAAATGTTTCGTGAGGGCAACATTACAAGAACCAACAGGGCACAGAGAGCATTTTCTGGCTATAGTGTTAGCAAAATGAATGCCCCACAATAATTTCAGTGTCCTAAAAAATGTATGAATTTATTGGGGACGTATGTTGTTGTTGACAGGAACATTGTCACTCTCACTTTGTAAGATCAGAAAATCGCTAACACCATATATTCCATTGCTGCCAACCATAAACATTTAGCGTGTTTAGACAATGAACAATTTTGGCCTTAAGATACCTTGATTGGAGCTGCCCATCAAATCTAATCCAACAGTTGTTGACAATTGCTACCTCCAGGGACCAGGAGGAACCACTCCACACTAGATTGAGATCTTCTGACTTTATTTGGCCACTGACATGTGGGCCACAGTAGCACATGGGCCCACATGTCAGTGACCCAAGTCAGAGGCAGTAAAGTCAGAGGGTTATCTAATAATTTTTCTCTCCTTTCTGCCACCATATTGACCACACTGCCCATCTTCAGACACTGCTTCACCACGCCGCTCATGGCCATGCCTCTGCCTATACCCTACCCATGGCACCCACCACGGTGCCCCAAAAATTTTTTCTAATATCAATTCAACCCGTCATATAGTAGGAGTGTTGCCCTAGGCGGCACCTAGGAGTGCCTAGGCGCTCGTTAGCAGCACCCCACCATGAATTGCATATAGTCGGCAAGCTAGGCAGTGGAGCTACCTTGGTGGGTCACAGGTTTCTCCTAGCGGTTCAAGGTGCATCGAGGTGGCGCGACTCCAAGGTGGTGGCGACACTGTTCTAGCTCCCATTTGCCATCTCAGAGCTCCGTGAGGCCATTATTGTCATCTCTAACTTTGGTGCCCTGTTGCTATTGCTGTCACATGGTTGCCCCGAGGTCATCATCTCATCATTGTCCTTGCCTGTCGAACAAGAGAAGGGAGAAGAGAAGGGAGAAGAGGAGAGCAACAATGGCAAGGGGCGGTGGTGCTGCTTGGGATGGAAAGGAGGGCAGCTGAGCAAGAGTGGCAAGTGGAGGCAGCTGTTGTTCGGGATGGAAGGGAGAGAACAGGATGTAAGAAATTCTAACATGTAAAAAATTGGGCCTTGCGAGCTTTTGGCAACGCTTGGACCCATATGTGTAAACAACAAGAGTTTCCTTCCACCCCGCCCATTCATTTTCTCAAGAGACAGCGCCAATCATCCCTTCCCCCTCTTCTTCTTCCCCTTTCCTTTCTTCCTCTTTCCCTTATTCATCTTCCCTTCTATGGTGCTTCCTATGCGTCTGCCTAGGCATCACATAGGCAGGATAGGCGCTAATCGACACCCTACATCTTGACTAGCGCATAGAGAGGTGGAAGCCTCTTTCCCACTTAGAAAGTCAGGGGGTTTTGTGAAAGCGTCAAAAATGGGATTTCCACATCTCAATATATGAGCCTTTCCTCGTGGATTGAAAAGACCAAATCTGACGTTAGCATGTTAGCACCTAATGGGCTATGCACTGAATACGTACCTGTAATTTAGCCACTAATTGAAAGTTAAAGCCTTAAGGATACAACTAATGGGCGATGTAAACAACAGTTGAAATGAAATTGGGAAACAATATAGATAAATTAAATTGGCCAAGCTACAACGTGTACATAAACAAGCATAGCAAATACTAGCTAGAAAGTTGAAACAAAGCACATGCTTTTGGAACAGAAAGGTGAGAAGTGGTTACTGATACCGCGCAAACCCTGCTTTCTCAAGTACATGAGTCACATATATCCACCAATAAAAAATTGTGACCAGTAATTCCATTGCTGAAATCAACATATAAAAGAGCTTACCACAAACATGAGGTGCAACTTTCAGCTATTAGCCTGAGAACAAGGATGAACCATAAAAAATCTCCATTTAAAGATGGACTTTGGCAGGGTTTTCTCCAGCGCGAGCTGTAGCATAAAAATCCAAGAGGCCAGGAACAGCATCCATGAGAGGGCCAATTCTTTTTGCAAAACGTTTGTCGCTGTAATGCACTAATTGGCGGAAACCAAGACCTTTTGGCAGCAATCCCTTCTTCTGCAGCATCTTTACAACAAAATGTCGTGGCACCATCCACTTCTCTATGCTGTAGTTGAGTACCATAGGTTTCTCCACGATGAACTCTGGCTCCAAGCCAGCCTCAGAGAGCAAGAAATCTATCTTGCGGCGAAGTGTTTCCTCATGGAATTGTAGCACATCAAGCCTTTTCAATACTGCAATGCCGACTTTGTCATTGGAGCAACCAAGAGTGCTCCCCAAGAGCTGTATTTGGCACAGAAGTTTCTCCTCAGATAGTTTTAGAACCCTTGGCTGCATGCGAACAGCATCACGAATCTTCTCCATGGAGCAACCAAGAGTGCTCCTCAATAACTCCATTTTTGCTGCAATCTTGTCTTCGGAGATGCAACACACTATGCCCACCGCCTGCTTGAACGCCATCGAGGAGCGGGGCGCACCAAGCTGGTCAGCACGCAGCACGAACTCCTTCACTCGTTCTGGATTGAACACGAGCAGCCACGAGCTGCCCGCCAACAGTTTGACAATATCACAAACACTTAACCCGCACTGCTCAAGCAGCGCGATGTTCGGCTTGACGACCTTCTCGAGATTGGACGCCAGGAAGTTCCTATTCCTCCTCAGGGTCTGGAGGAGTTTGTCGAAGGAACCGAGGAAGGGGATCCAGAACTCGAGCTTCGCGGCGATGTCGCAGGAGCGGAAAGCCTGGGCGCCAACCTGGAGGAAGCGGGCGATCTGCGGCGCGGACAGGCCATAGCGGTCGCGGAGGAAGGAGAGGCGTGGGCCGATGTTGTCCACACTAGCGCGGAGGAGCAGCGGGTCGGAAGCGACGGCGGCGGCGATGTCGGGGCGGGAGAGGCCGGCGCCGGAGAGGAGGGCGACCACGGCGTCGGCCTTGGAGGCGAAACCGGGGTGGAGCAGCTTCTTGGACGCTTTGAGGGCTTGGGCGCGGGTGAGGCCGCAGGTGGCGACGAGGTAGTCCTCGACGGCGAATGGGGTGGTGGAAGAGGCGGAGGTGGAGAGGAGTAGCGCGCGGAGGTGGAGAGAGCACGAGGTTGCAACGGTGGTGGCATTGGAGGCTACGCGGAGCGGCGAGGGGAGCTGTTTTCGGACACGGAGTAGCATGGCGGCGGCGGCGGCGGCGGCGGCGTCAAGGACCAGAGGTTTTTGTTCGGCATTGGGGAGAGCTTTGATTCGGAGGTCAGGGGGAGCAGCAGACCGGATCCGGATCCTCTGTGATTGCAAATAAATGCAGAGGACAGTAACTGCACAGGATCTGTATCCGCAGCAGATCTGGCTAACGGGCCGGACCCAGTTCCAGGTTCTGTTCGCTGCTAGAACAGAAGGAATCTGCGATTCATTTGACGTGGGTTGGCTCGGTCGGCCCGATTTTCGTGTAATATATCAAAAAAATAAAAAAAATCAAAAAATTCAGAAATGTGAACCATAATCATGTAAATAATTAGAAAAATTAAAATATATATGACAAAATAATTAAAATGCATTGTGGAGCTTTTTTATTAACGTGTATTTACATAGCTGCCTCGTTAAAAAACTTTACCTAGTAAAAACTCAATTTAAGAAAATCTTGGCAAAAAAAAAAGAGTACAGCCTAAAGCTTTACAATACAAGCATAAAAAATTTTATGGCCTTCTTCAATCTTCATCAAGTTTTAAACCCCCGAATGCAGCCGCCAACTCCTGATTTCTCGGCGACGATGTTTTGCTATCTTTTTTCGACTAATGCCCAATCCTCTGTACTCAGGAGTATTTCGACCATATCACTATGGAGGGAAGTCCGTCCCTCCAGTATTCTCTCAGCGAGGCTAAAAGCGGACTCGAAAGAAACTGTAGAGACCAGAACAGTTAACACATCTCGTGCTAGTATGGATAACACCGGATATGTTCCACTATGCTGCTGTCACCATTGAAGAATATTAAACTCTTCTTCCTGAAAGTCGATGACGCCCTTTGCTAGATAGGAGGCAAGCTCGCTAATAGCTCCATGTGATGCCTATGTAGTCGGGCGAGTTGCACTGTCCGAAAAACTTTAAGTGTCCTTGCCCATGATAGTCTTCCAAAAGGACATCTTTCTCTCCATCTGTTGAACTGGTGGTGGTCATGGTGGACGAACTCCTGCATACTTTTCTTCATATTTTCTATATAAATCATTAAGTTTACTTCTAACTTCTTAAAAATAATTTAAATAATCTATTCCAGTAGCAACACCAAGTTGTGTTAGAGTATTAGTTAATCTAGAAAGTTTAGCTCTAGGGTATAAAAGAAAAATAAAACAATATAAGAATGGAACATCTCTCTAGTATTTTAAATATTTAGCTTTTATATGGCTAACTGCATCAAATAAAATAGGATCATTTTCAAACATTTTTAACTGATTAGCAATGTAATGAATAGACATAATAATAAAAGATATAGTCTCATACATAGTAGAAGCGCTAACGGTAGCTTCATAAAAGATATCAAGAAATAAATGTAAATGAGTAAGTACCTACCAAATTTGTGGAGTCAAAAGTGGCGTACCATCTTGAGTTGGACACCGCGTGTTAATAAAAACTTCAAAAACCTGTCTATATGGTAATATATGTTATAACATAAGATAGGTGGAATTCCACCTAATATGTATGTCTAGGCCAAATTTTCTAGGCTGAATAGATGACGCACGACAATAATTTTTTCATGCAGCAATTCTTGTATTAGAATTATTTAAAAATGAGATTGCATCACGAATAACTTGAAGATAAGGTTGTAATCTTTTTAAAACACATTTAACAATTAAATTAATAATATGACATGCACAACGTTGATGTATTAAAAAAGATTCGGCGTACGTAGATAAAACATGTTTAAAAATATTGATGGCACTAGTATTAGCAGATGCATTATCCATGGTAATAGCCAAAAATATATCGGTTATTTCAAATTCTTAAACAACATTCATAATGCAATCAACAATATTCTCGCCGATGTGATTAACATTAATAAGGCGAAGAGCAATTACTCTTTTTTATATTTACCAGTTTTGGTTAACATAATGAGCAGCAACACTTAAATAATCTTCTCTAGCCCTACCAGCCCAAATGTCTGATATTAACGAAACAACAAATGTGTAGGTTTTAAATTGTTCTTTTAACTTTAACTTGCTGGCGGTATACAATTTTTTCAAATCTCTAGTCGTTGTTTGACGAGAAACACTATTGTATTTAGGATTATGAGCAATTTTAATATGTTATTCGAAAACAGGAGAATCACCAAAGCCTAAAGGTAAATCTTTATAAGCAATTAATCGACATAACGCCTCCCTAGCTACCTCGGGATTATACTCCCAGTTACTTACCGAACCATCAGGGTTATAGCTCAACTGTTCCTGTCTCATTTGAACACCTTTATTTTCATTACATGCCGCAACGTGCCTCTTCAGATGTACCAGAGCCCGTTGCCGCTGATAACTCCTGTCCACAAATTTCACATTTAGCCCCATACCACATTAGCTTGCCATCCACAAGGTGCTTCAACTCCTCGTAATCGTTCCACAAATCCGACCGGTTCAGTCAAGCCCGCTTCGATCCGACGGTATCGGACCCAGATCACAAGTTGAACCCTATCCAAAACCGTAGGGATGATAGTCCCGAGAACCGGAGCGGGCGGGCATGGGGCCAAGCCCCGTTGGCCGTGACGGGCAGGGGCGGCCGGCCGACGTGTGAGGGACCGTGGGCCCCGCGTGGCGCAGCGACAGTGTGGCACTGGCGCTATCGCCGCTGACCGTTGTGGCGTTGTGGCTTGCAGCGCACTGGCGCGTGGACCCGCGTGGCGGCAGGCGTGTGGCCGCGTGGCTCACTGGCCCGGTGACACTGCGGCTGGCATGCGCATCGGTGTGCGGGAAAGGCAGGCAGCGGCAAGCGGGTGGGCGCGGGGGAATTTGATTTGCAAATTTGGCCTGCTATAGTATAACGGGCCGAACCAGGCCTGTTCGGTTCGCATAGTAATGAAAAAGGGCCGTAACTATGCGAACCGAACCGTGCCGGCCCGACAGACCGCATGCTAGGCCAGGCATGGTTCGCTCCCCCGAACCAGGGCGGCACGATTAGTTTTGGTAACAACCCGAACCGGGTAGGCCCAATGTACAGTAGCGGTCTGCCCGGTTCGGCCCATATGGCCAGCTCTAGGGAGCAACACGGTGAAATCCATGGGTTCTCAACATATGCTATTCAAAATTACTCCCTTCGATTTTTTTTAGGCTTATGACTTTCAAACACGTTTTTAACCATTCATCTTATCCAAAAAAATGTAAATATTATTTATTTTGTTGTGATTTGTTTTCGCATTAAAGGTACTTTATAGCTTATAATTTTTCATGTTTGCAATAAATTTTTTAATAAGACGAAAGGTTAAAGACGCGTCCAAAAGTCAAATGCGTCGAACGAAAAAAACGAAGGAGTAGATGTTTTTGGATTTTTTTTCACTCATGCCATTATAAAGTCACGAATCTTCGAAATTGCCAATACAAAACATAAAATATTTTGCACATAATATTTTTTGCAACAATATTTCACCCATGCCATTGCGAGGGATTCCGAAGGATTTACGACGTATACGAAATCAAAATTATCACCTAACATTTAGGACCCGCACGTCATACACAAAACACCTTTTTCAGCTCCAATCCCTTTCCAATCGTCCCCAACTCCGCCTCGCCGCCGCACGAGCTCACAACTTGTCGCTGTGTGAGCTCGCCGGAGGGAGCAGGTCGGTAGAGGGAAGTAGCTCGCTGCCCCGTGAGATCGTCGAAGCTCGGGATGTCGTCGAAGGTAGATGGGAGAGATACAGGAGGTGAGGAAGAAGATTTTTTGAGAGTGACATGTGGGGGCGCACTTGTCTAGCAGCTCCACCCTCTGCACGAACGACGTTGACCACTCCGGCTGAGCGACATCGTGGTCTTCGGAGGCCGACGAACATGAGGAAGACAACAAGGCGGTGGTGTCTTCACCGGAGCTCAACCTAGCGCAGCTAGGGATGGAGACATAAAGAGTACTTCGCGCGCCTTATCGAGGCACTTGGATGGCAAGGAAGTGGAGCACCCTCCCGTCATCGGTGTGGAAGACGGGCATGAGGTGGAGCAGCATCTAGTGTGGGGAGTCGTCGCAACGGTAGTTGAAAATGGCGACCTAGTGCGTGCTTGCCCTGCATGGCCTCGCACACCCCAGTGATGACGTCGCGGTCGATGGCGGAGCTTTGGAAGATGTCAGATGTGGGTGTTGCAGCCGAGAAGCTCGCCACGCAGGGTGTCGGTGAGGGTGGCGAGGGCACAGGGAGGCTGCGAGCCTGTGACATCCAAATAGAATTATTAGGTATCACATGTTTTTTATATATATAAACTAGATAAAATAATTTCTATTATTTTCTATAATAAAGACACCAAAATTTTGGAAAAATTCCATATAATTACTGGCGACTTCCTCCTCCAGATCGGCGCCGCCTCGTCCCGTCCGCGCTGCCCACGGCCGGCGCCGCCCTCGGCCTCCACTGCCGACGCGCCGCCCCGGCCTCCACCGCACGATGCCGCCCCGGCCTCCTTCGCGCCCAGCGCCGACCCAGCGCCGCCCCGGCGCGCCGCCCGTCTCCTCCGCATCCAGCGCCGCCCCGACGCGCCAACCGTCCTCCTCTCGCCCGGCGCCGGCGCCACCCCGGCTTCCCCTCCGGCCTCCTCTGGCTGGAGGTAGGGACGGTGCGTCGGCCGTGTGTCCAGCGTCGACCGTCCGCGCGCGGCACCGCCCCCTCCTGCCATGGCGCCGCGCACGGCCGCGTCCGCGCCGCCCACGGCCGACGCCGCCTCCCCGATCCCGCACCGACGCCGCCCACCGCTGGTTGCCGCCCTCCCATCTCATCGTTGTCTGCCGCCGACCTCATCAGATTACTTAGCAAATTCACCGGATTACTTAGGGGATTACTTAGCAAATTCACCGGATTACTTAGAAAACCCGATGTGAAAATGTAATAGTTCTTTATATTTACTTTGCATTACGGCAAAGTAATGTGTAGTAATAAGTTTTTGACTGCCTTTTCACTTTTGTATGTATGCATAATCAAAAGGAATAAGAAGTAACTGGTCTAAAATTCTGATTACTTTCTTATTTTGACTCGAGAAATATCAGTAATGAAAAGTAATCGGTTTGAAAAGAAGCAACTCAAAATTCAAATAAATCAACATGCAACCCACGATTTTAGGGCAGTTAATGCCCCCACGATTCTAGGATCTTGCCTCCTAGTGAATTACTTTTCGTGCTGAAACATGTTCACTTCGGTTACTTCCGATTATTTTTAAAATGCGACCATTTACTTCCGGGTTTGGCTGGCTCGCACGGTTCGCAAGAAAGGCTCGGGTGTAGATTAGCTTAATCTACACCCAGGGGTAGATTTGGGGCTCCGTGTGTGTGTGTGTGTGTGTGTGTGTGTGTGTGTGTGTTGGGTTGGGGTCAGTCGGGCCTCCGCCAGTCGCGGCCGTCAGTCGGGCGTGTTCTACAAAATCTATGGTGAAATTTTTTGATCTGGACTATACATTTTGTTCATCTCCATAAACTCACCTAGAGTACGAAATTTTATAATTTTTTGATTTTTTTGCTATTTGTTTTGCATTTTCCAAAGTCAGCCTAGCATTCTAAAGTTTCTGGAGCGTCCATTTAGGCTGATTTGGAAAATAGAAAACAAATAGCAAAAAAAAAGGACGAGGGCGCCGCGGTCGCTGCGGGCGCTGTGGTGGCGCCTGGTCGGGCCGCGGACGGGGACGAGGACGGGGCGCCGCCCGAAGACGGGGGGGCCCGGGGTGTTCTCGCGCGCGCTCCGGGTGCTCTCCTGCGGCGGCGGCGGCCGCGCCGGGAGGGCGACGAGGCGGCGGTGGTGATCGGCTCGCCGGCCGCCGGCGCGCGCGTCCCGGCCCATGTGTGTTTGTTTTTAATTGTACCGTTAAAACTACTAGCTACTTGTGTAATCACTCCAGTTTGTGACTTGTTTGTCATCAATGTAACTGTATTACTGTAACTGTGTAATCAAGTGTAGACACTATATGATAGTATCTGCTACGTTGTTCAAATAAAAGTTGCAGTTCAAATGTAAAAAGATAGCCTTTTAAAATTATATATATGTTACTATATAAAATTCTGTACAATTTGTATGCAGAATGCGAATTCATACGTTTTCATGCACAGTATGAATTTACTATAGGTGGCTCACGTAAAGGGCCTTGTCGGGCGGGCCACCGTCTCATTGGTTGGGCTTGAGCGGGCCACCGTGCCTGGTTTCTGGGCTCGGTCTAGCCCGTCTGGTATTTCGTTCATGCTAGCCCGGCCTTTTTTTTTTGGGTCATGCTCGGCCCGTCTGGCATTTCGATCTGCTAGCCTGATCCTCTTTTTTTTTTTTCCTTTCATGTCGTGTTTTGGTCTTCAAATTCGTGTCGTGTTTAGACTGGTCTACAAAAATATGGTCCCAACTCCAACGTTAGTAGGATATGGTAATATGGAGCTTTGAGGACAGTCTACTTAGTAAGGTATGTAATATCTTCGTTGGGACGTAGTTCAGGTTCTGGTTACAGTGGAATAGTATCATCTTACAGTTATGGTCGTAGTGAAATAGGATCATCTTACTAGTCTTGACAAAGTTGTAACAAAGAGAACCCAAAATCTTGAATTTTTAGACGCTTCGGTTCAACAAGTACCGAACACTCTAGTCCAATCACTGGGTACCCCGCTGAAAATGAAAAAAAATCAGGGGGAATGACAGAGAACCTCAAATCTCCAAATTTTAGACATTCCGGTCGCACGCACACAAGACACTGGTATTTAGACCAGATACTATGATGGTTATTTGAAAATTTAAAAAAGAGGCCCAAATCTTGAACTTTCGAACAGCCTGATGGCCTTCCTACCGGATATTATAATACTTTGGACTAGATAATCTGACCCCCGAAAGTATAAAACAAATTGATTTTAGATTAGGATGTGATGTATGTCTTTATTCTAGGCTATACTTCATCCGATGAGCAATTGAGACATCTAAAAGTTTTTTTTTTCATTGCATCCTTCTTAACAATCGGTTGTCATTACAACTCAAATTTAAAAGTATAACATAGACATCTAGAGAAAGTTGATCTTCTTTTGTTTTCACCTTTTGAGAAATTTACCATGCTTTCAATAATGTCACTATGTCGATTAAGCCTGCTTGTAATCTCATTTAAACTATTAGTCCAAAGGTTGTTTTGTCATTAAGCACCAAAATTAAATTAGAGGCCTAGATGCATTTTCAATGGTGGCACGAGATAGTGGTGGAGTGGCGGGTGGTAAGAACGCCACTGACTGTGGGGGTGGCTAGAGGCGGCGGGGGATATCTTGTGCAATGCAAACAGGACGGAATTAAGAACATTTGCTAGTTGCCTCCTGCCAAAAATGAACTCAATTTAGTAGCATCGCAAACAGCCTACTAATCTTCCATTGGAGCATCAAGAAGCAATGGGTCAGTCCATCCACCAATATGTTAGACGATGGCAAGAGGCGACGAGGTCTATCTTGTCTAATGCAAGCAAGATGAAATTAAGGACATTTGCTAGTCGCCTCCATTCTGAAAGTGCACTCACTTTAGTAGAACCGAAAAGAACCCACTATTCCTTCATTGGAGCATCAACCCACTATTGCTGCATCAAAGCCCCTCTCCCTCTTTATACTCCACCCTAGCGAGGCATTGTCTCCGCCAAAACTCTGCCCCTCTCTTTTACTCTTTCTCTATCGAGGCGCCGCATCGTTTGCTCCGGCGTGTCCATCGGGACTCTGGCCATGAGGCAGCAGGTGGCGAAGTACAGAAAAACAAGGATATAAAGAGTGTAGGCAGAGACGGGCTACAATATGAGTGGATGGATGCTTCATTTGGGCCTTATTTAGTTGTTTGATGCTATAGGCTATAGTAAGAAAACAATATTTTGTTTTCATTGCTATTAGGGAGAGTGTACTTTCTAATTGGTACTCCCTCCGTTTTAAAATATAGGGCCTATAAATTTTTTACACTGTCTCTAATATACACTATGGCCATTAATTTTTTTTCATAATATGTCATTAATAACTATAAAATTAAAGTACTTTTAAATACTAATCCAATTATATGACATGTATAACAGAAAACATATATGTTTTTAGCTTAATTATCAGTCAAACATTATAGATGTTGACCTTTTTAAATTCATGCGATGCTTATATTTTGGGATAGAGGGAGCATGTTTTTAAAGTGATTTTGGTGGAGTGTTTGTACTGCTATGGAAGCACCATTTTTTCTAAAATTAACATCTTCCTGCATGTTTAACCTGTTCCACCAGGTAATTTAACTGTTCTCTTTGACTGTAATTGAAACAAACTATGTTCAGTTTGATTCGGACCTGTTTGCTTAATTCGACATAATAATATGTAGGCGTTTCGTAGGTTGAACTGCGGTCTCCGCTTAATTCATGATTTGGTTTCTCAAGCTTTCGCCGCAGTTTTTTTTAAAAAACATAAAGTGCGGTGTGAAATCAGTCCATATTCATTCGAAATCAGGAAAAAAAGTGTCGACAGCGACCAAACCAAAGAGAAAATGCATGCACTGATGCACAGCATTAACGCACGCGAGATCAAGCAATACGGAAAGCGCGTCCAAACCGATGAGAAGATCATATGGGTTTCTTGAAAAATCTTGGGTGTACCAGTGCAGCACGTTAAGCCTAATTAACACCACCATTACCACTCTCGTGTAATGACTAATGAGGATTGAGGATACCAGCAGCAGCAGTGGCGTGGCGCCCATGTGCCACTGCCTCAACTGTCACTAGCTAAGCTCACACACTAGCATCAAACAGTACACCACATCAGCTATTCAGCTCAGCTCAGCTCACTTGAGCACTGATTACCCGATTCCTCCCTCCCATCTGCCCGCATTAACCGCTCCCGAACCCCAAGACGCGGGTGGAGGTGGGCGGCGGCGGCGGCGATGGCGGAGGCGGGGCGGTCGCTGGCGGAGACGCCGACGTGGTCGGTGGCCACGGTGACCACGCTCATGGTCGCCGCCTGCTTCCTCGTCGAGCGCGCCCTCACGCGCTTCGCCAAGGTGAGAGCTTTGCCGTGCCTTCAGCTAGCCTGCACCCTGCCTGAAGGGGGTGCTCGATTCATCTCGCCTCGCTCTGGATTTTGCTCTGGTTGCGCAGTGGCTGCGGGAGACGAAGCGGAAGGCCATGCTCGCCGCGCTCGAGAAGATCCGCCAAGGTGCCAGCATCGCTTGCCTCGCAGGGTCAAGCACAGATTGGATCGTACACGCGCATTTCTGACGCGAAGAGCGAGCGTTTGATTAGCCACGCAGGCGCACCATGCTCTTCTATGCTTATTGCCTTCGATTGTGAAGTTGCTCATGAACAGCCAAATTTTGTATAGCAGTCCATTTTTCAATACCTTCCTTTAGAGTTCTAGCATCTCTTTATATCTTTTCAATTTCACTAATGCTAAACGCTGCAATTGCCCCCTTGCTGTTTTCCAATGAAATTTTTCATGATCACCATTCCATAGTTTGGCCTTTGCCTGTTAGGCATAAATGCATAAGTGCACACATGCACATTCTCAAGATCATGCCATGATCTTCATATTCATAATTTGCAGTCTCATCTTTTGGAGTCCCCTTTATGTTTACTTCTTGGATTTGAGACGCTAGAGATTTTCAGTGCAATGGTATTTGCTACTGGCCTGCTGCTTCTGCCTGTAGGGTATTAAATAGTATGCCTCACCAAGAGAACCCATGGCTAACTGCAGAGCTGATGCTGCTCGGTGTGATCTCGTTGCTGCTCAGCCAGACAGCGAGGTGGATATCAGAAATCTGTGTGCCGTCATCGCTATTTACCAGCCGATTCTACATTTGCTCAGAGAACGATTTCGACGACCTGATGCAACAAGGTGAAGGAGCTGCAAACCAGACAACTCTGGTTAACAACCTGTTCGGTGGCCAGTCAATGCATTCCTGCAGTGAGGTAAATGAAAAATCCACTTGCTTCCACTCAATCAAATTTGCAGTCGAAAGGAAAGGCACACTTTACTAACTTTTTTGGTGTTTCTCTACTTGCAGGGTCATGAACCTTTTGTTTCATATGAGGGCCTTGAGCAGCTGCATCGGTTTTTGTTTATTCTTGGTATCACACAC
This sequence comes from Raddia distichophylla, assembly GCA_005191435.1. Lineage (NCBI taxonomy): Eukaryota > Viridiplantae > Streptophyta > Magnoliopsida > Poales > Poaceae > Raddia > Raddia distichophylla. Next base: position 2,855,564 of record SPJY01030514.1, read on the forward strand.
GTCTTGTATAGTTTTGTAACAGTGGTTCTGTCGATGATTAAAGTAGGTGTCCCCTTGTCGTTGTTGATCTAACATTGTGACACTGCCTTTGGGTGTTTAATTTGTTTTGTTGACCATTCTTGCAGATATATAGCTGGAGAAAGTGGGAAGCAAATGCGTGTCCACTCTCCAATGAGCAGTTGCAAGGTAAGGCCAAGTGAATTGGTTGATTTTGTGTCATTTGATGTACTACTGATGCATCAGCTTAATACTTTTTATTTTGTTTTACCTGAGAAGTGTTTCTCTCTCACAGCTAGGAGAAAGGTGATGCGGAGGCAATCTACCTTTGTTTTCCACCATGCATCTCACCCATGGAGCAAAAATAAAATACTTATTTGGATGGTAAGTTCACTTCATTAATCCAAACAAATGTTGAGATCGCAGCACACTGATTCTTTGTTCTTACTTCAGTATGTTAAGAGGTAATGAGCTAAAACTTTCATGTATCTGAAATACTATCAACTACTTATGTACATATGTGAAGAATCAAAGAAAAGCGAGGTTTTGGAAAAATATTACACACTCAAACGCTGTGTTGATTCTATTGTTAATTTACAGATTTGCTACAGCGTATATGTTGCGTGTAAGCACGCAACAATGGGGCATACGGCTCTTAACGCGGCCGAGATGAGCCGTTGTTGAAACTATCGCCTTTGGTTGTTGGTCAGAGCCACTTCCTATGAGATTGGATCTTAAATTACTTTATTGCTGTTTGTTCAAAAATTACTTCATTCCTTGGATGACCGATAAAGGATTCAATACTCCCTTTTATAGGGAGGACTAATTTAGACGCTAAAAAAAGACTTAGATCTATCTTGGACTTTACGAAAAATAATCTTATCATCTAAGGAAACTAATTTCTAACCCTGGAAACTCAAGTAATCTATAATCCCTACCAACCCGTGCTGCAGTGGGTACTGTTCATGGCGCTACCGTACCCGCATGTACTATTCATGGACCATTTGGCTTCTATTGGGTCTGCTCATAACACTACTCAACCCATCAGATCATCCTTACCCTCAAGGCTGAAGTTCAAGAGATCTCGATGGCATAGACTGATACAGTGACATCCAAGGATTTGACATCGCTGTTGAAGATAAAACGCGTCAACATGAGCACAACGTATCCGTGGCGGCCTTGCATGGTTGCAGCCCATCCGTCTATGAGGATGGAGATGTCGATGTCGCGAGTGTGCCCTCGGCATGGAGGATGACGTGGAGCGATGCTGGGTTGGATGCCATGATGTCGTTCTGCTAGGGTCCTCGTCGCCTTGGGAGCCCTCAAACAGAAGGCACACGATCCATTGATGTTGTCCGTGTTGACCTTCGCACTATGTAGTGGCTCCTCTGCCTTGTCAACCTTCGTGAACTGTAATAGCTCCTCCGCCTTGTCGGCTTTCGTGATTTGTAGCGGTTCCTCAATCTTGGTAGCAACGTCCACTTTGCTATGCATGGCGTTGGTTGTGTTCTTTTCACATTGCGTCGGTTGTGTTCTTTTCGCATTGGTGTACCACATCATTAGATGTCGATGTGGTTGGTAGTGCCACTGGTGCTGTGGAACTGGAGCACATCATCACGCCATCCATTATCTTCTGCATGTGCTCTAGCTTGTCGATGATGGATTCACAAATTTCATTGAAGTTCATCTTGCTGGGAGGATCAATAGGATCTGATCCTCGATTGTTGTGCATATGCCGGTGGTCGTCAAAGGTATAACTCTCCTCGCGGCGCCGTTGGTAGTAGTTGTATGACCGGGTTTCTGGTAGTAGTTGTATGACCGGGGTGGCTCAAAGAGATGCCGATCTTCATAGCGACAGTAGTCTTGATACCGCAGCGGCTCGAATGGTTGGCGTTCTTCATGGAACCTCCGATCGTAGTCGTACGACCTCTGTCCGGTTGTTCGGACAGACGCCGATTTTCGTGGAGCCGCCCGTGGATGTAGTACGGCCGCGAGCGTTGTTCTTCGTAAGCCATAGCAAGAGGATCGCTACCAATTGTAACAGAATAAATGTGAACAAACTGGTTAGATTGATTACAACAGAATACATCCAAAATTAGGGATACATACTTGATCTCAACTATTGTAATTGGCTAATATGCAGGTGCCACAGATGTCGCTAACAATATGTACTCAACCACACATTTCTTTTGTAGTTGATCGTCGAAATATGTTATCTTATTTCATCAATGAAAAATTTCAGAATGTAATTTGATCTAGAAACTCTGGAAATATTGCAGCTGTGCTTTCTACGTCAATTTAAGGGCTCTATCACCAAATCGGACTACATGGCGTTGAGGTTGGGCTTTGTCACAGTAAGTGCTCTAACTTCTATGTACTGATGCAATTTTTACTTCTCCACTGTGATAAGCTATCTATTTTTTAACAGTATCATAAGTTGCCACATTCATATGACTTCCACAAATACATGGTACGGAGCATGGAAGATGATTACAATGGGAGTGTTGGTATAAGGTAACACATAATTTGGACTCCTGAATATCTGTTTTTTGCCTGATGATACATGCAATTAAGCATTAAACAAACATATCTGTTCTGGTTTATTTAGTTCAAAGCAAATGCTGTGGCCCAAGAAAGTAAGTAAATGCTGTGGCCCAAGAAAGTCTCTTCCATTATGTTAATGTCCATCCTTCTAGGACCTTCTAGGATCATGATCATAGTATAATGTCACCAGCTGATTTGCTTTCCATTCTCTTATGATCTGTCAGCACACCATGTTTTTTTCAACATTCACTGGTGAGGTAACATTTTGTTTGTTGTGCAGTTGGCAGCTTTGGGCATACGCGATAGTATGCATCTTTATCAATGTCCATGGTACTCTCTCTCTCTCTCTCTCTCTCTCTCACTTACTTACTCACTCACTCACTCACTCACTCATACACAAGCATAGTTTTGGTCTACATTTTTAATCCTCATGTGACACTATTTGCCTTTTTTGGTTAATTGAAGGTCTTAATATATATTTCTGGATATCATTTGTGCCTGCTATTGTAAGTACTGCCATATTTTTTAATCAAATTGCTACACTAAATTAATAGCTATTTCTTTTACTGATATCAGCTGTTGTCTTGTCATAATTAACTTGGCTTGAAATTTTTCAAAGCTTGTCCTCCTAGTGGGCACTGAGCTGCAGCATGTTGTTGCTCAATTGGCTCTAGAAGTTGTTGAGGCAACCACCCCATATGTTGGGACACAACTTAAATTGCGCGATGACCTCTTTTGGTTTGGAAAACCCCGGGTCCTCTGGTGGCTTATACAATTCATTTCATTTCAGGTGATGTATCTTACTACTGTCAATAATGTTCTGCTTTGATGCTTACACGTAAAAATTCTTTTGCCTCCTAACTATAACTTCTTGCTTCCAGAATGCCTTTGAGATGGCAACATTCTTATGGTCTCTGGTGAGAATCATCTTCTTAATTAATGATCAGTTATATATTGTCTGGGATTAATAAGCATTGGTGTAAGGAGTTGAAAGATAAGTGCTGGGCTCATGGAATTTTTTGAATTGTTGTTCTGGATCACAGCTTTTGTCCATTTTTAATCAAATGGAGGCAAATGATCTTTTATTCTTTGGTTTTAGATTATTATAGGCTAAAGCAATATGACATATCAAACTATCTATACTTCTTTTTGTCATGAAGTTATAGAGAATTCTATAGTATCATCAAGGGTCAAATGGAAACAACCTCTCTATAATTTTTAATCTCAGGGGTAAGGTTGCGTACACCAACCCCCCCACCCCGCTTTCGTGGGAATTTCCATGGAAATTTTGGGGGGTATGATGATGATGTTGATGTTCTGGATCACAGCTTATTAGAGCTTTTTAAATTGCAAAAGTTACCAACTAGATGACTTCGTAGGCCGGCCCAAGAGAAATGAAAGGAGCTTCATGCCACTTCACATATGAAATACCTATGGACCGTTAGATGAATTTCTCTTGCCAGCTTTATCATTTTGTTGGTTATTTATTACTTTGCATACATCCTATGCAGTGGGAACTGAGTTCACAATCCTGCTTCATGAAGAACCATTATATGGTTGTTATTCGCTTGATTTCTGGGTAAGTTTCAAGAAATGAATATGCTGTGAGTTATGACAGTAGAAGAACTTGGCATCTTTTTACATGTTCAATTGGTATAATGTTTTGAGAGGTTTTTATTTTTCTTAAATATTTCTTTTTTCTGGACATTGCAGGCTTCTGGTTCAGTTCTGGTGCAGCTACAGCACACTGCCTCTTAATGTGATTATTACCCAGGTATTATTATACAATATACCTATTTTCACCTGGCTAGGCACTTAGCAAATCCTTCTCTTATTTCATTAGTACTATTACATTATTTCCTTTCTTTCTTAATTTGCAGATGGGATCAAAGTTCAAGAAATCTTTGGTCTCGGAGAGCGTCAGGGAGTCGCTCCATAGCTGGTGCAAGAGGGTGAAAGACAAGACCAGGCACAACAACCCGCTCTTCTCGCGGAACGGCACTGTCACATCTAGGTCCGTCTGCTCCCTGGACACAACCATCTACGAGACTGATCATGAGACCAATACAGTATGCACCCTGTCAAGGACGGTTTCAGCCACATCGCTGGACGAGGAGCTGACAGTGGCTACTATCGAAGATGAACCCTCTTGCAATGAGCAAGAAGTTTGACACCATCTCTGACTGCTGAAGAAAAGAACCTTATGACAACCAAGGAATTACTCTTACCCCAATTGGTAAATAGAGCTTTGCTTTTTCACTTGGAATATTGTACTATTACAAGATACTACTCAGGAATGGGAGGAGAAAATCTGGGGAGAGTTCAGAGAAACAATCAGATGGGAATCGAAGATTAACGATAGATCAGGGACTGGGAGGATGTAGAATCAGAACTTCGTGCATCGATATTTTATAGAGAGAGAGCCTTGTATGCCATTGCAATGTCCCCCAAACTTATCTGTACCATCGCAATGCCACTCTCACCTTACACTCTTACCTTACACGCCATCACAATGTAGCTTTCTAACCTTGTATGTCATTGCCGTCGGTTGCTGTTGCACTTTGCTGTTAGATGCCTCAAAATGCCCTTAGAATGACTAACGCCCTGTTCTTATTACTGTAACAAATTTGAGAGCCCTTTAATTGAGGTCTAAAGGTTATAAAAAAAAAAAATAGTTTTAGAATCTTTGGAAGGACTGCTAAAAGCCATGAAAAAATCGTTAAAAATTATCTACTGTAACAAATTTGAGAGCCCTTTAATTGAGGTCTAAAGGTTATAAAAAAAAATAGTTTTAGAATCTTTGGAAAGACTGCTAAAAGCCATGAAAAAATCGTTAAAAATTATCACAACATATAGGCTACATAAAAGTAACAAAATTTGCTACAGTAATATGTAACGGTACGATACGCTGAAAATAACAAGGCCTAAAATGCATCCACTCTCTTTCTCTCTTACTGTGGTTCACCCAATCTCATATTTTAATTTTTGAATTTGAAAATTTTGCCTGAACATTTCAAATTTCAAGTTTTTGATTTTACATTTAAAATTTCATGATTTTAGAATTTCAAATTTTACTAAACGTTTCATATTTCAAATTTTAGATTTGAAAATATGACTGAATGTCAAAGATCTCAAATTTTGAACTGTCCTAATTTGGTCCCAAATTTTGAATTTAAAAATTCAAACAAATATCTTAGATCTCAAATTTTGAATTGTCCTAATTATGGATTTTAAACTTTGAATTTGATTTTTGGATCAAATACTTCAAATTTTGGAGATACACCCTAAATTTCAAATTTAAATCTATGAATGTCTCATATTTCAAAATTTTAATTTGGAGTTTTTTTTTCAAATTTGACACAAAATATTTTGATTTTATTTTTTATATTTTGAATTGGGCAAGAGACTGCCTCGCGAGCACAATTGATTTAGTGCTCACTTTTGCCTATATTCATTCTTTGAGGTGAGGGCTACGATGAGGATGACCCGTACGAGTGCTACAAAGACGATGAGGATTTGGGCACTGACGACTTGGGCGGGTGAAGGGTGGGACTCCAACCGCTTTCTTGATCGGCATTGGGCATAGCCACAGATCCTATTGCTTTGTTTTTTTTATTGGTTTCACTGATGAAATCTGATAAGAGCTCACAATTTGGTATTGTAATATTTGGTCGGACCGGCACCTCAAAACAATGAGCCACTATGTATTTCATTGGAGTCGTAATAAATGAATCTCGTAACGTTATTTGAAATGATCTAGCATTTGCAAAATTGTGATGCGCTAGCAAGATTTTGGACTAGCGCAAGAATCACAGAGGTTTCCGGTTGGACCGAAATTGGGGCCGACACGTAGAGATAAAAACAATACAAGTACAAGGACAACCATGTTTGTTCATGAATTTTTATTTATTTGTTTGTTTTGGCAAAAAAGGTACCAACTTGAATTTTAGGCAAAAATATATGTCTTTCACCAATCAAAAGGTTAATTGCCCAATAAAAAAGTGATGAATGGGCTTGCGGGCACCTATCGTCTAGACATCAAGCATACACGTGGGCCTATTATGGGCCAAACGTCTCAATGTCTTTTCTTCTCATGAGAAGTTAGTTAGATAGGATCCTACCACTCATTCACCCATTTATGGGACGATGCGCTTCTAATCAATGATATGCACATATTTTTGCATAAAACGTATCAGTTGAAACCAGCTAAAAATTTTGAAAGTCGTGACCCGAGAGAGGCCTTGGAGAGACAAAACATTAAAATTTTATTTTATAAACTTTTAGAAAATCCATTTAAAATCCCATAAAAAAATAACTACAAAGTTTACACCGTTTGGCTTGCACGAAAGCATTAAAATTTTAATGGTAGCTTTACTTTAAAAACAAGACCAGCCCCTATTTTTCCCGAAACAAATAAAAAATATAGAAAAAATGCTTTATTCATGACCAACATCGACGGCCCAGGCTCCTGCGGCCTGTTGGGCCAGGCCACATGCCATACTAAACAAAAAATAGTCCTTTTCATCAAAGCCTCAAAACGCAAGCTCAGCCGAGACCAGAAGCCACAGCAAGAACAGGAGCGATTTGTGGTGGTGAATATCTTCCAAACACCACGAAATTTCCAACGCAAAATTTGCACCCCAAAAAAACAGGAAACAAAACTTCTAGAAGAGTTCACATACTCCTCCTACTCCTACAGGTGAAAACATCTTCCTGAATAAAAGAAAGAAGAAGGGAGGAAAAAAAAAAGAGAGAGCAACCACCACCTGACCACAACCACAGACAAAAAAGAAGAGCTCTTCAACCCCAACTTCCCAAGGTCTCTCCTTTCCGGCCTCCGGCGAGCGCCGGCGCCTGACCGGAGCTCTCTTTTTTTGTTGTGGGGAGAGGATATGCAGACGGCGGCGGCGGCTGTGGCGTGGGCGACGAGCCCCCCGTCGCCGTCCACCTCTTCTTCCCCGTCTTCTAAGGTTAGGGTTAAGCCTCCTGCTTGCTGTTCCTTTTCTAGTGGCGGACGCACCAGGGGGTGCGCCTGGGGGCGCACGCTGGCGTATCGCCGGTATCCTTCCTGGAGCGGAGCTGTGCTTTCGAGCGTCTCCCATTGGTGCGGTGCCGGGAATACAGGAGATGGGGCGCAGCATCCGCCGTCGTGTAAAGGCCAGGGTCTTGAGCATTTGTTGGCTTAAGAATAAGCCTGAGCGCTGAAGCTAACTGCTAAGTCTGATCGAAGCCTTGAATCGATTGATTCCCTAATCTCTATTCTTCCAAGTTCCCATCGATTCACAATTCCATGAAAAAAAATTCCAACTGGGCAACCCCGATTCAGAAACGAAACCCTGAAAACCAAAATTGGTGCATTTCTTGGTTCTATTGGGCTGATGAGTTCTTGATTCGATTTGCAGGTGGGGATTGCGTCGCCCTGTGGGACCGCGCTGCATACTTCCTCTGTGCCGAGGCTGGTTGCCACGTCTGGCCGCCATGGCGGCCGCTGGCAATGGCGGCATGGTGTGCACCTACCTCTCTCCCCGGCATGGAAGTACTGACAAGTTTGGGTTGTCATAAATAGAGAGTATTTTTCAGACGTGTGAAACAATTTTGGCGGTAGAAATATTTGACAATCTTATAGGCTCACAGAAGAATTTTGCAGTCCTCAATTGTATCATTGCAAACCATGTTCAATTACTTTTTCGTTGCCTGCCCTGCTCTCTGATGAAGAAGCTCAACTTGTTCATCCAATGATTTGGACAATTAATTGTTGATGCAAACCCACACTATTATGTGATGTCCTAGGTAATTATTGATTGGGCATCCATAGGGCATCTCGTGTTTAGCTCTTATCCATCCCTACAACGAAGGCCATATGATTATAGATATCACTACATATTTGTGATTAAAAACTATGGTCTTCATATTGGTGATAATCTATCACAGAAACTTGGCATGCCAGGATATATGCTTGTATATTCTTTATTGTGTTCTTTAGGGAATTAAGATTTTGTTGCAATTAAATAATGCCAATTCTATCACTGTCCTGCTCTGGCAGTGGTTCAAGCTATTGCAAACCCAGACCCCGCAGTGGAGCTGCCGTTGACTGCTGAAAACGTTGAGGCAGTATTGGATGAAGTGCGGCCATACCTCATGGCAGACGGAGGCAATGTCGTGTTGCATGAGATTGATGGGAACGTGGTGAGGTTGAAGCTGCAAGGAGCATGTGGATCATGTCCGGCTTCAGTTACAACGATGAAAATGGGCATCGAGCGACGCTTGATGGAGAAAATACCAATGATTGTTGCGGTTGAACCCATCGCCGATGAGGAGACTGGGCTTGAGCTGAATGAAGAGAACATTGAAAAGGTAATTATTTTTGTTTTTGTTTGTTGGCTTAATAAATTTATTCACAAATATCACTTGACACCTTTTCGAAACTGGTAGAAAGAAACAAGTGCCAAATTTACAGGAGCTGGAAGCTCAGTAAACACAAAACAAATGACCTACAAGGACAAGCCTAGTGCTAATTACTAAATTACAACAGGACTTCAAGTAATCTCTCATAAACTAAGCCATGATGCTGAAACATAACTCAATTTGTCTACTATTTGATCGATCACGATTTAAACTGGGCTGTAATTATGCTTAAATATTCTAATTTCTTTCCTTCCAAATAAACCAAGCCGTTGTTAATATGACTCCCATCATCCCCCGAGTTGTTTCATGCTGAATTTGGCTCTCATTAAGAAATTGAGTTTCTCAAATGGTAAGTACATCAATACAAACTTGAATAAATAAGAATTTACCAAAGATAAGATTAAATTCTTTAAAACCACTTTGGCACCATGTTAATGCACTTTAAGAAAATCAATTTCTGAGTTCCCTGGTGCATTGGGTTTAGTAGAGCTGTGAACTTAAATGTAATGCACTAACTCTAATGAAGTCATTGTGTGCAACTTACATTTTAAGATCCATCTTACAATGCCAGTTAGTGTTAATCTGGTTACTCATATTTAAATGTGGTGTGGAAAAAAGTTTAGTAATACTAAAACTTGTACCATCCAGATATTTTTTTACTTATCTTCAATATCAATTTGTGCTTGGTAGTGGCAGGCTAGAAACCTTTGGTAAGTCTTTTTGTATAGTTGTATAAGCATTATTATGGCTAATTCTTTTGTCTCAACCTTGGCACTTTAGTTTATCTCCAAATCATGAACCTTACACCTGTAGCCATAGCATATGAAGAAACATGCATCATTTTTCATCTCCGTTTTTATTAACTTCTTTATGTGAAACTACAGTCCTTTTGTTGTCAACAATATCACAGCCTTCTCTGATTAATAAAAGTGCTGCTTTTTCATTGGAAATTCTGGTAATCTGGCTGCTGATATGCTACATAAAATCATGCGTGACTAATTATTTTTTTTTCTGGCATTTAGACATTCCTAAGTTCATTTTCAGTAGAAACTAGAGAGCAATCAAGAAGGATGTTGGGAACTGGGACCAATGCTGAATGTTATTTCTAATATATGCTTCTTGCACTAAATTTAAGCGCTTTTTTGCCAACATCTTGCGTTGTGTTTGAGATCAGACGAAATCAATTTCTGTACTGTGATGTTCTTCTCTTGAATATAGCCCTGAAGATGTAAAGATGTATATTCTTTCTTTCCTTTTTGTTTAGCACATAAAGTTTTATCTTTGAAGTGTCTGCGTCCCATCTTATTATCTTTTGATTACAAGTGCTGCGATACAAATTGGAGCACTGATAACTTCTATTCACCTATGTCAGGTACTTGACGAGATTAGGCCATACCTTGCTGGCACAGGAGGTGGTGAGCTTGGGTTTGTTGCAATCGAGGAACCTATTGTGAAGGTCAGGCTTACAGGCCCAGCAGCTGGAGTGATGACCGTCCGAGTAGCCCTAACTCAGAAGCTCCGAGAAAAGATCCCAAAAATTGCAGCGGTCCAGCTATTGTCATAAACTCTAAAGCATTCAGTGCAGCTACAATAATCGTCGGGAACAAGGTTGTGATGACTCGGTCCTGTTCCACCTAACATTACCAATGTTCAATAGTGACGAGTGTTGTTGCTAGATTTTATAAGTTTTTGATTTCTATCTCCATTCTGTAAAATGTGTGCATTTACATAAAACTTAATTAAAGGAAAGGAGGAGTTAGTACTAAATGACAGCAATGCACAGTTTTTTCTATTTTCGAAATGTGTAATGTGTTTACATTCTTTGCCACCATGACCATGAAAGAAATCAAGGGCTTGTTTTAGAACAATAGTGCTTTTTTTAAAAAAAATCTTTTACAAGGATTAACTACAATCTCATAGTTAGCGTGTGCGAATGCCATGTGCTCGAGCATTGAATTGCAGTAGGCCAAAACTTGAGTGTTATGTGTTGTGCATTCCCATGACCACGACGAAAGAAACCGAGGGTTTGTTTAGAGCAACAGCGGCAATTGAACGTAAAAGAACAACCTCAGTAGTGTAAAATCGACTAGTTTTATGAATCCTAGCTCAACTCTTTTGCTTATACGGAGAGTATGGAAGGAGAGAGAACGACTAGCTATCCCTCCGTCATCCGTTATGAAATAGTAGTAATTTTAAACTTGTCTTAAGTCAAATTTTTAAAACTTTATGTACAGAGAACTTTTAAACAATTTAGGTTGAAAACATAAAAAACGTATAGATAATTTTATAATATTATAATTTTTATTGCATTGTAAATAAAATTTTAAAAGTTTTTTAGATCAAAAGTTGTACTTTGGAGATCGTGTCAATATAAAAAACAACTATGTTTTTTTTCGTACATATCATTATAAAGTCCAGTTTCTTCGATTTTGCCATTACAAAGCACATATTTATATTTATGCCATTATTTTTGCAAAAATTTATCAAGAATGTCATTATCGGATTTTTTTGGGATTTCCTACGATATACAAAATCCAAATACGTGAGAAATACGCACCAAAGACGAATCTAAGACGAATACGCATGAAATACAAAGAAATGCACATCCGATGAGTGGACCCCACATGTCAACCCCTCACATTCTCCTTCTTCCTCCCCTCAGTCTCTCCTCCTCCACCCGCCAGCGCCGTCGCCGCCAGCCGCCGTCGGAGCTCCGTCGTCGCTGCCTCCACCTACTCTGTTCCACTGCCGCCGCCTCCCTTCCTCCGCTGTTGTCGTCGCCACCGCCTTCTTCTCCTCTGCATCACCACCATCACCACTGTCGCCTCCTTCTCCCTTGCCGTAACCGCCTCCTCTACCGCCGCCGCCGCCGCCGCCGCCTAGTTCGCGGGCTAGCTCACCGCCCAGATTTGTCGCCGGCCATGGAGAAGAGAGAGAAGATGAAGAAGGGAAGGAAGGAGGTAGAGGATGACATGTGGGACCTAGTTGTCAGGTGCATATTTCTCACATATTTGGATTTTGTATATCGCAGAAAATCCTAAAAAAAACTTCGATAATAACATTCTTGATAGATTGTTGCAAAAATAATGGCATCTATATAAATATGCGTTTTGTAATGGAAAAACCGAAGAAACCGAACTTTATAATGGCATGTATGAAAAAATCCAAACAACTGCTATTGTATAACAGAGGAAGTAACTTATAGTCAGACTATTATCTCATTACAATATTCACGCCATTATATATGTGTCATTTTAATTTTAGAGACAACGCTATAGCTAGTCGATTGGAGAGGCTACCTATTTGGTATCTATAAACGACATGTCCATTTCTTATAGCGATTGATTCATTACATCATTAAAGATGCTCTATCAGCTTGTCTAGGAGTCCCAATTCTGTCCAGTATCCCATCATAATCCTAGGTCAAAAAGCCACGAGGTAAGTATCTTGGGTCAACTTAAAGGTGCGTATGGAAACAAACCACAATGAGATTTCCTGTGCCATCTCTCTAACCCAAGCCCGTGATATCGGGAATTCCTTCTTGTGGCGTCAACCGTCAGCATGTCACCGCCAACATGTTGGAACCCACCACCAATAGTCCCCAACGCTGACATGACCCGCGAGAAGACTGTACCGCATCTCGTGAGCACCAACACCATTGCAACGCAACTCCCCCAATGGACTATAGTGGTGGTGTGGCGCAACTCCCCCAATTGCTGGGGATAGTGCGGCTCATCCCAATGGCTATTAACCCCCGAACTTGTAAAGAAATTTCACTTAGCTCTTCGAACTTAAAATTTACTTTTTTGGCTTCTTGAACTTGCAGCCATTTGCACCCAACCCCAAAACCATTAGAAAACCTTTAAATACTGTGGTGGCCTTTAATTTTCCGTTAAATGCTTAGATGATTCCCACACATATTCTTTTTCTTACGAGATGGCAACCACATGATCCTTCTTCCTCTTTGAGGAAATATCAACTTGCATTTTATGAGAATTAAACTTCTAGAAACAATTGTAAATTTATTTATGAAATTAAGTTTTGTTTTTTAAAAATTGAAAATTTAAATTTCAAATTCAGAATTTTAAAACTTTCAAAAATGAATTTGAAAATTTTAAAAATTTGAAACTTTCCAAAATAAATAATTTTACATATGTTTAGAAATTTTAAAATACAACAATGAATTTTCAAATTATGGAATAGATTTTTCAGAAACTTATATTTTAGTTTTTTTGAAACATATGTCCTCTTAAAAAAGAAGACTTTCTGAAAAAAGTGAGTTTGATTATTTCGTCAAGAGTACGAAAGGAGCTGACTTAATGCCATGGCACAAAAAACTCCACCTGCATAGCCCTGTAAGCAACTAACGGAAAACTAAGTACCACCTTGTCATTTTAACAGCACACTAAGAGCATTAGTAGCGGTCACTACAAAACACCGTATCTTTGGACAAAGTGTACTGTACAGTGTGTAGAATATTTAGAGAGAAGGATAGAGGGAGACCTGATTATGTACCGGGTCGGGCTTAAAAAAGCCCGATGCTCTAGGGACAAGCCTGAGCCCGGCCTGGCCCGGTAAAAATTTTATTTATCTGAGCCGGAGCCCGGCCCAGCTAAAAGCCCGAAAGCCCAAGGCCCGAGCCAAAAGCCAGACATGAACAAAACAGGTACTGTAGTAGTGGTACTGTGTTTGGCAGCAAGTCAGCAAGCCATGTGCAGGATTAATGCTGGCACAAACCTCTCATGCATGCATTTGTTTTTATTTTGGGAAAATTAATCTGGTGGCACTGAAAGGTGATTCCGTTTACTTTCTAGCACTGAAGAAAGGTGGCGCAATTTTGTACCACTGAAGTTACTCCCGTTACCCCGAACTGGCTTGCCGTGACATGAGCTGTAAACTGTGCCGTCTCCGTCTCATTAAGGTACCGATTCGGATGGGGAAAAAATAAGAAAAGCCTCCCGTGTTCCTCCCCTGTCCAGCCCCTCTCCGCCGCCGGCACAACCGCGGCGCCGCCGCCGCCTTCCCCATGGTGCCCTGGAAGCTCAAGGTACTAAGATGTCTTTCGCTTGTATTGCATTCCCCTATTTTGTTGTTCTCGCTCATTGTTCCGTGCCTAAACCCTAGAAATTTCTCCCTTCGCGTAGATGGGGTCAGGGTCAGATTTGGTTTGCTTGGAGGTGTCCGTGTTGTTATATGGTTCTATTATTGATGGTAGACGTCACTATAACAAGGGTACAAAGATTTGTTTACTTCTTAATCCAGATGAGTACTCTCTGCTTGATTTGGGGGATGACATCGGGCAGGAATTTAAATGGGGAAGTGACCAACGACCAACATATTGGTATACTGGGGTTGACGGTGTGAATCATTGGTTAGAAACAGATGCAGATCTGGTTAATTTTCTTAGTAGTGGAAGAACAAACTTAGCAATTTTCATAAACATTGAGACAATGGGTAGTGAAGCTCCAGCAGACAAGGATGTTGCTTGCCAACCAGAGGGCCAAGAGATTGTTTTGTCTAAGCATGCTCCTAATCAGTGCTCAAGTGATGATAGTTGGTACAATGGTATAGACTAGGGTGAGGTGCAAGAGCATGGAGACATAGCTGATGGTCCCTCTGTGGAGGACAAAGATAATGGAGACAAAGATGATGGTCCCTCTGTGGAGGATCAAGAAGAAGGAGGGAAAACTTATGGTCCCACTGTGGAGGAGCAAGAGTGTGGTGTAGATACTGAAGGAGATCAAACCATTGTAGTTGATGATGAACTGAGATATATAGAGATGGGGAAGGACAAAGGAAGGGAGAATAATAACACAGACCACTCAGTGTAGATTGAGGACTATGACCCACAGTTTGTACTAGATGATGAGGCAACACTCAGTGAGACAGGTTGTGCAGCACATAGTTATGATAGAGACAACCCAATTATTATGGTGGGCAGCACATTTGTTGACAAGGAAGAGTTAAAACAGATGCTTCATCAACATGCCATCAAAGGAGAATATGAAACAAGTGTGACCCACAGTAATCCAGAGAGGTAGAGGCTGAGGTGTGATGATAACAATTGCCCTTGGCGTCTGCATGCAAAAAAATTACAGGGTGCTACAACATTCATGGTTATGACAGCTGGTCCTAATCATACATGTGCAAGCACAAGAAGGCTTAAGGAGAAAGAGGCCACCAAGGGCTGGATTGCTGAGAGGTCTAAGCCCATATTGGCTAAGGAGCCCCATATCACACTGAAGCACCTGCATAAAATGCTAGAACAACAATACAAGATTGATCTGAAGTATAATAGAGTTTGGCAAGGCAGAAAGGTGGCTTTGGATGAAATTCTTGGTCCTTGGGAGAACAGTTTTAGCCTGCTTTGGAATTTCAAAGCTGCATTGGAGCAGGCAAGTCCTGGCAGTGTAGTTGACATTGTTTGCAGGGAGGAAGGGGGAAAATGCAGTTTTCAAAGATTTTTGTTGCTATGAAACCTTGTGTGGATGGCTTCTTGGTTGGATGCAGGCCTTATCTGGGGGTAGATAGCACTCACTTGACAGGCAGGTACACTGGTCAGCTAGCTACAGCAACAGCAATTGATGGGCATAACTAGATGTATCCAGTAGCCTTTGCTATATTTGAAAAG
>SPJY01030514.1:2874641-2904418 GCA_005191435.1 Raddia distichophylla
CTAATTCATTGACACTCATTGGCAGCTGGTTTTCAAATCACTTGGCATTGACTATCGGAGTGAACTGCTTGTGTAAAGATGATATCTTGATATCAATTCTTATTACAAACCTTGCTGCAGTGCTTGATTGCCGGAAGATAGATAGGCAAGGTATGGCTCCTCAATTGTAATCGTACTTTGGGTGCTGCAGCTTTGATTCCATGATGTTTTTTCTCATCATTCTTTCCTCGCTCATTTACAGCCTGCAAGCTTGTTGTTCACCAAAGTTATTTTGCTGGGTGGGTCTCGTTGAGTTGTTTTGTCTGATGGCAACCATATTAGATTCTTTAGCTAGATCCTGTGCGAAGAGGCTGCAAGATTTGATTACGGAAGAGGCCATGCTCGTTTTAGGTGTAAAAGAAGAGCTCGGAGAAATGCAAAGAACAATGAAATACATACATTGTCTTGTTAATGATGCTGAGCAGAGAAGGATAGAAGATTCAGTGGTTAACAACTGGCTTGGTGAGCTAAGAGATGCTATGTACGACGCAGATGATATTATTGACTTGGCTAGATTACAAGGGAGCAAGCTGCTGGAGGAGGATCATCCTCCAACCGGTTGTTCTGGTTTATCATTTTTGTCTTGCATTCCTAATATTCTGAGACGCCGTGAAATCTCTATTCAAATCAAAAACTTCAACACAGAACTTGAGAAGATTTCAAAGTTGGGTGAAAGATTCTTGAAACCAATGATTATGCAACCTAGATCAGATGTTGCAGAACCAAAGAGGTTAAAAAGTCCCCCCCTCGTGGAGCCCAATCTTGTGGGGAAGGAAATTTTACATGCTTCCACAGATTTGGTGAAGCAGATGCTTGAACACAAGGAGAAGAAGGTTTACAAGCTTGGTATTGTTGGAACAGGAGGGGTTGGAAAGACAACTCTAGCTCAAAAAATTTGTAATGACCACAGAATAAAGGGGAATTCACCAAACAAGCATGGATTTGTGTTTCTAACAAGTACTCTGAACTTGAGTTGTTGAAAGAAATTCTACGGAATTTTGGGGTACAATCACTACAACAAGGTGAAACTGAAGGCGAGCTGCAAAAAAAGCTTGCTGAGGTGGTTGAAGTGATGAGTTTCTTTATTGTGTTGGATGATGTCTGGCAGCACGAGGTGTGGACCAATCTACTGCGGACTCCATTACATGCTGCTGCTCACGGAATGATTCTAATAACAACTCGACATGACACAATCTTGAACACAATTGGGGTCGATCATGTGCGACGAGTTGAATTAATGTCACACGAAGTAGGATGGGAGCTTCTTTGGAAGACTATGAACATCAACGAAGAGACACAAGTGCAAAATCTTCGGGATATAGGGATGGAGATAGTTCGTAAATGCGGTGGGCTTCCTCTCGCAATCAAGCTTATTGCTAGCGTTCTAGGAACCAAAGAGAAAACAGAGAGCCAATGGAGACAAGTGATAAACAAAAGTGCTTGGACTATGAGCAAACTTCCTACCGAGCTAAGAGGAGCTTTGTATTTGAGCTATGATGAGCTGCCACGACAGCTGAAGCAATGTTTCCTCTATTTGGGCTTATATCCTGAAGATTCATACATGAATCGTGATGATCTTACCAGGCTTTGGGTTGCTGAAGGTTTTATAGAAGAGCAAGAAGACCAACTTCTAGAAGATACTGCAATAGAATATTACTACGAATTGATAAATAGGAATCTCCTTGATCCATATGATAGATTTTTTCCGCATCCTTGGTGCAAAATGCATGATCTTGTAAGCCAGCTTGCTCTACATTTATCAGGAGAAGAATGTTTTTGTGGAGATCCAGAATCACTGAAAGCTACAAACTTGTCAAAACTAAGACGCATTTCAGTTTGTAATGGCAATGATTATGTGGTGCTCCCCAATGTGGAAAAGGAACATAATAGAGCAAGGACTTTGCACGTCAGATGTCCCAAAATGCGAAAAATGCGAAGAGTGGAAATTACTATTTTCCGAATCTTCCCACGAATTCGAGTTTTGGACTTGACTGGTTCATCTATACAAAGCATTCCAGATTACATTGGAGGTTTGATCCATCTATGTTTACTTGATCTCGATGGCACTGACATATCTTATCTTCCAGATTCAATTGGATCCCTAAGAAACCTACAGATATTGAACTTGCAGGGATGCAAAGCTTTACATAGCCTTCCGTTGGCAATTACAAAATTGTGCAATTTACGCCGCCTTGGTCTTGGAGGTACAGAAATAAATGAGGTTCCAAAAGGGATAGGCAAATTGAAGTACCTCAATGATTTAGATGGATTTCCTATTGGAGGTGGTGGTGGTAATGCGGAAAAGCAGGATGGATGGAAGCTGGAAGAGCTAGGAGAGCTTTCGCAGGTAAGGAAGCTTGGCATGATTAAATTGGAAAGAGCATATATTTGCAGTACAGATTCATTGCTAGTAGAAAAAAAGTGTCTCAAGACTCTCAATATACATTGTTCCAAAAAAACAAATGAACCATACTCACAAGAGAGCATTAGCAATATTGAGAAGATCTTTGAGCAGCTTATCCCTCCACACAGCTTGGAAGATCTATCAATTGAGGGATTCTTTGGTAAGAAGTACCCCACCTGGCTCGGCACTCCCCAATTGTCTTCATTAAAATGCTTGCATCTAATAGACTGCGAATTATGTGTGCATCTTCCATCAGTCGGGCAGCTACCCAACTTGAAATATCTAAGAATAATCAAAGCAACGACGATCACCAAGATTGGGCCAGAATTTGTTGGTTGTGGGGATGTGTGCAATCTCGGGTCCCCAGCAGCAGTTGCTTTCCCCATGCTTGAATGCTTAATCCTAGGAGGAATGGACAACTGGGAGGAGTGGTGTTTTGTCGACCAAGATGACGAAAGTGCAGCAGAAGCTAGGGAAGGTGGAGAGGGTGGAACTCTCACCAAGGAAAAATGGGAACCCATGTCCCGAAGGTTGCGGCTGCTCCCTCGTTTGAAAAAATTGCGCATTGTCTTTTGCCCCAAGCTGAGAGCTTTACCCTGGCAGCTTGGACAGGAGGCCACAGGCCTAAGAGAGCTCCATTTAAAATGCACAATGTGCTTGAAGGAGGTGAAGGACCTCCCGTTCCTGCAAAAGCTTTCCGTTGAAGCGTGCGAGGGCTTGGGGAGGATCTCGAATCTTCCAAAAGTGCGGGAGCTTCGAGCCTGGTATTGTCTAGACTTGAGGTGCGTCGAGGGGCTGCCAAGTTTGGAGCAAGTAGGGGTGCGTGCGGATATGGAGTGGATCACATCAGTATGGTTGCCTGGGCTTCAACGACAATATCGACAGCTTCATGGTGAAGACTTGGATGTCTACAACTGGACAGGACCACGGGCTAGGTATTTGAATTCTAAATATTTTTGAACAAAATTTGAATTTTAAGGGACTGTTTTTCCCGACCTATCTTATTTGACTTATCTTGTAATTTCAAGAGTTTTTTTAAGGTGGACTCAAATGTCGGCTCCTTTGTTTGACTTGTTTTAAAGAGATCTTAGATACGCATGTGAAATAAAAAAAATATGGATCAAAAAAACCAAATTATATATATTTTATACAAGGATAAGTAAAGAAGCATATATTCCAAGTAAATCAAATACAATATAGAGAACAAGGCCTTAGTTTAGTCTGCATTTAATCAAATGACAAAAAGCATTACAGGCGTCCCTCTCAGTTTAAACTGACCTTTCGCACACGTACTTTTGAGCTAATTTCTCTCACGCACTACAGGAAACGAGAATTTTGTGGTCGGCCAAAACACCGCCGATACTGTTTTTAGCCTTATGTCAGCGGCCAAAAGAGAGTCCGCTGACATTAAACGACAATGTGGTCGGCCAAAAAAAGGCCGACCACAATAGTCACACCAACTCTTCCGTCTTCATGCAAATTTCAAATTTGGAGCCGCTCATCCATACTCTGTCGGCAACAAAATTTATGCCGTCGACATAGAGGCACCCAGCTCACGGCATCTTAGCGGTCTAACGAAACCACATCAAGGCGAGCCCACATGGCAAACGTCTCTGGCATGATGGTCCTACCTATGTCGTCGGCCACTGTTATGCCGCCCATAAAAACCCTAAAAAACCACTGTTATACTTCATTTGGTGGTCACGGTTAACTCAGCCGACAACATTGCTTAACCTTTGTGGTCGGCCTGTCCGTAGGCCGACGACATTGCTCAACCTTTGTGGTCGGCCTTAGCGTAGGCTGACGACATTGCTCATGCAATGTGGGCGGCCCAAGTGCAGGCCACCCATAGTACATTATCTATGTGGTCGGTATAAAGTAAGGCCGACCACACGGACCCTCTGCCCCTCGGCTCTAATTTCCAGCCCTCCCGCGCCTCGGTCGACACTGCCCAATGTGTCATCTAATGTTCTAGGAAATCCACGACACATTGTAATTTGTTTCACGGGTCTACATTGACCTGCGTTGCATTTTCGTAACATGATTCATTAGACCTTAACGTTCGTGGAACGAAAGTGACGCTAAAGTCTCGGTCAGGAGTGAAAATGTGTCAAATGTGCAACTCATGACAATATAGCCCCGTGGAATGACTTTTGATGTGTTGGGCATGCCCTAGAACATTACATAGCACATAGGATAGTGTCGATCGTGGCGTGGCCGTGTGTGGCCGAAAAGCGGCCAAGGGGGCCTGGGGGTCTTTGTGGTCGGCCTGTCCGTAGACCGACGACATTGCTCAACCTTTGTAGTCGGCCTTAGCATAGGCCGACGACATTGCTCATGCAATGTGGGCGGTCCAAGTGCAGGCCGCCCACAGTACACTATCTATGTGGTCGGCATGAAGTAAGGATGACCACACAGACCCCCTGCCCCCCAGCTCTAATTTTCGGCCCTCCCGCGTCTCGGTCGACACTGTCCTATGTGTCATCTAATGTTCTAGGGCATCCACAACACATTGTAATTTCTTTCACGGGTCTACATTGACCTGCGTTGCATTTCCGTAACAGGATTCTTTAAGACCTTAAACAAAAGTGACACTAAAGTCTCGGTCAAGAGTGAAAATATGCCGAATGTGCAACTCATAACAATATAGCCCCGTGGAAGAAGAGGAACAGGAAGAGGAAGAAAACGAGGAGGAAGATGAGGAAGAGGAAGCCGAAGATTTTTAAGCTATTAAAATTTATAGGTTTATACTTATATACATCTAATTTATTTCATTTAAGATATTTATTTATTTTGTATTATTTCATTTCATTCAATTCATCTACATCTAATTCATGTCATTTAATTTGATTTTTGCAGGATGACTGGATCTTTGAAGAGGTTGGCTAAAAGGGCCTAGAAGGTCTCGGGGAAGGGGGTAGGCGTAGTGCATCAGAGCACCAGGACGACGAGGTGGTGGCCACCGACACCCGGTTGGGGGAGGACGACGAGGTGGTGGCCACCGACCCCGAGGTGGTGGCCCCCTGCTCCCAGGTGGGGTCCGTGGAGGCCGACGATGGGGGAGAGGATGGGGTCGAGGCCTACGAGTGGACGGGGGGCGTTGGAGGGCTACGAGGAGGAGTTTGAGGTGGAGGAGACCGACGAGGACGAGGGATGGGAGGAGGTCTATGAGGAGGATTGGAGGAGGATTTCGGACCGGCAGGCCGATATGGTAGAGGAGGGGGACGACAACTGGGAACCACCTGTAGCTGAGTCCTCGAGCTCCAAGAGAGGTCGTGGGCGCAATAAATTACAGAAAGCCCCCGTAGATCCAAGCGAGAGGATAGTGGTACAGGTTGCCACTGGTAAGAGGTATTTGATAACTACTTTTTCTGGAGTTGAGTCCTCGATGTCTCTTATTGCTTACCATAAACTTGATAAATACTTTTTTGAATTTGATGTGCATGGTCTTGGTTTGCATCAACAAGGGTCCGCAGGAGCCGAGCCACTTGTTAGGGGTGCTGCTCAAACAGCTCTACCCGGACGAGTAGGCAAGGACGACAATCGACGCCAGGCGCTCAATTGGAGCGACTACTCGCTCATGGAGGATGATGAGGGAGGAAGTGTTGCCGATCACGTCATCCACGAGTTCTGGGTAACATTCCAAATTTCATTTATTTATGGTTTTGTGTTTATAGCTTTATGTATTTGGTCATGTGTTTCTTTCATTTTAGGAGAGGTACCGGCTTTTTCCTAGGGCAACTCAGGAGGACTACGAGGCTTGCCGCCATGTGCTCGACACAATGGCGACAAGGAAGGTTAGGGACGCCATCAGGTTGTCTCGTTTGGATGCGGTGTTGAAGCACTATGGCAAGAGGGGGATTAGAAAGATGTCGAGGGCAAGGGCAGCTCTATAGTATCTAAAGGCTCAAGAGTACAAGCCTTGGTGTCCAGACTAGATGGATAAGTGTCCACGTGACTGGAGAGACCTCTGTCGGATGTGGGCCTCTAAGGAGTTGATCGAGAGGTCAAGTTGGAACAGAGGCAATAGGGATTCTAACCCCGACATCTGCGCCACCTACCTAGGAGGACGAGGCATGGGTCACGTCGCGTGGGATATCGTAAGTGCACTTATCTTTTATTATTACAATCAACTTTATGGTCATTTCACATTGCATATTAAACTACAGGAGTCGGAGACGGGACTTGAGCCCTCTGGGTTCACCTTGTGGATGGTAGCACACACGCCCCGTGTCCAACCTGACAGCACACAGGCACCGATGCCACCAGTTGTGCAGGAGAAGCTTGTAAGTGACTAGCTCTTTTCACTTCTCTACACCATTTCGATCGTTTTCAAACTAATCCACTTAATATCTCATTTGTTCGTAGGATATATATACCACAGCCATGAAAGAGAAGCACGATGTCGACTGTGACCCCATCAACATGCCGGTCGACCCTGTGGTCATATACGACGAGTTTGGTGGGAGTAGTCACGGTAGATACGGCTTCATGGACTCCGTGGTGCCGTCCGACTCCTACAAGGTTGAGGTCAGAGCACGTCGACAGCAGGCCTTCTCTCTCGCCCGTGCCCAGCTGGAAGCCCAGAACAAGCTTATCGCGGAGATGCAGCAATAGAGGGTGGCGGATGAGCAGCGTTGGCAGGCAGAGCGAGAGGAAAACATCTCGCGGTGACAGGCGGAGCGAGAGGAGAACAGTAGGCGGATGCAGGCCATACAGGATCAGAACCTCTTCATGATGCAGTATATGCAACAGGTAATTATGATCGTATATGTAGCTAGGTTGTCCTTAATAATTTCTGACGCTAACATATCATATCCGTAGGCTTTCCAGGGAGCGGGAACCTCTGGCCAGCCGCAGGTCATCTTCACGCAGCCGCCGGGGGCCCCGACAACACAGGTCGGCACTCTTCCCCCATTTGTGCCGCCGGCCTCGTTTCCCGTGCTCCAGTTTGGCTCTGCACCGGCGGCTTCTCTGGGGGTAAAGGTTTTCTCTAGTTTACACAACATTTTCAAATAATCACACAAATGTATGAAAGTTATAAAAATTACGGTTTCCTCTAAACTTGCAGATGTCTGGCTCTGCGGCGCCAGCAGCTGTGACAAATGCTCTACAGGGAGGTGATTCTAGTGCCACAAGATCAGTCGAGGAGCAATTCGTCAAGGACATGTTTGCCGATCCATTCCCAGGTTCGCATTCGTAAATGTGGTTAGACGTGTTTAGATGATAACTTGTGGGTTCTGTGCATGTATTGTGAACTTGTGGGTTAGACGATGCACTCGATGATGAATGTAATGTGAATTTTTGGACAATGTGTATTGATGTCGCACTTTTGTTTATATGTTTTCGCATTCGTTTGTGATTGATTGACAAATGTATCGGTGGATGCAAATGTGGTTGCTATATATTGTGATTGTTATGGGGAATTGGGTATGTAAAACTGTGGGGGAATACAGTTTTTAAGGTTAAAATTGATCTTTTTTATAAATTACCAGCAGTTTTTATTGCTGGCAAATTGTCAATGTCATCGGCCTATGTAAAGGCCTACCACAAAAGTCCTGCAAGGGCATATCGCAGCTCATTCGTTTTCTCTGCGGCCAAACGGCCGCCGTCCACAAAGCTTAGAGTATTGTCGTCGGCATATGTATAGGCCGTCCACAAAACTATCAGCAATGTCGTTGGCAAAAGATACAGCCGTCCACAAAAATGTAGCAATGTGGTCGGCCAACAGTAAGGCTGTCCACGTAGAAGAAGCAGTGTGGTCGGCTTTCTGGTTGGCCGACCACAAAGGTCTGCAACGTGACATCTCCTCAACTGGTCTGCGGGACCCACATGGCAGAGCGCCGTCATCGTGCAAGTGCCGTCTGGGTATGGTTTTGTGGGCGGCTCGAACAAGGGCCGTCCACAAAGATCTTCTCTGGGCACTTGGCTCAGGAGGCGGCTATGTCATCGGTATTACGTGTGGCCGACCACAAAAGTGACTTATGTCGTCGACTCATTGTCGATGAACTATTGTCGTCGGCTGTCCTACGACATAACGTTTTATCGTCGGTATTTGCACTTATGTCGTCGACATAGCCGACCACAAAAGTCTCGTTTCCTGTAGTGGCGCACTTAATTCAAGGACCGACGATTATAGTTAAGCAGGGGAAAAAAGATAGCAATAATGATTATTTGCTCACTAGAGTGGCTTAGAACATCCACATCTGTTTCTCCATCTCCACACTGCATTTCAATATTAGCTACTTATTCTTTCGTTTCCTATAAATTTCCTTAATATTCTATACTACACGAGGAGCTAGTTTGGGGTTAAGGGTTCCCATCACTCCTCAAAGTGTTAAGTTTCTTAGTGGTAAGGCAAGAGCACTATTTCATTAAAGTTTGAAAACAATTGAACACTATATGGCTAAACGATGATTGCAGACCTGTACCACCATAATTACAGGTTCGTGACATTGGCTTAATTTGGTTTAAACATTGTACAAACAGCCCACTCCTCTCAATCTAACAACTCACGGTTTAAATTGGTTTTAATTTCATCTAACAACTCACGGTTTAAATTGGTTTTAATTTCTAAGTTTTAGATATTTTAGATAATTTGAAGGATTCTATACGTTTTTCAATTTTTTAAAATTTTGTTGTATTTGCAAAATTAAGATTATCCCTTTTTTATTTTTATAAATTTATTTCAAATTTTAGTTTTTTAATTTTTTTATGAATGTATGCTTTTATATATTTTTAAGAAATTTAGAGTTTTATATCTTTTTATAATTTTGAGTTTGATTTATTACTAATTTAAAATGGCACGTGGCCATTTATTACCATATATTATGTTTAAAAGGCAACCATGTCATCTAAACCACTCTCAGGGGCGGACCCACCATGTGGGCTGGTGAGGCCTCGACCCCACCTAAAATTTTGGAACCTATTGATATAAAGGTTAGGGTATAGAGCTATTTTGTTGACAAAATCAGCTGTAGCTAGAGCAGAATTGGAGATAAAGCCCATTTTCACGCTACCCAGTGACCCAGCGAGCGCCCGCGCCCCAGCCCTTGCCCCGCACGCCCACACTGCACCTGCATCCATTCCACGCTCCCACTGGGCACTGGCTAGTGGCCCCTCCCCAGTCCCCATTGTCACTCTAAAATCTGAATCCACCTTCCACGGGCCAAGCCAAACCCTAGCCATGCGCCGCCGCTCTCGGCTCCCGCCTCGCTCGCCTCCGCCTCGGTCGGCCTCGACTCGACGTCGCTCGCTCGCCGGCACCATCCCGACGTCGCCGCACCCTCCTCCAGCACCGTCGTCAGTCGTCACTGGCTCCTGCCCCCGGCGCCGCACACCCGCACAACAACAACACGAGGCCACTAGCCACGAGCACAGCTGCACAGCCAGCCTGCCGATTGCTGACAGGCACACCACGCACAGGTAATGAGCAATTAGTAAAATGAACGATCAATTATATTAGAGAATTGATGAATTGATGACGCACCATGCACAGGTGATGGGGAACGGGGTGTCCCGATCTTCTAGTGAGACTCGTAGGGATAATTTCAATCTGGTCGGAGAGACGACCTTGACGATCCAGCTACCAACCTCGCAAGGATGAGAACCCGACAATCGCTAAACCACCAAACCTGCTCGTTATCAACCACGCTAAGAACGCGATTGACCTGTCCACGAAGGACGTTTCCTGCAAGCGATCGAAGAACAAGCAAGAAACAGATAAACGCAATCTGAAATTGCAAATATGGATGAAGCACTTGGATAAATTTGAGGTTCGATAACTCGACTCGGGTGGTCTAGTCGACACACGCAAATTCGAGGGGGGACGCACACGGGGTCTACCAACACACAACCAAACCTGAGTCTAAACAATGACGGCTACTGAATATATAGCGACGGCTAGGGTTTGGGGCGCTCAACCCTAGGGTTACATGGGCCATGGGCCCAAAGTGGAGGTGGCGCAGCACCCGGCAGATTTTGACGTCCTCTTGATTTCGCGATTCCTGTTGATTCTGATAGAATTTGGTCCTCAAACTGGATCCATTGGAAAGCTCCCGTCGTGGGCTTGTCCGTGCATACCAAGAACATCCAAAACGGACTTCGTATGACCGAGTTATGATCATTTCAAGTTGGACTGCTCCTGGTGGCCGAACTGGGCTCGTGGACGACGAATTGGGTTTAATCCTTGGTTGGGCCTTGAGCAACATGGGGGTTTGGGCCTGAGGTCGTCGAGGAGGTGGAGATGCGCCTTTGTTAAATGCGCCTTCAAGTATGGGTGGCGGCCAAGGTGGCGGCCGGAGTGATGGATACCGTAGCATCATGTCCGAAGGTGAAGAAGACCAACTGTGGGGTCGACCTGGCCAAGGTGGGGGCCGATGAAACCATGTTGATGTAGCCGAAGGAGTGGATGCGATGAATTGTCGCCAACATGTCACGATCGTAGTGCAAGAAGTAGAGGAAGGAGTAGTGGTCGCATCCATGTGGACGATGTCCTCATCATTCTCCCCTTTTTGAATTGGAGTCGTCCTCGACTCCTTTACATGTTCCTGCAAAAGGTTAGTAGAAACAAGGGGCCAAAGAACACGCTCACCTTTTGAGTAACTAGAGGAATTTAGCATGACATGGATAGAAAGATTGTCATCCTCTAGTTGGGCACATTCATTTACGACAAAAGTTGGATTCATATTAGAACAAATGTAAACTCGATGCACCATATACTCTCCTTTATCATTATTTTTGCCAATAGCATGTAAACTATTTCTATATAAACATGGCAAATCTGAGTGTTGACAAAGTTTCTCCTGCAAACTATTTAGATCACAAAGAATATTGAATTCAATGTACCCTAAAGTGCTTAGAGAAGACATTAATTTTAGCTCATTTTCCTTGGTTGCAATGTGAAGAACATGTCTATTATTAGCACAAGTATTGGTTTCTAAAACAGAAGACACACGTTCTTTTAATAGTTGTGGTATTGATATAAGTATAGCATCTTCACACAACTCTTCTTGATCACAAGTGGTAGCGAGCAAATCATCTTGTGACAAAGAAAATTCAACAGCTGGTTCCACTAATGACATGTCTAACACGCTTAGAAGCTTCTTCGACTTGTAAATATTCAGAGTCATCTTGTGTCCACTCGGAAGAAAGCTATCCAGCAGTTTGCAAAGGTTGTCGATGCAATTGGCTGACATGTTTTACTCGGTCTTCATAGCCATTAGACGCAACATTGCCGAGCGTACGGTCACATCGGTATCCTTATGAAGCAGTACCATTTTCAACTACCTATTAGCTTGGAGCAAAAAAAATTCAAAAGCCACTTAAACACTTGCTAGAATTTTTCCTATCCTAGACGGTGGCTTCTTTGGCTATGTCGGACAGTCCACCAGAGTACCAATTTTTGTGATCTTTCACCTGCCGGACAGTTCGTTGTGAATTAGTTGTTCATTTTGTGTGAAGCAAAGAAAATCATGTGCACGCCGGCACGACGGGCTAGATGGACCATGACGGCCCATTTAACAAACGGCTAAGAAAATATGCTCAAAATAGGTAAAAATGAGGCCACCAGGCTTTGAACCTGAGATCTAAGGCTTGTTTCCACCTCTAATAGCCAATAGGATGTTTGTTCCTTTGTGTATATTCCATTATAATTTGTTATAATATACATACTATTAAATGAAAAGAAAACAAAAACTAATCGTGCTGTGCCCGTGCCGGCCCACGGGCCTAGCCTTTGGCCCAAGTACGGCCCGACCAATTGGGCCGTGCCGGCCCGGGCCCTATCTATATCATGCCGTGTCGTGCTTTGGGCTGGGCCAAAATGTCGTGCCTCGTGCCGGCCCATTTGGCCATCTATAGGTAAAACTAGTTCACAATAGACAGTCCGTCGTAAACATGTTTCTCTCACAACTAACCGCAAATGAAAATCCTTTCACTACAGACTGTCCGTCGTGTGAAGGATCCATTTAGTGAGTTGTCTGCTTTGAACTAGAAATCCTTTGGATCTTTTCGAATTGCGCCGAAAGGAAAAGTAACAATCCTTTCAACGGCTAGAACACTTTTGGAAAGGTGTTTGTCCACTTCTAAACTACTAGAATTATCCCTAAACGGCTAGTTTGTTGCCCAAACGGCTATTAATTGTTCCCAACGGATTCCTAGTGATCTCTAGCCTATATAAACCCTTTGTTGTCTAGCCTAGGATGAGAGCACCTAGGACTTCATCTTTACACTCACAAGCCTATCCTGAAGCCAAAATTCACATACACTTTACAAATTGCTCCAATGCTACTCTTGTGAGTTTGAGAGGGTATTCTATTCAAGATAGTGCTATGTGACATCCTAATAAATATTAAAATGTCCCAAGTTTACTTTAAAAAGAAAAACGAGTTAAAATAATTTCTATTATTTTTATATATGAAAATCCCAAAATTTTCAAACAATTATTTACATATAAGAATTTATTTTATTAATTGTTTTCATTATGATTTACAATTTTAAAAAATTCCAAACTTTACGATTTCAGATACAAAAGCTCTCTCCTCGCTTTTATTCGTTTCTCGGTCGGAATCCTACCTTCTATCTCGAGTCTCGACTGAAAACTAGCTCGACCATAACCTTAATTTCAACGGATTTCCCTTTTAACTCTAGCCAGCTGAACATCAACCTATCGCAACCGAGCCAAACTCCCCTGTGACCCTGCGACCCATCTTCCCTTTAGCTTCGGTCGGGCTGACCATTATCTCGATCAAAACCCTAACACCGATCGAACCTCCGTTTCTCTCAGTCAAGCTGACAATCCCTTACAACCCTCCGACCGACCCTTGCTCTCGACCCTTGTCAAGCCAGTAGTCCCTCCATCTCCCTGGCAACCATGCCAGCTCAGGCGAGTCTATGTCCAGTTCAACTTGTGCCTGAATCAAGCCCAAAGCGCATCTCCCCGCAGTTTAAAAACGCCAAATGAGTTTAACCTAAACCTAATACCATCGTAGCCGACCTCACCTCCCCGCCGCCCCCATCCTCAGCTCACTGCTGCCCCTGTGTGCCTCGTCGCCAGCGGCCAAGCCGCCCAACCCGCCGTCGCTGCCCTGGTCCCGCCTCTGACCTTGCCCTGGCCGCGCCCTAGCCAACCGTGCCGCCCAGAGCGCCGCCCCCTGCCCAGCGCCGCCACGCCGCCTCCTCCCTTGCCGCGCCGCCGGAGAGCCCCAGGCCGAGCCGCCGCCGCCCCATCCCTGAAGCCGCCGCCTTGGTCACCCTGCCCCCCTCCCCCCGCGCCGCCGCCGTGGCGTTGCCGCCGCCGCCCTGCCCCGTGGAGGCCGGCGCCACGAGCGCCCCGCGCCACCCTGCAGTGCCGCCGCCCCTGCGCCCCGAGCCGCCGCAGCGAGCCTTTGCCGCCGCCGCCCTGGCCCTCCTAGCCCGGCCCGTGCCGACGCGCCGCCCTGAGGGAAGTCGCCGCCGCCGTTGCTCCTCCCTGATGCGTCGCCGCCGGGGGGACCTCGCCAGAGCACGCCGCCAGCCGCCGCCATCTCCCTCTCTCCCCCTGATCTCTCTCTCTCTCCCCCGTGGTCTCCTCCTCCTCCTCCTTTCTCTCTTTTCTCAGTGTGTGGGCGTGTGGCCATGGGAAGAAGAAGGGGATTTTTCCCTTTTAACCCCCGGTTGAACAAAACATTCCCCAACCAGCACAAGTCCATCATAAATAGTGTCTCTTTCAATTTTTGTATCTCCTAAACCAAAGGTCCGATGCACTCCGAATAAATTTTCCTAGCCTTCTATTGTTTTATTCTACCTACAATTATTTTGTTTTTTCAGAATTTTCCCTGCAACCGCCTTTTCGCGAGCGCCTCGTTTTGGTGTCACAGTCGCCGACTTAGTGAGGTGGACGCCGAGCGACGCTGTTTAAGGAAAAATTGTTCCGACCAGGATTCGTGAAGATTCGAAGTGCGTTTTGGTTGCCGAGGCAACATCGGCAGTATTTCGTTTATTATTTTCATTAAAATATATTTGCCATGGTTGATTGGTTTGCACCTCTTTTGCGTGTAGACCATATCGGTATTTTTACCGTATTCGCGAGTGCTGAAAGATTCTCGGAAGATGGCCAAGACCAGGGTTTAGATCAGGACACTGACGTCAGAGACCCTAGAGCCGTAAGCACCAACGAATTCACGGAGGATCATCAAGACTCGGACTTTGCACCGAGATGCCACCGTGACATTGGAGCCATGGATGCCGACAACCTCTTGGGAAGACGTGGAGGCGTGGTTTTCGGACCAAGACGTCACTATTGAAGATGGTGGCCCGAGATCATCGATGATTTCTCAGGAAACGTGCAAGACCGATTGCTACCAGGTAAGCACTAGTTGTTTGCATATCCCCGCCCTATGTTTTAATATCTTCGTGCGTACAAAAGTACGTGCTCTCTTGGCTATGTTTTAGGGCAACGGTTTTGGACGAAGGAAGCATAATCGTCTTTACTCTTTGTATTTCACCTTTGCATGCATATAAATTAGGCGTGAGTACCTAGACATATTAACGTTCTGTTAATGTGCCTTAGCCGCCTTTGCAACCCATTGTCATTTCCATTAGCCTATCCTTGACTAGTTATGTAGGTTTGCATTGGGAATTCACTATAAATGTGCCTCGTGAGGCGTATGCTTCATAGTGGTGTTTTTGGTTATACCTAAACAACTAAAACTAGTGTTGATTGCCTAGGGGAGACCCAACAGTGATGGTTCCGGGACTGTGGTGGAGATTCGAGGGTCTCTAATAAGGACTCAAGCTTGTGTATTGCTAGACCAAATCTTACCGTACAGCCACTTGTGCCTTTGGCCCTGGCTTAGTACCCTACGAAACCTACTAACCACTTGCTCGCAGGCTGGCCAGTTATGGTTCAGGCCTCTGTCCTAGGGGAGGGTGTGGCCACCTATACCTGAGGGATAAGTCCGTTCATGAGACCGAATGGCTTAAATGGGGAACGACCCACGGGTGGTGTCCAGAAGTAGTAGGCGCCCTACCGCGGCAGACACCGGTGGGGCCGGGGAAACAAAAAGAAAGGGCAGGCGAAGTGGTGGGCGTAGTAGGTTGGAAAAGTCTTGTACCGTATCTCCTACTGGATGAAACGGAGCTTGTGGGGAAATTTGTACACACTTTGCTGAGTTAAAATTATCATGATAGCCGTGTCCATGGTGATGGACGGGACGAGAGGTTTGCACATGTAGATCCACCTTTTTAATAATTGAACTTGATTAGAGTAGGCCGGGATTGGCCCGGTGTGATGATGCACCTTCCTTTAATGTTTAGCCTGTTGTGATGATGCACCTTCCTTTGATGTTGTGATGATACTATAGATTTAGGCATTCAACAAAACATCACTTTTGCTAAAACTTGATTAGTAAATAGGTCTTGGTGTAAAATAGCCAATTTCCCCTATCTTCGCCATTGCATACATTTATTAAGGATTGCTTGCTGGTAGCCGTGTACTCATTATATCTATTGCGGATAAATTTTATTATTCAGGTTGCAAGTCTGATCAGGATTAGGAGGATCCGAACTCAGGTGTGCAGGACTAACTGCTGGTGTCCGGGTTAATTGCTTGGATATCGTCGCTGACGGCTTATGCTGCTATGATGTTCTTGTTATTCGTTCTTAATATTTGGTAATACCTGTTTTATTGTAATAGCTTATGATGCTACCTTGTAATAATACTCTGTTATTTTGACTAATAATGGAATGCCAGAGATGATAGCCGTTTAATTGTCCATCATGAGGTACTAGTCTGGGCCTAGTATCAGATCATGATGCCGGATTCCCTGTGGGACGCAGGGGGTCATGACATGCTATCATAAAGATGATTAATCTTTGTGCTATTTGCTTGCTGGTGATCTTGAGTAGCTTGCCTTGACGTTTGTGGACGTCCTCAAGATGGTTTTGTGAGGGTTTGGAGTTTAGCCCATTGGAGTGGTGAAAAACTGTGCTAAGTGGAATGAGGTTGCGAGCTCGAGAGGGAGCCGGTCCTTTGCGAAGGGCTTGCTTCAAGAGAGAGTAGGAGGAAGACTCTGAACTTCAGTCAAACAAATCCTTGTGTCTCCCTTTTTACTTTCCGACAGTATACTTTTAGTTCTAACTCTGTTTACTCTGTTTTTAGCTCTGTTTGTAATGCTTTCACCGCCTTGTTTTGAATTGTCTAGAGCTAAGACGCACTAGTTAATTTGGGTAACTATTTGCTAAAACTTTGAACTTGAGCTAAAATTTAAAACTTGTCTATTCACCCCCTCTAGGTCAACTAAATCCTTTCAGGGTACCTCTTGAGCAATGGCGACGTCTTGTGGCGGTGGCTCCCCGTCCAGGAGATGGTGGTGATGTCTTGGCGCGACGACCCTTCGGTTAGGCTGGACTAAAGCGCAAATGGGATATGACACGTTGGTTGGAGGTGGATTTGGCTTATAAGCTGCTAAAGGAGAAGATACTGGAGGAGCTGTTTTGTCGTTTGTGGGTGTCGAATAGAGCTTTTCTATAAAATGTTGTGTAGCTGTTATGTACTCAACGTTTTCATTTTCCGTTGGGCGGTGTAGACATGCAGTAGATGTTAGGGCCTCGTTGTTTACAAGTCCGCTCATACACCATTTCATATGATGATGAAGGCATTGTACATTTCAGCTTAACGTAGCATAGTGTTTCAGTAAAATTTAAGAGAATTTAAAAAGAGGTTTAAATATTATTAAAAAATAATTAAAAATAGGCTATATACAAAAGATAAATTTTGCTAAAATGTTGCGCTACGCTAAGCTAAAATGTACAAGGCTGAAGTAGATGCTTTAAAAATGGCTCTCTCTGCTGTGTTAAAGGGGGTGTTTGTCTGCACCTAGCTAGGGCTTGTCAGGGGCCTTCCACTTGTACCAGAGCCATCAAAGGCACAGAGATCTGCTGAACTTGAGAAGGTTAGAGCTTCCTAACTCGCCAAAATTTTATATTGAATACTAATATTGGTTGCATTCATGGTGTTGTGAAGGCCTGGGTGTTAAAGTGCCACACGACGTCCGATGCCATCGTTGTGTCACCTGGCCTCTCATAACATTGTTGCACCACCTTGCTCGCTTGCGGTGAAGTGCTGGCAAGCGATCTATAATGTGAAGCAGTGAACAAAGAGAGAGAGGGATATATTGGACTTCTTTTCAGAGTTACGTAAATTTTAGTTTTTTACTGTGGCAAAAGTCAAGAGTTCTTGAAAATAGGTCTAAAGAGGCTGAAAAAATAATTTTAAAATAGTTTTAAGATCTTTGATATTAACACTAATAGTCTTAAAAAATTTTGTTACAAATTATTACAACATATATGCTATACAAAAATAACAAATTTTGCTACAGTAAAACTCAACTTTACGGTGAAAAGAACTAGGCCATTGTAAGACGGGTCCTGTAAACTTAACGTCCGATAAATCGAATGGCCGACATCAACATGATGTCTTTGATGGAACTTGGGAAAACATGTGTTAAAAATTTGGAAAAAATAACTGTATAAACTTGGAAAAACCACTACTAAAACTTGACAAAATAAGAAGTTTCACAAGTACAAAATCATTGTTTCAGCAGGCAAAAAACCATGTTTTAGAAGACAAAACCAAGTTTTGAGCAAGAAAATTTCAAGGTTTCATAAGGCAAGATGACATCACCGTCGTCATGAAAACTTCAAAAAACACATGTGGAAACTGAAAAAAAAAATACTGCAGAAAATTGACATTACGAGAAGTTCACAAGTACAATTTTCAAGTTTCAACACACAAAATCCCAAGTTTTAGCTGTTAAAACATCAAGTTTCACAATAGCTCGCCAACCTAATGTTTTATCGGGGAGTAGAGATGGAAAAACAAAGAGAAGAGAAAGGAAAATATATTACTCGAGGAGGAGGGCAGAGTGGTGGCAAAATATATGCCGGTGAGTGGCGCAGTCGACGCCGACGAGCGGCATTGTCGATTCCGACCAACGGCGGTGCCAGCTGGCGAGCACAGCATGTGCTGCGGAACACTGCAAACACAGGGAGTAGTAACTAGCTAAAGTCGAGCACGTGCAAGGGGAAAAAAAGGTGAAGAGCAACAAGCAGTGGAGTCCAAGCTAGCACCTTCACAAAACTACTCGCGTCGCGCATATTCATACTGGCATGAAGCCTCCAAACCGACAAACGGGTGAGTAAAGATTATCTATATCGTAAATGCTAAATATAACCCACATCATAAATGCATAATACCTCTTCAACTTTGAGCACACTTTCATTTCTCTAGCCAAGTAGCCATGCTTTGCTGCGAGAAAAAAAACCAAATTCTAGGCCAAAACCAGCCAATCATCTCCTAGCAGACCTGGGCCGTACAAAACCTAGCAATGAATGAACCATCGTAGCCGCAAGGAATCCTCTCGTCTCGCCACAGCAGCTAGCGAGATTGATCTCACTTGATCTCACTGACACCCAATTCGACGGCCTCGTTCTAAATGACATTAAGTTCGTTAGCCTTGACGCTGATGACATTGGGTAATCCAATTCATGATCTGTGTGACATTTTACCTATTTACCGGGTATTTCTGTTGATTTTCACTGTTTCTGACTTGTAAGTGGACCATTTTGCCCCTACCTTTTGCTGCCCTTTTGCCCGCACCGTTTTCCCCTGTCTTTTGGTGCAGCCGAACAGCTTAAGCCGGGGGCTGCACCAGGATTCCCCGCACCGCATATCCTCCCTCACATCCCTCTTCGCACGGGAGATCCCCTTCTCGCGGCGACGGCAACTCGCGGCGGTGGCGACTCTTGACGGCGATGGAGCGGTAAGGAGGAGGTCGCCGGCGACGAGGTGAGTCCGAGATCTTGACCTATACCGCATTCCTTTATCGCGTTCCTTCCTGGCCGGACCCGTGCTGATTCTAGTGCCCTTGATCTTGGGTTTGGACGTGGTGGACGAGCATGTCCAGCACAATGTGGGGGGTCCCTACCGGCAATCCTTGTAGGTACGTCTTTGTTGTGTGAAACTTGGTGTGATTGGAGTCCATAGTGGCATGAATGACATGGGTTGCACTTTGACTTGCTGCGTTGAGATGGGGATGGCATGATTGGTAGGATTGATCCTTTTGGGATTGGTAGGATTGATCCTAACAATCATTTTTTTCTTGCTTTTGTGATTGGTAGGATTGGTCCCAATGCCATGATTAGTAGCTATGGTACTAACTCAAAGAGTACAGCAAAGAGCTCGGTAATCGCGAGTGTTGGGTTAGCGGATATACATGAAGGAGGGGGATCAAGCAGCCAACAGTGCAATGTTTCTCCTTCATTTTTTATTGATTTGGGTAGGTTGTGCATTTCTGAGACTCCAGGAGAGGAGATAGGTTCTGCTTTGCCAATTATTGAGGAAGATCAGATCTATGAGTTGTTAGGTCTTAGGGATAGTGAGAATGAAATGCAATTGGCCCTCCCTGGTCCTAAGCAGTTTGTTGGCCAAGATGATGATGAGCAGTGTGCTGACCAGGAGGAAGCTACTCATCAGGATCATTCTTCTGCTTACTAGGAGGAAGCTACTGCTCAAGATCACTATGTTGGCCAAGATAATGTGGAGTAGTATGCTGATCAGGACTATGTAGTTATTGATGACATCCTTGGTGAGACAAGGGTTGAATATAACAAGGATGATCCCCCGATGGAAGAGGGTAGGCAGTATGGAAGCATGCAGGAGTTTAGGATGGCATCAAGGCAGCATGCTATAAAGAACCAATTTGAGCTTAAGACAGAGAAAATGGAAGCCTTGAGGTTCGGAGGTTACTGTACTATGAATGGGTGTCCATGGGCCATAGTAGCAAGACTATATGCATGATGGGAAGTCTGTCAGGGTACACCTTGCGTTCACTTTCTTGTTGCCTAGTTTTCTGTTATATTTTTTATACTTCCATATACTAACTAATGCCCTTGTAATGTGTCAATGAAGGTTACAATAAATAAACATGCTCACTCATGTGCATCCACCGGTAGAGTTAAAAGCAAGATGGCTTCTTACCACTGGATTGCAGAGAAGGCAGTGCCAATAATGAGGAAGAATGCACATATTGGAGCCAGTGAACTGAAGGCACTACTTGAGAGCCGGCTTCGCCTAAACGGCCTAAACGGCCATTTAAACGGCGACTAAACAGTAGTCGGTCAGAAACTGTGTAGTTTAGGGCCTAGTCGTACATTAAACGGAAAAATGTTTAATCAGTCAAAAAACAGTCAAATACCGTTTAAACGGGATAAACGAAACGGCATGAAAACGGTTTAGGTCACCGTTTATCCCGACTAGGCAACCGTTTAGGGGAATGAATGAAAATGAAATTTGTGAATTTGTGATGTACTGATGATGATGGTAAACTCATATTACTCATGTATATTATGAGTGTGTATGTGAATTATTGCTTATGTGAGTAACTGTATATAAAATATAAATTGTTGTCTTAAACTCCTATGATATACTCACATTTTTAGATTTTTACTCATGTATTTTACTATTTTTTATTGCTACAGTGCAAAACCGTTTAGGCCGTTTACACACTGTTTAATCCCGTGTAAACCGTCTAAACACTAAACATGACGTGGTCGACTGACTACCGTTTACTGTTTAGGTGAACTATGCTTGAGAGTAAGTACAATGTCACTCTTGAGTATCTTATAGTTTGGCGTGGTAGGCAAAAGGCAGCTGAAATGTTATTTGGCTCATGGAAAGAAAGTTTTGAAATGTTGTTTAGGTTTAAGGCTTATCATAGTAGAGATAGATGTAAAGGAGCAAGGAGATGGTGTGTACTTCAATAGATTTTTCTGCTGTTTCAAGACTAGCATAGATGGCTTCATAAATGGATGTAGACCATTTCTTAGCATAGATTCCACGCTCCTAAATGGTAGATGGAATGGACATCTAGCCTCAGCCACAGCTCTTGATGGTCACAACTGGATGTTTCCAGTTGCATTTGGTTTTTTTGATATGGAGACCACACAAATAATTGGACTTGGTTCTTGCAGCAGCTTAAGAAATCCATAGGGACTCCAGAGAACTTAGCAATTAGTTCTGATGAATGTAAGGGACTAGAAAATGCAATCAAATCAGTGTTTCCATGGGCTGAGCACACAGAGTGCTTTAGGCATTTGATGGATAACTTCATTAAAAAGTTCAGTTTTTGGTAATATGTATCCAGCTGCTAGGGCTTATAGGGCTGATAGGTTTGAACATTACATGAATAAAATTTATGATGCATCACCAGATGTTCAGCCATGGCTTGCTAAGTACCATGGTTTGTTGTGGATGAGAAGCAAGTTCTCTGAACATATAAAATGTGACCACATCACAAACAACTTGGCTGAGTCATGGAACAATTGGGTGAAAGATTTGAAAGACCTTCCAGTGGCAGAGCTTGCTGACAGTATTAGATCAAAGACTATGCAGCTCTATGGCAAGAGGAGGCTAGGTGCTAAGCTTGAAGGAGTGATTTTACCTGCTATAGTTCATAACCTTAATCCACAGACTAGGAAGGTGTCCCATTTGAAGGTTACCCTGAACATCTTGATAGAGCAGAAGTTAATGAGGTCAGAGAGGACCTTGAAATTGAAAGGTATATGGTAAACCTTGTAGAACATGCTTGCACCCACAGAGAGTGGCAACTATCAGGGAAACCGTGCCCACATGCACTTGCCTTAATACCCACTCAGAGGAACCTCAGAATGGATAACTATGTGCATCCATATTTCTCTGTGAGGTACTTTAGGTTGGCATATGCAGGTGTCATTCCTGCATTAACTGACAAGCCCCAATGGCCACATATGGAACTTGGTTTCAATGTCTTGCCAGCATTGGCTAAAAGATTTGTTGGGAGAGAGGAAAAACAGATTTATTGGATGCTTGGAAAAAGGGAAGGGAAAATCTCAGGGAAAATGGCAGGTTAAGTGCAAAGGTTGTGGTGAATTAGGTCACAGGCAAACCAGTGCCAAGTGTTCATTGAATGGAACAAAGAAAATGTGATTATACAACTATATTATCTAATTTCATCTCATGTATTGTTACTGTCACTTATATTTTTGGACATGTAGGAAGAGTAGAGCTAAGAAGGGGAGGCCTCAAGCAGCATGTCCAAGCAGCAAATCTACAAGGAGCCCACCTAAGAGGCTCAGGACATGTAATGAGTCCTCCAATACTAGTCCAGGACCTGTCACTAGAAGGTAAGGGAATGTTTCTTTATGTGTATGCACTTTAAAAACTGAAACATTAATGTTAACTATATTCTTGCTGTCAACTAGTCATGTGCAAAGCAAGGGAAGGAACTAGTCAATTGCCTTCTACCCCTACAAAGCCTAACAAACCTACAAAGGCCAAAAAATGACTCCTAGAAAAGGACATGCTAATGAATTGCTGTCAAAGTCTTACTGTGAACTATGTTACCTATGTTTTATTTGAGAACTATGTTATCTATGTACTTTTATTTGTGAGTTGCTGTTAAACCCTTTATTTTGTAGCATGTATGGTTAAGAAATGCTCAAGACATCCATGCTTTTGTGTACAAATGTAAGGTGAATTAAAGCAACTATGCTTTTGTGTATGTTAATCTAAAAAACAAATTGGATGATTCAGTGTTGTGCTGTAGTGTCTTTTCACTTGAAGGCCTTTACATAACGAGCAGTTTGCTATATGCATGAGCCTTTACATGTGTGTGTGTTTCTAACAAAGATTATGCATGATGTTAAAATCGAGGATTAAATTAACTTATTTTTTTGCAACGGGTAAGACCGATGCAGTCAAATGATCTGCCAAACGCAAACGGTCTTTGGCTTAAGCGGTCCGGCTGCCCCCCAAAAAGGGGAAAACGGTGCGGGCAAAGGGGCAGCAAAAGGCAAGGGCAAAATGGTCCACTCACGTGTCAGAAACAGTGAAAATCAACAAAATACCCGATAAATAGGTAAAATGTCACACAGATCACGAATTGGAGTGTCTAGTGTCATCAGTGTTAAGGCTAACAAACTTAACGTCATTTGAAACGAGGCTGTCGAATTGGGTGTCAGTGAGGTCAATCCCCCCGGCAGCTATCCTTGTACTTGAGAGCACAGGCTGCGCAGAGACATGGACCACAGGCACGCGCCCGTACCAAGCAGCAAGCGACACCCGAGGAGGAGGAGGCGGCCATGGCGCTCTGGGCCTGGCCGTGGGCACGGCGGCGTGGCCGTCGGGGTTCGGTGCGGTGTCCACCGCGGAGGAGGTCACCGCCGGCGTCGACGCCACTGGCCTGACGGCCATCGTCACAGGTTTCTTCCTGCTGCTACTCTTTATCACCGGCTGCTTGCTGATTCAAAATATGAAATCGAATTGATGCCGTAGTCCGCGTTTGAAACCCCTGTGTTTGAATCGGGTTGATGGTTTTGCGGACATGCACTTTAATTTCACAGCAACGGTCATTTTGTTGGAGCTTTTATTCTGAGAAGAAATTTGCACGTACTGTTCAAGTTCGAGCCTCTAAAAGCCGTATACATCAGGTTCAGGTTCATCATGCACGTAGAAGTCGGAACTTTGTTCCGTTATCAAAAGAAAAGTAGTTCCAATATTAAATGCAAAATTCTGGAAAAGACATTCACTGAATTAGTACTGAATTTTTTCACCGGTTCGGAATTCGTGATTAACAAGATGATCAATTATATAATTAAGACAAGAGCTAACCTCGCCGCCGCCGCCGCCGCCCGCCGCACCGTGACGTCGCGACACCGCTGCGTGCCACCTCCCGCCGAACCACCGCCGCCGCTGGGTTCCCCGCAACGCCGCCTTGCTCCGCCTCCGGCCACCGCCGTCGCCGGAGCCGTTGCTCCCGCCGGCCGCCGCAGCGCCACCCCCTGCTCTGTGTCCCATCGGGGGAAAAGGAGTCAGCGCCACCCCTCTTTGAGAACCCACGTGGGCCGGGCCAAGCCAGGCCAAAGCCAAGGCCCACGGGCCCAGTACTGTGTCCATTCCTTTTTTTCCGATTTTTCCAATTTGGCAGAAAAGAGACTGTTGTATTATATTTATTAAGAATTCATACTTGCTCCAAAAATTGTGAAATAAATTCTATCAAGTTCCTAATATTGCCTAGTATTTTTCATAAAACTTTTGCCATGTTTTGTTAAATATTAATTTCTGAAGAATTTATTCTTGATTAACTGCTGTAACAAATGTTTTAAATAAAATAAAAATTTAAAATCATGAAACCAATTTTAAAATTTTCTTTTGAATAGAAAAAACCTGCTGTAAAATTTTCATATGCATTGCATTCATTTATTTTTGGCTTTTGCGCATTATTGAATATGTTCTGCCTCTTTGTCGTTGGATAGGATCGGGCGATTTGGGATGATTTAAGGACGCTGCCAGTGATTGTGAGAATTGTACCCGTCAAGGCAAGTGCTGAACCTTGGTACCTACTATTTTATAACGCCTTTCTAGATGTTTCTGAAATATGCATGTATGTTAAATTTAAAAATGGCTATGTACTTAGAGTAGCTAATCCCAAATAATTAGTTCATACTACAACATTCCTTACAGCCATAGGACTAATATCTAGTCTTACATAATAGCCCTCCATTGAAATTAGGTTTTTCTCTCATTAGAACTGCTTAGAACTGCAATGTCCCTATCTGCTCCTGTTTAAATTGCTACGCCGATGAACTACGTGTGTTTTAAAATGACAGTTGAACCTGTCGCCTTTCTAAATGGGTGTAGATGATAGTGGGGAACTATCGAGGGTAAAAAGGTGTTTTAGCAAAACCTGATTGGGGTGGCCGGATGCAAGGAGGTGTGCAATATACTGCGGTCAATGTTGCATGAGATTGGGTAAAGTGTAGGACCCACCCCGATCGCTAAGGACCGATTCTTTGAGGTAGTCGAGCTAAGTACTACAGTGCGACCATTGAGTGCCTATGTGGGCAGGCCCTGGCTCAGTAGCTTTTGGAATCCTAGTTCGGTGCCCATCTGGTGGGACTATACTGTGGGACTATCCTGAGGGCAATGGTCTTGGGTTGTACTATGCTGAGGCCAATGGTGCAACCCGTAGCCAGTCGAGTGTGGTACTAAGCCGAGTCCAATAGTACCCACCGTTGTGCTGTTGGGAGCGGGGTTACTTGATTAGGAGGAAGACTGCCAAAGGCCTTGTCAGGAAGACCCTTTGGTCTGGGAAATCTTGTCTTGTGGGTAAAGTGCGCGACCTATGCAGAGTGTTAAACTATCATGACAGCCATATCCATGGTCAAGGGCGAGAGACGGAGAACTACCTCTTTGGTAGTGTTCTTTTCGATTTTCAAAATGTTTTTCAAAAGAGATTTGTTTTATTCTCCTCGCAGTGGGGAACTGTGAGTAATGAGGATATAGGTTCATGGTGGGGAACCATGATCTAGCCACTTTGGAAATTTTGGCTGCAGCCGAAGAAAAGAAAAGAAATTGAAAACAAAATAATTGTTTTAATCACGTTTTTCCTCATATTTCAAAATATAGGAAAAACCTTTGAAAAATGGCTTTTTGCAAAAATGACCCCTAAACCCATTCCTTTGGAGCCTTAGTTGCATTTAGTCAGCCTCGCTTGTTGAGTATTCGTGTACTCACCCCCACATTTCATGCGGGCTAGTCATTCCAACGAGAAGGTGTTGGACCATCGGAGGAGTATCCGGAGGAAGAGTACTATGAAGACGATGGGTTCGCGGCCGGGATTCAAGACGATGAGTTTTAGCTATCTAAGCGCTATGCCTCCAGCGTGCCTGTGGTTGTGGGACGTCACTCGTTTTCCTGTGGTTTCTATTTGAATATTGTAATAAGACTTGCGCGGTTTTCTTGATGTAAGGGCTGTGGTGCCCAAATACTTATTGTAATTATGCTATGTTGGCAAGTATTTAATAATTTTGGTTTTTATGCATCTTTGGTTGTGATCCAAAACTATATGTCTGTGTGTTCAAGCTGCTTGATCCAGGGACTTGAACAGGTAAATGCACAGCAGGGACTTGACCTAAAAATCGGGTCCCTACAGAGAATAACTCTTCCACCGTTTTCACCCCTTGCGAGCCAAGCGCTCCGCGAGCGGCCCGCCTCGGAGACCACACCTTGCAGCGTTGATGACAATGGTGTTATTGATTCCACTGATATGGCACTTCAACTTGGAAAAGCGCTGGAAGAAGCTTTTGAAGGTCTCCCCTTCATGCTGTCGTACTGCATACCAGGAGAAGCTTTTCAAGGTCTCCCCTTCATGCTGTTGTACTGCATACCAGTCACTCTCCTCCTTCTTCCCTTCAAAGTTGCCTTGGAAATTGCTCTCCAGCTTCCCACGAAGCTGGGACCAACTCTTGATAGATGATGGTTCGAGGGAGGAGTACCAGGATTGAGCAATCCCCTCGAGCGCCAAAAGAAGCCCCTTCACCTTTATATCATCATCGCCTCCTATAGCCTCCATGGTGGTGTCGTCGACGCGGACGAACTCCCTTAGATAAGTTTTACCACTGTACGGCTTGGCAGTAGGCATCTTGAAAACTCCCGGGTAGGCCACTTCTTTGCTCAAAGTCACTGGCACAGGTGGTTAGGGTCATCATCTTGAGCCCGAGTCCCCTAGGACCACACCTCATCCTCGGAACCCACATCCTTGCAAGGACGGGGGGCAAGTAGGGACCGCTCCTGGTTCACCGAGTCATTCAGGACACGCAGCTCCTCTGCCAGGCGTGTGTTGGCGTCGATGAGTGCCTGGATGGCTGGATCTAGGCCCTCCGCAAGCTGGGGCGGAAGCTTCCCCCGTAGCGGCCTGGAGGGGGGCTTGGGGAACTCTCCTCACAACTGGTGTGGGAACCACCATCGCCGCGAGGGCATGGGTTGCCGGTGTAGTTGGAGGGAGGACCGCTGGTGCAACGGGAGCGGGATTTACCGGCACCACGGCGAGGGGTCGCGGTAGCGGTGGTGCGCGGGTTTCCCGCCTTATTCGTTCGGGTGCGAGGCTAGGACACTGCTGGCATCATGGCTCCCGCCTCGGCAGTGGCTCAAGGGACGTCCTCCTGCGGGGTTGAGCTTGGCGCAACAGAGCTGGCGGCGGCGTTCGATCGGGAACCTCCGGCGGTGTAGGTCGCAGCCTCGTGGAGCAACTAGGCGAAGCTCACGAAGCAGCTCGAGGAAGCAGCTCGAGGAAGCTTTCGCAGCCTCCGACGTCGGCACTTAACGGTTGCCCTAATGGTTTTGGGGCAACTGTGCAAGCATAGACATGTTTAGAGGGGTGAGAAAGTAAAACTCAAGTTCAGAGAGCTACATGAGAATCGATGCTAGTTCAAGGGACAACAATGCAATTTTCTCTTACTTTTAAGGCCCTCTCCAACATGAATCCCTAAATTTGATCCCCTATAGAATCATATACAGGCTTCCTTTAAAAAATATCTCTCCCTATATTTCTTTTATCTCCAATCGTGTTCCCTATATGGAGAATTGTATAGGGGAAGGAAAGAGAACCCCTATAATGGAGAGAAAATTTCCATTTTAGAGAACAGAATAGGAAATGCTGTTGGAGCACATAGGGGAAGAATTCGTCCCCTATTTTGGGGTATAGGGTGCTTTATGAAAGTCTGTTGGAGACAGCCTAAAATCCCTTGAATTTGAGCCATTTGCACCCAGTCCCAAAATCGTTAAATATTGTGGTGGTCTTATATTTTCCGTTAAATGCATAGATGGTTGCCGCACATATAGTTTTTTTCATGACTTGGCAACCACATCATGTTCCTTCTCTCTCATTGAAAAAATATCAACTTAAATTTTATGAAAATTAAACTTATAGAAACAATTGAGAATTTATTTATGAAATTAATTTTTGTTTATTTCGTATAACTTCGTATAATGTATGCTATACGAAGTTATTACGGGATTGAATCTAAAAATACAAAAATGAAGTTTCAAATTATGAAATATCATTTTTTAATTTTTTTTATCTCTTTTGAAAAAAATTGTACTTTACAAAAAAATGTTCTTTTTGAAAAAAATGGGTTTGATTTTTTTTCATTGAGAGAGAGGGAAGTAGGTGACAACGTGAATGCCGTAGTAAAAATGCCGCATGCAAGGCCATGTAAGCAACTAAGAAACAAATTAAGTATCACCCTGTCATTTTAACAACAAACTAACAATTTCGGGACAGGGATGCAAATAGAGGCAAGTTCAAGGGAGCGAAAAGGTGAATTGCAAGTTTAGAGGCTAAGAGCATGGCTAGCAGCAACTGCATCTCCTGGCCTGCATCGCTACTAACTGCTCACGCCCAAGTGCCCGCCCGCCCGCCCGCCCGCAGAGACTGGTGTTTGAATCGCGCGTGCGTCCACGTGTAGATTACTGTAGGCATAGTAAAATGCCAAGCGTGTGACTGCGAGTTCGGAGGGCTGATTTTCTCTTTAACAAATAAGCCTATTTACCCTCCTATCAAATGTGCAAATACAGTATAATGATGCTAACTAATATTCTTTTTCTAAATTTTTATATGTTTCAAGAAATTAAATTTTGTTGGCTTCGTATAAGCTGGAATCCCATTTTGCTTGTGGGTTTTATATGTTTGACGAAACTAAATTTAGTATTTGCTTGTAGTTGTAGACGCGTTTCCCCTAGACTGGATTCGTTGGAGTCCTCGTGGAAGTTGCGTTGGAGTCCTCGTGGATTCCCCTAGACCGCATATGCCTAGACAGCATATGTTCTTCCCTAGACAGCATATGTTCTTCGCCCTTTCCCTGATGCCACCAAAGAGCCTTTGCAACTTTTGCAAACTTCCCAAGACTTGCAGCTCCCTAGACTTCTTCCCCATTTCCCTGATGTCACTCCGAGCCTTGGCTGCCACAAACATTTGACGCCCTTGAGGCCTGGATCCACCAAAGAGTTCACATCCCTTGTTCCATTCCTGGTTTTCTTTTGGTATCCAGAGACGATCGTTGT
The DNA here is from genome assembly GCA_005191435.1 of Raddia distichophylla. Lineage (NCBI taxonomy): Eukaryota > Viridiplantae > Streptophyta > Magnoliopsida > Poales > Poaceae > Raddia > Raddia distichophylla. The sequence goes on from SPJY01030514.1 coordinate 2,904,005, forward strand.
TGGTCGGCTGAGACGGAGGAGATCATGCAGGTATACAACAAATAGTTCATTTTCTTTTGAACCAAGAGCAAATAGTTTCAACACTTAGATTTGTGATATAACTAAACATATTTCTTTTGGCTAAAAATATATATATTTCTTTTAATGAGGATGCATCTCCTTATGCAGGTGCAGCACCGTGGCCCGCGGTTTTTGCTAATTCATTGATATTCGTTGGCAGCTGGTTTTCATCTCCTATAGTGGTGGCGGGTTGACCATCGGAGTAAACTTCTTGTGCAAAGATGATATCTTTATATGGTCAGAATGCGGAGAAGGGCCCTCGCGTCGTCACGTGTGGCGGCTCGGGGGCGACGCAACGACCCCCTCTCCCAGCCACCTCAACCCTAGCGCCGCCGTCACCGCCGCCGCCGGCCG
>SPJY01030514.1:2904728-2918555 GCA_005191435.1 Raddia distichophylla
CTGGCCGGCGGCGCGGCACCGTCGCGGCGGCCTAGCGGCGCGCCCGCGGCCGGGGCGGCCGGCGCCCGCCCATCTTCCTCTCCCCCGGCCAGATCTGGCGGCGGCGACCTCTCCCCCGGCCAGATCTGGCGCCGGCGCTCCTCTGATTTCGCCGGTTGCGGCCGTCCACGTCCACACTCGCGGCGTCTCCCTCCGCGCCGTGCGGCCGACCTTCGAGGACTGCCGCGAAGTGCGCGCCATCCTGCGCGGCCTCCGCATCGCTGTCGACGAGCGGGACGTGTCCTTGGACGCCGCCTTCCTCGCCGAGATCCGCGCGCTCATGCGCTAGGACCGGCCCCCCCTGCCGCAGCTCGTCGTCGGCGACCGCCTCCTTTCACTGCCTGCGCCTTGGGTCTGCCGCCGCCAGCGCCGTTGTGGGTGGTGGCCGTCCCCGGTGCCGCTGCCCCCTTCCCAAGCTCCTCCTCCCTCCTCTAGGCCAATCCGGCTCCTCCTCTCCGTCCTCCTCCGGATCCGGTGTTGTTCTCGCCAGATCCGGCTCCTCCAGATCCGTCCTCCTCCATAGCCGGCTCCTCCAGATCCGTCCTCCTCGGCAGTGGCGTCTGATGCTCCTCCTCGCTAGCGTGGTGCAGGCGGCAGAGGAGGCGGCGTCGTCCCCCTTGGTCGTTGGCGGGCAGTGGGTCCTCTTCCATCCTCGGTGGCGGTGCGGCAGCTGCGACGGTGTGTGGGGGCGACGGTCTGCGGTAGACGGCGAGGAGTCCGCCATCCGCCTCTTTCGTGCTTGGTCCCGACTTTGCTGCCTTATCCCTCCCCCCTTGTTAGGGACCCGGTGGCCCTGCCAGCCTCTTCTGAGCCTGTTGGTTGGTTGTGCTCCGTCGGGGCGCCGCTCGCTTCCCTCCTTCTTCACCACCTTCACGCACAGTGTTGGAGCTCGACGTCGGTTTTCCCTCTTCATTCCTTCTTCTTCCCCTCCTTCTGGGCCCGTCTTGGCAAAGACCGCCCGGGGGACCGCTCTGCGAGAGGCCGACTCCGTGGGCAAGAGGCCCGGTTTGGGCGGTGTGTTGGCCGGAGCGGTTGGAGCAAGTGTGCCCCAAGGGTTTGTGTCCGGTGGCCTCGTAGCTCGGCGTAGCTCGGCGTAGGCTTCTTCTGCTTCTTCCCCCTCCCCCTGAGCCCGTCTCGGTGGAGGCCACTTGGGGGGTCCGCTTCGGTGGCTGGCCGAGGTGGTCGGAGCAGGTGGCTCCAGGGACGTGTGTCCGGCGGCCCCTCAGCTCCTCCCGTGGTGGTGTGGTGGACCTTTGCCTGTCCTCGGCGACTCGGCGACCCTATTGCTAACGGGGCTTGTCTCAGGTCGTCTAGGTGGCGCGGCGTCTGGTCTCCTTTGCTTCCCGTGCGCTGGCCACTCGGCGTTGTGGCCCCTCCGGCGGCGTTGGCTGACGACCTTTCCTCATCGGCGCCTCCGTTCACTGCCTCTTGACTTGGTCCCGTCCCTGTCGTCTTGACCCTCCCTTTCTCCGAGGGGTCGGGTGGTGTGGGCGGTCTCCTCCGCGTCAAGGAGTGGCGTTCATCTGCGCTTTTCGGTTCTTCGTCTTCGGCCAGCGACTCGGTTCTTCTATTGCTTTCAGTCTTCGGAGGCCTTTTCCTTATGCGCTAGTAGGGCTAGTCTTGGGCGAAAGCCCTGCCCTTTCGGGCTGGTGTTGGCGTCACCTTTGGTGTCGTTCCCTCCTTGGAGGCATCACTTTCAGACCCTCCTTTGCTCTGGGTGAAAACCCTATCGGCCTTGCGACGGCGGCGGATTCTCTCTGTCGTTTACCTTGTTGGAGGCGTTGTGGTTGCCGTCTTGCGCTATGGGCTTCCGCTGGGTCTGCTTTTTTTAGGAGTCGTTCGTCGCTGCGTGAGTGTTGGTCGTGTTTTCCCTTCTCCCTTTCCTGTATCTCTCCATATTCGGCCGTTGGCCTAGTGGGCTTCAGTGCGATTCCCGGCGGTGTCCGGAGGTGTGTCTGGCTTTGGCCAGCGTTGCAGCGGAGCGCTGCGGTTGTACCCCTTGTTTGCATGGGTTTTTATTTTGTTTTCTCCTGCTTATCAATGAAATAGGTCGGCAGTTCTCCTGCCCCTCTTTCAAAATATCTTTATATTGATTCTGATTACCATCCGTAATTAAGTGCTTAACTGCTGGAAGACAGATAAACAAGGTCTGGCTCCTAAATTGTAACCGTACTTTGATTCCATGATGTTTTTTTCTCATCATTCTTTCCTTACTCATTTACAAGCCTGCAAGCTTCTTGTTCTCCAAATTTATTTTGCTGGGTGGTTCTCGTTGAGCTGTTTTGTGTGATGGCAACCATATTTGATTCTTTAGTTAGATTCTGTGCGAAGAGGCTACAAGATTTGATGAACTTCTTTATGTGAAACTACAGTCTTTCTGCTGTCAACAATATCATAGCCTTCTCTTATTGGTAAGTGCTATAAATCAGTGCTGCTTTTTTTATTGGAAATTCTGGTGGTCTGGTTGCTGATATACTACGTAAAATCATGCATGACTAGTTCTTGTTTCTGGCATTTCGTCATTTAGACATTCCTAAGTTCATTTTCAGAAGAAACTAGAAAGCAATTAAGAAGGATGTTCGGAATTGGGACCAATACTGACTGTTATTTCTAATATATGCTTTATGCTTTAAATTTAAGTGCTCTTTTGCCAACATCTTTCTTTATGTTTGAGATCAGATGAAATCAATTTCTGTACTGTGATATTCTTCTCTGAAATATAGCCCAGAAGATGTAAAGATGTATATCCTTTCTTTCCTTTTTGTTTAGCACATAAAGTTTTATTTATTGAATTGTGAAGGTCAGGCTTACTGGCCTAGCTGCTGGCAAGATGACTGTCCAAGTAGCGTTAACTCAGAAGCTCCGAGAAAAGATCCCTAAAATCATCGCTGTCCAGCTATTGCCATAAGCTCTAAAACATTTAGAAGCGCAAGTCCCTACATGTAAATATAATTCTTTTGGTTAAAAATATATATTTCTTTTAACGAGGATGCACCTTTTGTATCTCCTTCTGCTGGTGCAGCACCATGGCCCACGGTTTTCTCTAATTCATTGACACTCATTGGCAGCTGGTTTTCATCTCCCTTGGCATTGACTATTTGAGTGAACTGCTTGTGTAAAGATGATATCTTGGTATCAATTCTTATTACAAACCATGCTACAGTGCTTGATTGCCGGAAGATAGATAGGCAAGGTATGGCTCCTCAATTGTAATCTTACTTTGGTTGCTGCAGCTTTGATTCCATGATGTTTTTTCTCATCATTCTTTCCTCGCTCATTTACAGCCTGCAAGCTTGTTGTTCACCAAAGTTATTTTGCTGGGTGGGTCTCGTTAAGTTGTTTTGTCTGATGGCAACCATAATAGATTCTTTAGTTAGATCCTGTGCGAAGAGGCTGCAAGATTTGATTACAGAAGAGGCCATGCTCATTTTAGGTGTAAAAGAAGAGCTCAGAGAAATGCAAAGAACAATGAAATACATACAGTGCCTTGTTAATGATGCTGAGCAGAAAAGGATAGAAGATTCAGTGGTTAACAACTAGCTTGGTGAGCTAAGGGATGCTATGTACGACGCAGATGATATTATTGACTCTCCTAGATTACATGGGAGCAAGCTGCTGGAGGAGGATCATCCTTCAACCGGTTGTTATTGTTTATCATTTTTGTCTTGCATTCCTAATGTTCCGAGACGCCGTGAAATCGCTATTCAAATCAGAAACTTCAACAAAGAACTTGAGAAGATTTCAATGTTGGGTGAAAGATTCTTGAAACCAATGATTATGCAACCCAGATCAGATGTTGCAGAACCAAAGAGGTTAAAAAGTCCCCCCCTCGTGGAGCCGAATCTTGTGGGGAAGGAAATTTTACGTGCTTCCACAGATTTGGTGAAGCAGATGCTTGAACACAAGGAGAAGAAAGTTTACAAGCTTGGTATTGTTGGAACAGGAGAGGTTGGAAAGACAACTCTAGCTCAAAAATTTGTAATGACCACAGAATAAAGGGGACCTTCACCAAACAAGCATGGGTTTATGTTTCTAACAAGTACACTGAACTTGAGCTCTTGAAAGAAATTCTACGGAATTTTGGGGTACAATCACTACAACAAGGTGAAACTGAAAGCGAGCTGCAAAAGAAGTTTGCTGAGGCGGTTGAAGGGACGAGTTTCTTTCTTGTGTTGGATGATGTCTGGCAGCACGAGGTGTGGACCAATCTACTACGGACTCCATTAGATGTTGCTGCTCACGGAATGATTCTAATAACTACTCGACATGAGACAATCTTGAACACAATTGGGGTCGATCATGTGCGACGAGTTGAATTAATGTCACACGAAGTAGGATGGGAGCTTCTTTGGAAGACTATGACCATCAGCCAAGAGACACAAGTGCAAAATCTTCGGGATATAGGGATGGAGATAGTTCGTAAATGCGGTGGGCTTCCTCTCGCGATCAAGGTTATTGCTAGCGTTCTAGCAACCAAAGAGAAAACAGAGAGCCAATGGAGACAGGTGATAAACAAAAGCGCTTGGACTATGAGCAAACTTCCACCGAGCTAAGAGGAGCTTTGTATTTGAGCTATGATGAACTGCCACAACAGCTAAAGCAATGTTTCCTCTATTTGGGATTATATCCTGAAGATTCATACATGAATAGTGATGATCTTACCAAGCTTTGGGTTGCCGAAGGTTTTATAGAAGAGCAAGAAGACCAACTTCTAGAAGATACTGCAATAGAATATTACTACGAATTGATAAATAGGAATCTCCTTGATCCAGATGATAGATTTTTTACCCATCATTGGTGCAAAATGCATGATCTTGTAAGGCAGCTTGCTCTACATTTATTAGGAGAAGAATGTTTTTGTGGAGATCCTAAATCACTGAAAGCTACAAACTTCTGAAAACTAAGACGCATTTCAGTTTTTAATGGCAATGATTATGTGGTGCTCCCCAACGTGGAAAAGGAACGTAATAGAGCAAGGACTTTGCACGTCAGATGTCCCAAAATGCGAAGAGTGGAAAATACTATTTTTAGAATCTTCCCACGAATTCGAGTTTTGGACTTGACTGGTTCATCTATACAAAGCATTCCAGATTACATTGGACGTCTGATCCATCTACGTTTACTTGATCTCGATGGCACTGACATATCTTATCTTCCAGATTCAATTGGATCCCTAAGAAACCAACAAATATTGAACTTGCAGAGATGCGAAGCTTTACATAGCCTTCCGTTGGCAATTACAAAATTGTGGAATTTACGCCACCTTGGTCTTGGAGGTACAGAAATAAATGAGGTTCCAAAAGGGATAGGCAAATTGAAGTACCTCAATGATTTAGAAGGATTTCCTATTGGTGGTGGTAGTGGTAATGCTGAAAAGCAGGATGGATGGAAGCTGGAAGAGCTAGGAGAGCTTTCGCAGGTAAGGAATCTTGGCATGATTGAAAGCCCGAGCTAGGCGGCTAGAGGGGGGGTGAATAGACGCCACAACATTTTTACGACGTTTCCACCAGAAACCCGAACAACTTGACAACTATGTGTACCCTTCACTTGGGTGCATGAGAGCCATGAAATATTTGGGATTTTGAAAACACAATCCTGGTTGTCAAGTGTTCAAAAAGGAGGAACCAATTCAAATCTTGCTTTAGGAAAAGAGATCAAGCCAAATGACCAAAGTGGCTTTCAGAAAAGCAAATGCAGATTCTTTCAGAACTTGTCCTCTAATGGAGCAGGAGGTTGGTGACTTTCTGGTGCTCTAAAAATCATGGGAATTTTTCTCCCTATGTGACAAGGTGTCGTGAAGCACTCCACCAAAAATCTCCTTAAAACTCCTTACAGAGAAAATATGAAAATTCAAACAACACAAGCTGCTTTCTGAAAAGCAAAAGCAGATTCTTCAGAGTTTGATTCTACTTGGACCAGAGAGATGGTGGCTTTATGTTGCTCCAAAAATTGTGGGAATTTTTATCCCTATGAAACCATGAGTCGTGAAGCATTCCACCAAAAATCATCTCAAGAATCCATCCACAGAAAAGATGAAAAATCAAACACCAAGAGCAGTCAAGAACTTCGAGCAGAAAGTTTGGGGCTCGGTTTTCACTTCATAGCACCCAAATGGAGAAACCAGTGGACTTCAAAATTTTACCACAGATGGGTATATAAGTCACGCATCTTTTCCAGCTGGAATCATCCCAAAATGATTTTTCTAGATTTTTCTAAAAATCTTTTACTGACTGTCGCGCGGATGAAAGTTTCTGGACAGATTTGCAACAAGTCAAGAACTTGATCTCTTGCCTCTCATATGGTTGCAAAGAGTGTGGAAAATCATATTAGCAACCTCAAGGCTTCATAGACCATCAAGAACCAGCAAGAAATCACCAAGACTCATCTCCAAATAAGAACTCCAAAAAGGGAAAACAAAAGAAAGAAGAACTTGGAGCAAATCAACACAAGATGATCATGAAGATGAGAGATTTCATTGCATAGGAGTTGGGGGATTACAAACCACACTCCATGTGGTCACAAGCACTCTAAGTGCCACCCTTACACACCCAACTCACCCTCTATATTTCTGAAATTTCAGCTCTAAGGGAATGAGGAGGAGGTGCTCCCCTCCCCCTCTATTTATAGCCCAAGGGTGAGATGCCCTACACCTAGAGCCCATCTCCACCCTTCATTTGAGGATGAGTGGTGTACAACACACACACTACAAGACACATCCGCGAGAGAATATTCTCCACATATTCCTCCGGGAAATATCTTCGCAGCATCTTCGGTCGCCAGCCCACGCCTGGGCCCACCGGTCAGAACCAGCTTCGCCACCAGGTTACCGACGCCGCAGCCTCCAGCTGCCTCGGATTCCTCGCCATGGCTAAGCTTCTCGAGTATGCCACCTCATGTGACCGCCAGGTCATCGAACCCGGTCGCCTGCACGCCTCCGGACGCACCAGCCTCCAGCTGTCCCCGCGAAGCGTCAGCCACGTACCCGCCGATACCTGCATCACTGAGGTGAACACACACGAAAACAACACACCTTACCTTACCTGCAAGGTTAGTCCATCACAAAATTACCAACACAATAATCCCTTCATGACATCACAATTAGGAAGCCCTAACACACCATGTGTCAGCTTAAAATCCACCGAACCACGTCGATCAGAACTATTACCTAGCCCAAGCTCAGCACACGTCCGGTTCCAATTCCACGGTAATTTCCAAAAATGCACCATTTAACATTCTTCAAAACACTTCAAATTCCATCTTGTCACATATATTCATCATCAAACAGGGGTACCCTCCACATGGGTCTCAACAATGATTAAATTGGAAAGAGCATATATTTGCAGTACAGATTCATTGCTAGTAGAAAAAAAGTGTCTCAAGACTCTCAATATACATTGTTCCAAAAAAACAAATGAACCATACTCACAAGAGAGCATTTGCAATATTGAGAAGATCTTTGAGCAGCTAATCCCTCCACATAGCCTGGAAGATCTATCAATTGCTGGATTCTTTGGTAAGAAATACCCCACCTGGCTTGGCACTGCCCAATTGTCTTTATTGAAATGCTTGCATCTAGTAGACTGCAAATCATGTGTGCATCTTCCATCAATCGGGCAGCTACCCAACTTGAAATATCTGAGAATAATCGGAGCAACTGCGATCACCAAGATTGGGCCAGAATTTGTTGGTCGTGGGGTGGTGTGCAATCTCGGATCCCCAGTAGCAGTTGCTTTCCCCACCCTTGAATGCTTAATCCTAGCACGAATGCACAACTGGGAGGAGTGGTGTTTTGTCGACCAAGATGACAAAAGAGCAGCAGAAGCTAGGGAAGGTGGAGAGGGTGGAACTCCCGCCAAGGAAAAAGGGGAACGTTGCGGCTGCTCCCTCGTTTGAAAGAATTGCACATTGTGGGTTGCCTCAAGCTGAGAGGCTTACCATGGCATCTTGGACAGGAGGCCACATGCATGAGAGAGCTCCATTTAAAATTCACACGCTGCTTGAAGGAGGTGAAGGACCTCCCGTTCCTCCACAAGCTTTCCGTTGGATGGTGCGAGGGCTTGGGGAGGATCTTGAATCTTCCAAAAGTGCGGGAGCTTCAAGCCTGTTATTGTCCAGACTTGAGGTGCGTCGAGAGGCTGGCAAGTTTGGAGCAAGTAGGGTTGCGCGGGGATATGCAGGAGATCTCATCACTATGGTTGCCTGGGCTTCAACGACAATATCGATAGCTTCATGGTGAAGACTTGGATGTCTACAACTGGTCAGGACCACAGACTGGGTATTTGAATTCTAAATATTTTTGAACAAAATTTGAATTCTAAGGGACTGTTTTCTTCCTGACCTATCTTATTTGACTTATCTTGTAATTTCAAGAGCTTTTTAAGGTGGACTCAAAAGTCGGCTCCTTTGTTTGACTTGTTTTAGAGAGATTTTAGATACGCATGTGAGATAAAAAAAATACGGATCGAAAAAACCAAATTATTTTATTTTATACAAGGATAAGTAAATAAGCATATATTCCAAGTAAATCAAATAAAATATAGAATACAAGGCCTAAGTTTAGTCTGCATGTAATCAAATGACAAAAAGCATCACAGGCGTCCCTCTCAGTTTAAACTGACCTTTCTCACACGTACTTTTGAGCCAATTTCTCTCACGCACTTAATTCAAGGACCAACGATTATAGTTAAGCAGGGGGAAAAAGATAGCAATAATGATTATTTGCTCACTTGAGTAGCTTAGAACATCCACATCTGTTTCTCCATCTCCACACTGCATTTCAATATTAGCTACTTATTCTTTCGTTTCCTATAAATTTCCTTAATATTCTATACTACACGAGGAGCTAGTTTGGGGTTAAGGGTTCCCATCACTCCTCAAAGTGTTAAGTTTCTTAGTGGTAAGGCTAAAGCACTATTTCATTAAAGTTTGAAAAGAATTGAACACTATATGGCTAAACGATAATTACAGACCTGTACCACCATAATTACAGGTTTGTGACATTGGTTTAATTTGGTTTAAACATTGTACAAACAGCCCACTCCTGTCAATCTAACAACTCACGGTTTAAATTGGTTTTAATTTCTGAGTGTTAGATATTTTAGATAATTTGAAGGATTCTATACGTTTTTCAATGTTTTTTAGATTTTGTTGTATTTTGCAAAATTAAGATTTTCCTTTTTTATTTTTTATAAATTTATTTCAAATTTTTGATTTTTTTATGAATGTATGCTTTTATATATTTTTAAGAAATTTAGAGTTTTATATCTTTTTATAATTTTGAGTTTGATTTATTACTAATTTAAAATGGCACGTGGCCATTTATTACCATATATTATGTTTAAAAGGCAACCATGTCATCAAAATCACTCTCACTGTAGCACTTGGGGCCTACCTGAAGTGGTATCACAACTTCGTGTATGCAGATATCTGGTTTTAAAAGTTTTGGACCTAACTGAGAACATGAGACAATTTTAAGGACCAATGGTGCAATTTATATTACCATTGTAGTTGTGAATACTACGATGGTTCTAGTATATTTTTTTTGCCAGTATTGATAGTATATTTTTTGGGTTGGGGTTGAATAGATAATTTGATCTGAGTTACGCTACTGTTCTAGTATACTGGCCAAAGTACACTGTAAACCAACGTTCTGTCTTGATGCACGAGGGAGCTGGCTAGGGTTGTGGGTTCCCATCACTCCTCGAAGTGTCATGCTTTTTTTAGTGGTAAGGCAAGAGCACTGTTATTTCATTAAAGTTTGAAAAGAATTGAATACTGTATAAGGCTAGGTGATGATTACATGCCTACACCATGATTACAGGTTCGTGACATTGCCCCACGGAAGTGTATCTTCCCAAATTTCGGTGATATTCCTAAGCTACGCCGTGAATTCAAGGTGTTGTTAGTTAAAGTGCATCCAAGTTTCTACATCTGATGGATAAACTCACGCCCTCTTTGTGCCATCTTATGTGTCACACCATGGACTTAAACATGTACAGACGCTTTAGACGTTGAGTAGTCAAAAAGAAATAAAAGGTTTTACAGGCCACCGTCGTCTGTCTAATTCTACCATCTCTATCTTTAACTTGCTCGTAGCAACTCTCTTTACAATGCTTAAAATGAGTCAGCCCAGAATGGATCCTCCAGTAAATCATGCAAAACATCGGGCAATACTCTATCCTCTCGCACAACATGTCTAACACGCTTAGAAGCTTCTTTGACTTGTAAATATTTGGAGTCATTTTGTGTCCACTCGGAAGAAAGCTATCTAGCAGTTTGTAAAGGACGTCGATGCAATTGGCTGATAGGTTTTACTCGGTCTTCAGAGCCATTAGATGCAACATTGCTGAGGGTATGGTCACATCGGTATCCTTATGCAGCAACAATTTGGCAGAATCAAGGAGCTTCTCAAATTGTTCGGCAAGTCGCTCAGACTCTTCCTTGGAGGAGAGATCGTAAGCCCGAGCCACATTATCCGTGAGCGCGTTCAATCCATTGACTTCAACTTCGTCGTAGTTCTCCTCAAAATACACATGGCTACACAATGGCGCCGGACGCTTCATCTCACCACAAACTACCCATATAAAGTAAGTTGTTTTGAAGTCATGCCTACATAGCTGATGGCTAATATCCTTCTTGTTCCCCTTCTCGTTGTTCGAGCACGCAGCGCAAGGACACCACACGACTGCTGCATTAGATTCAAGGAATTTTCGGAAAGCATATTTCACAAATGCTTTAGCCTTCTCGATCCACTCGTACTTGTGCCGCGCAGACTTCATCCAGCCATCGTACATCTACCGACGATCTTCCATATATCGCTTACTTTATAGCGTCAATGGATGAATTTAAAGTTCAAATTTATACGGATTAAGCCTAGCTAAATAGGACGGCTTACCCACCCACGGATGTACGCTTAAGTACGGTGTTCGTGACATTAGGGTGCACATGTCAGAATTCTAAAATCATAACACCGTTGTTCCCCCAGTGCAACGATGGGCACGGCATACCGCTTATGTATTGCAATAAGCAAACAACAAGATCATGCAGCCGGAATTACAACTCGTACACCCTTGTGCCACGAAATGCACATTCGTGGTCTGTCCAAAACATGGACACCTCGAGAATGCAACACCATTCATAATGGAACCCAACGAATCACCGTCTGACATACTTACGAAAATGTGAAGCACCTCTGAACGGGTTTGACTTTGCTCGGTTAACATTACAAATGGAATGCAGGTCGACCCTCTTTAAGACGTTACCTCTAATCCTCACTCTTCTCCTGCTATCACCGCTAACCCCTAGGCCTATTCCATCTTGCTAAGCCCCTAAGCCTAAAAAACATGTGGGCGTACTTGCACGATGCGGAGATGCCGAGGTGGGGAGGCAGCGATGCAAGGTGGGGTGAAGGGGAGGCGATGGCGTGGTAGGGCGGCAGAGGACCTCCAGGAGGCGGAGGCAACAGCCCGGATGTGGAGCAGCGGAGTAGGGGAGGCAGCAGCGACGGAGCAGAGGCAGCAGCGGCGGCGACGACGACGGAGGGGAGGCGGCGGCGGCATAGGTAGGGAGGTGGTGGAGAGGAGGTGGCGGCGGAGGGGACGTGGCTGCGACGCTAGTAGGACGGAGGCACGGGTTGGGAGAAGAGCTTGAGAGGGCTGGCCCAAGGACTTGGCACACGGGCCACTACCAATCTATACCAATACCAAAGACGACGGACGTAGCGCTGCCGACATTGGTCAAAAACCCGTGTTGGTGGCCCAGCTAGAGACGCCGACACAGGATGATCTTTGTCAGCGGTCTTCCTCAATGTCACCGACACAGTTCACCGGACATTGTCCACTGGTTGATCGGACGGTGTCCAGTGGAGAACAAGCATTCGACAAGGCTATTTTGTGCTTCCCGGAACGTTGTCCTAGAAAATGTAATTTGGGAACTTTTTTTTTGCCTCAACGGACATTGTCCTATGGTTGAACAGACAATGTCCAGTGGCAAGGGTGAGCGCCAAAATGAATTTAGTTGACATTTTTATTGCCTCAATGGATAGTGTCTATTGGTTGAGCGAACAGTGTCTGATGGAGAACAAGCACTCGACATGGGTATTTTGTGCTTCACCGAACGTTGTCCGATGCGTGCCAACATTTTAGGGCACTTTTTTGGCCTCAACGGACACTATCTGGTGAATGATCGGACAGTCTACATTGGAGAACAATACTCGACACCAGTATTTTGAGCTTCTCCAGACGTTGTCCAGTCACATGCGGACATTGTCCGGTGAGCGCCAAAGCCTTCTTTACTCATCTGGAGCACTATTTTTCCACTTCTTTCTAGAGAAGGCCCCACCTACCGAGGTCACACAACTATATCGGCGGCTACTGTCGGGGATAGAATCACGGCCCATTGCCATGGCCCACTCCCTAACGGCCCAATCGAACAGCCTACTAGGGCCCAGCTTCCTAGAAGGTTCTATCAGGCCCATGTGCATCCTGCCGAACAGCTTCTTGGCTGGCACGGTGCGTATTGGCCCAGGATTCGTGTTTGAGTCTATCTCGAACAAGAGTTCTGCACGGCTACGTGAAGACTCGGACATTGGTTTCCCGGATTGGAGCAGATGTCGTGATCCCCAAGAATTGGAGTTTACCTTATCTATCTCGGGATGTATTTGGCATGTACAAGTTCGTTACGATCTCGTAGTTAGCCCGGCCCGATTATCCCTCGGTCCAACACTATATAAACAGGGCCCCTACGGCGTGTAGAGGGGTCAAGAGACGTCGCATTGTCGCATAATACTTCTTGTACTCCCAGAATCTCGTCGAGGCTTGTTCGTCTCGTCGAGTTTCCTCTTTGTAATCTTCTTTGATATAAAGAAAGGCTGGACGTAGGGCTATTATCTCTCCTAAGAGGCCCGAACCAGGATAAAAACCTTGTGTCTCCCTGTTCGTCGTTGAGTGCTGTTCTTATTGCTCGGCGGTCTTCTATCTCCCTTTCTCAAGAACCTTAGTTGACTTGGGACTGATATCCCAACCGTCGACAGTTGGCGCCGTCCGTGGGGACATAGCAGATCAAGTCTGTTCGAGCATGTCGAACTCGCTCAGCGATCAGGAAATTCTTCCTGAAGGGTATGACTCAGAAGAGCAGGATGTCTCATCCCCTGCCAGATCAGATCGATCCGTTCGATCTCGGCCGCTTTCCGTATCTGGGACAAAGGTCTCCGGCTATGCTCCGTGTGGACTGCACGGGCCCCGGGTATCCTCTAGAAGGCCCATAAAGGAGCAGATAGGGGGCGACCCAGATCGGTTGGCCCGAAGATGGAAACCACTCGGATCAGGCGGAACTTGAGCCGCAAGAAAGGGTCCGAGTTTATGGGATATCCCCATGTAATTAGCAGATCCGTGCATACATTCCATGTAACATCATAACGGAAATAGCTGCCATATACGTTGCGACTTTCTGTAAACTATATCCCCCCTGTACTATATAAAGGGAAGAGGGCGATAGGATCATAAAATAGGAGCATCCTCTTGCATCCCGATTCACCAAATAATCCCAGAGCACAGGAAGTAGGGTATTACCTCCTCCGTTGAGGGCCTGAACCTGTATAACCCTGTCTTGTGTTACCCATCTGTTCTAGACCTTGATTAGCGTCCCCTCGTACAAATTCATTGCCGGCGGTGACCCCCCAGTTAGTCACCTGTCGACAGTTGGCGCGCCAGGTAGGGGTATCGATGACAACTGGAAGCTGCAAAAGCGCATAATCAGATTCTCTGCCATGGAAACACCACATACCGGTGT
>SPJY01030514.1:2919064-2955808 GCA_005191435.1 Raddia distichophylla
AACAACACGACGACGAACACAAATTCAACAAGAATTAAACTAGGAAGCAAAAGCAAAGGCTAAACGGGCTTGGATCAAAGGGAAAAACACACAAAATTTTTTTTGTAGGCTGTTTTCTGGACTCTAGGATGAACAAAAACAGATCTAAAACAAGATAAGGGGTGTTTCTCACCAGGCAACCGTCGCTCTGATACCACTTGATGCGCACAAGGTCGGCCCGATCTTCTGGTGAGGAACGATACGTCGGTTTGGTGTACAACGAAGTAGATGGATCGGCTACTAATCCACAAGATCAGCAACCAAGCAATCGCAACGTCACCTCGCTGAACCGATCAACCAAGTCAAAACCCGATCGATCCTTGAACCTGCTGCAACCGAGAATAAGCAAGAACAAGATGATAGCAATTTCAATCCAATAACTCAAACATGAGTGAGGTTCTGTTTCTCGTCACGGGTGGTCTAGTCGACACACGCGAACACGAGGAGGGACGAACAATGGGTCAACCGAAACACAACAAAACCTAAACGTAGAAAAACGGCGGCGGCCACATATATAGCGGCGGCCAGGGGGAGTGGGGCGCCCAAGGGTGCAGCCACCACCAAACCCTAGTGATACATGGGCCATAGGCCCAAAAATACGGTGTCGCAGCACCCTGAGTTTCTGGCCCGAAACATTGTTCTGCATTTTCCCGATGCTCCTGGATGAATTTAGATGTGGGGCTAGATCTATTGGAAAGCTTATCTCCTAAGCTTTCCAATGAGTGGTCGCACGCCGAAATCGGAGTTCGGGAGCCTAAGTTATGCCCGTTTGAAGTTGAAGTGCTGCTGGATGACCGAACCGGGCTTTTTGGCATCTTGGGCTTCCATATGGGCTGTCTTTTATTCGCCGAGGCATCGTGAGTTTTGGACTTGTTGTGCCGCTTCTTCGAAGAAGGTTTGAAAGGCTGGGCTTTAGGGTTAAGGCCTCCCGGCGACGACGATGGAGCAGCGTCGGTCGTCGTTGTAGCGGTCGAAGAGGAAGGAGGGGCAGCGGTCACACTGATCGTATCCACGCTGGTGATGTCCTCATCAGCAAAGTATTGGGCGGCTCCGAAACAAGGTACCCTAATATTCAAATGCTTTTGTAAGTCGTGCTAATCACGTCGCGGAAACTTAAGCATTACTTACAAGATCACGAGATTTTGGTGGTCACTTTCTTCCCACTTGGAGACATACTTCATAATCGGGAAGCCACTGGGAGAATTGAGAAGTGGGCAGTTGAGCTTGGAACCTTTGAGATAAAGTTCAAGCCTCGGTTAGCCATTAAATCTCAAGCACTCGACAATTTTGTTATAAAATGGACAGAGGCCTAGACCCCAGCAGCAAAAGAGAATCTCGGGTATTGTACAATGTACTTTGATGGTTACCTTATGCTCAGCTGCGCGGGGGCTGGGGTTTTGCTAATATCTCCGACTTGCAAGAAGCTATTGTACGTCTTTCAAATTCTATTTCCAGTCAGCAACAGCGCCGCTGAGTACGAGGCACTCATCAACGGGCTATGCGTCGCCATATCGCTTGGCATACAGCGGCTAATGGTACGAGGGGATTCCCAACTCGTTGTCAATCAAGTATAGAAGGAGTGGTCTTGTATCGGTGATAGCATGGTGGCCTACTGCCAGAAGGTTAGAAAGTTGGAGGACAAATTCGATGGATTGGAGCTAACACACGTGCTCCGACGAGACAATGAAGCAGCAGACAAGTTAGCGTGGATGGGATCCAGTCGGGCGCAAGATCTGACTGGAGTTTTCATCAAGAATTGCGCAACCCCTCTATTAAGCTACCATCCGCACCGAAGGAGCAGCAGGAGGAACAAGCAGAATCGGAGGTATTATCAATTAATCCCGGTGGACACAGCCATACTTGGACTATCTTCTTCGCGACGAGCTACCAGATGAACGTAGCCTGGCCAAGTGCATTACATGCCGAAGCAAAAATTACAAGGTAGTCGGGGACGAGCTTTTTCGTAAGAGCAGTTCCGGGGTACTAAGGCGTTGCATATCTGAGAAAGAAGGCAGGATGTACTGAATGATATCCACTCGGGAGAATGCGGACACCACGCAGCAGCAAGCGCCCTTGTAGGAAAAGCCTATCGACAGGGATTCTTCTGGCCGACGGTCGTAATGGATGCGGAGGATATAGTACGCAGGTGCGATGGTGTCAATTCTTTGCACGACAGATTTATATGCCGGCCCAAGGTCTACAGACAATACTGATCTCTTGGCCTGTCGCTGTCTGGAATCCGGATATGGTTGGGCCTCTCAAGCGGGCACAAGGCAGATTTACTCATCTCTTCGTCGCCGTTGACAAGTTCACAAAGTGGATTGAAGCCAAACCGGTTGTTGACATCATGGCCGCTAAAGCACGCGAGTTCTTCCGTGATATCGTTGTATGCTTCGGCGTGCCTAACCGAATCATTACTGACAACGACGTTCAGTTAAAAAGCAATTAATTTCAAGATTAGGGCGAGGAGCCATGCATCAAGATTTGCTATGCTTCGATGGCTCACCCAAGAAGCAACGGGCAGGTAGAATGCGCCAATGGACAGATTCTACAAGGACTCAAAGCGAGGATTTTCGATCGCCTAAATCAGTATGCCACGTGCTGGGTTAAGGAGTTGCCTTCGGTTCTCTGGGGGCTTAGAACAACCCCAAGTCGAGCTACCGGGTAGACACCCTTTTTCCTAGTTTATGGCTCAGAAGCGGTTCTTCCGATTGAATTAAGGTTTTAGTCCCCACGCGTATGCAGCTACAATGACTCTCAGTCGGACGAAGGGAGACTAGAAAACCTCGACCGACTTGAGGAGGCCAGGGAAACAGTAATGATCCAATCGGCTAAGTACTAATAGGGCCTGCGTCGCTATCATCAGCGCAACATACGGGGCCGTGGGTTCTCCAAAGGAGATCTGATCATCCAAAGGAATCAGAAGCACGAGCATAAACTCTCCCCACTCTGGGAAGGCCCCTATGTGATTGACGAAGTGACCCGCCCGGGGGCTTATCGGCTGAAACGTGAAGATGGATCGAATTTGCCTAACACCTGGATCATTGAGCAGCTACATCGTTTTTATTCGTGAGTCCTGCATTCAAACATTGTAAATTAGTTGCTCATTTGACTTGCTACTCAGCCGTACACGACTAAGTAGTAAGTCGGGGGCAACACTAAATAGTGTGCGGATTCACCGCACCCTATCTTATTAATAAAATTGCTTTCTCTTTACATATGGTCGTCGAATTTGGGTATTATGAAATTACTGAGTAGTGGCACTCATATTTGTCATAGACAATGTTTAGTCACTCGGCATGTGATGGCACTATTAAGATAACAATCTCAGCAGTGTCTCGGAGTAGGTCAATCCAACCATCCGTGTTCTCTAACACGTGTCCACATTATTGATTCGATATCCACAATATCTATGGTATGTGAAACAGTACCATCAATCAATACATGTGCCGATCAATCATTACTGCTCCTCATAATGATTCTGGATCAGGGATCAGTTTAGAATAATGTCATACAAACAATGTGTCTCACAACCAAGTCATACTTGATGAACAAAGTTATGACCATTATTCATGGAACCTGATAAGCTAGTTATCGAAAAGTACATGAACAAAGACGTATAACACAATCATCTCATGATTGATCTAGGGCATATTCCCTTCAATGAGTTGTGCGGGAGTGCCTTCTAGTCGCGCCATTACTACGGCAGCATCGGACAATAGCTCTTCTTCGGGATAGATATATTGAAGCACAGGAGCCGCAGCCTTTAGAGTACGGATGTGTAGCTCCATGACGGACTTCACCTTCTCGTCGAAAACCTGGAACTGGGCCTTGGTTTTTAGCTGATAGGCTGTAGAATCGGTTGGTTATCATGAAGTGATTAGGGTCCTGACGGGATTGAGTCAGGGAGAGCCAGAGTTAGAGAGTTACCCTTCAGCTCCTGGGCTGACTTCTCGGCTTGGGTGTTGGCTAGGAACACCTCTCCCTCCATGGCCTTCTGCCTCGCTTCCATTACTTGCTAGTTTTCCTTCACAACTTTGTACAAAAGTATGCAGAAGGGATTGATCTAAAAGAGCATTCCATAACAATATCGAGCTTAACATCACTCGGAGGATCTTTTACCTTGGATGGTGTTAGCTTCTTCTACGTGGCGGAGCGAAAGTTAGGTAATTTCCTTTCAGAGCTCCTCGATTTCGCCACGGAATTGCGACTTTTGCGCATACAGCGCATTGTCGAACTCGTCTATGGACTTCAGCTGTCTAATGGCCTTCTGGAGACACCGGGTCTTTTCTACGGGCCTCCTGCTCATACGCTGCCCGGGGACAGGAGGAAGGATCAAGCACATTTTTCGATTGAGACGGGAATTCAAGACATAAAGAGAGTTTACCTCAAGCATATTAACGCTGAACTTCGCTACATTCTGTAGCGTCTCCCATTCGTCAGCCTCCTGTTCGTCGTCAACTTCGTAGCCTTCCATTTCCTTCCTCCACTTCACTCGGAGCAGAGGAGGGTTGGCATTGGTGGCAGGGTGAGGAATCTCCTCGATTTCTGGCTCCAAGCTTTCTGGAGCTGCGGCTGGGATTTTTCCCTTGGCCGGCGAGGATTGATGAGTGGCAGGGGATGGTGGAGTGGTAGGTTGAGGCGTTGTGTGCTAAACCGGATCCTTGTCTGGAGAGGGCTCTACTTGAGAACCAAATTGTGAGGGAGCAGGAGGGGCATGAGTTGGTGTCTTGGTGCTGCGCTTGCCCCGGGAGGTGCCCGAGACGGGTTTCCTGTGGACAGTTGAAGATTCAAAGATAGTAATCTCCTCCCAAATAATAAAAAGATGCAGGTGTGAGGGAAAACCTTTGGGACGTGGTGAACTTGACTCCCATTCCCCTCCAAGTGTTTTGACTACTCAGGGCGGAACCGGAGGGCCTTCTAGCTTCTGATGTGGCCTCTGGCTGACAATTGGGGGAGAAGGAGGGCTTGGCGCTTGCTTAGCTGGAGCGGGCCTAGACCTCGAGTCCTGGCGACGACGGCGCAGGAGCGGGACATCCTCTGCGTCCACATCTTTGTCCGAGTCTTTTAAGACGATTCCCTTGCCTTTTTGGCTGGAGGAGCATCACCCGAGTACTCTGCAGGATGTTTGAGCGGTGCCTCCTTGTGGCTGGGGGCTTTGGGTACTAGATGTGTGGAGAAGAATGCGGCACGTCCCTGCACAAGGGTCAAGCCGGGTCAGTTAGTAGGAATTTCTTAACAACAGCTAAAGTTGAGGGGAATTTTCTGCTTACCGTTGGAGGAGGGTTCGACAAACGGTAAGCGCTTGGGCAATTCTCATTTTCTATAATTGAGCCCAGAGCAAAGAGCTCAGCCACTCGGCTAATCATAGATTTTTGGGAGAGTTGTTCTTCACTATCCCGGGTGTCGTCTTTGGGTCCCGAATATTCAAATCCGAGATGCACCCTTTCTTTGATGGGCTGGACACGGCGGAAGTTGTAGTTTATGACTACACCAATGCCGGTTAGCTCCATGGTCTTCAATCTCCCACGAAAGGGAAGCAGTTCCTTGACTTGGCTCTCTTCGCTCTCGGCGAGGGGGAAGGACCAGGAGGTGCGGACTTTGGGACATTCTCCTGAGAATAATGGAAGAACTGGGGGGAGATTGGTGCAATAAAACTACTCGGAATGCCAGCCCTTGTTTGAAGTCCTCATGGGAAGATCGAAATAGAACTTCTTGGATCCTTCCTGCAGCTGGAAGCCAGCGCCGCCTACGGCCTTGGGGGAAGTTTTGTTGGGAAAAGGCTTGAGAAGAAACAGGGATCTGAAAAGATCGAAATGAGGCGCGATGCCGAGATACGCCTCGCAAATGTGGATAAAGGCTGCGATTTAAAAAATTTAATTGGAGTTGAGATGAGTCAATTCGATCTCGTAGAAGTGCAATAACCCCTAGAAGAAGGAAGAGCAAGGAAGGCCGAAGCCGCGAAGGAAGAAGGACTCGAAGACCACAACCTCGTCAAACCGAGGGGTGGGGCAGGACTTACCGGTGGTGGCGCATGAGATCAGCTCCTCCGATGGGAGCACGCCGGCGGATACGAGCCTTTGCAGTTGTCATTCCATGGTGATGGACTTCATCCACTCCTTAGCGCTCTTGGCCGCTTTCGGGGTGGCAGGAGATGGAGGAGCCATTGCTGGATTGGCGGCGGTGGCGGCGGAAAACGCGAAGAAGGTAAACCCTAGCGGCGGAGTTCGTTGGAGCAGGCGAAATTGCTGGCGCGAGAAATGGGCTGGGTGAAGCGATTCGTTTCCCTATTGCCAAATATAAAAGGGCCACGTTGCTTATTTTGGGCTGGGCTTTATCTGACACTGGAATGCGGCCTTTTTAAGGAGCTTGGCTAACCACTCGGATTGTCGAGCGATGCTCCCCAAAAGGTTCGTCGAGACGTTGGATGCTAGTTCGGGAACCGCGTGGTTCTAACTACTCGGATGAAGACAACATCAGTCAGGGATTCAATGATTAACAATCGAATGAGAAGATCAAGACGAGGGATTTCATAATTTCTCCAAAAGGTTTCTTCATTATGGCTCTTAGATCAGATTACATATATTCTGCGGCGCAACACAATGAGCTAGGGCTCGTTGTTGTCTTGCGGAGAAGAGCAAAAGAAAGAAAAAAAATGGGTTGTGAAGGAAGAAGGGGGAAGCTTGAAGAGGAAAAGGGGAGAAAGAACTTAAAGACTGAATGAGGCGTAATGCGCTGCATTTGGATCTTTTTTATACACGAAGAAGTTCAAAAGATGCGCCTCCCTATCCGTTCTAAACACAGTAAAACCATCATGGCGATGGGACGGGAGTGGGTGTGGTTGCGTTTCCTGGCGGAAGCGCGTGACGCTTCAGCTGAGTGAGAAGGCCGCGAAAACTCCTCGCCTTCCCTAAAATGGGCTTGGGCCAAATAAGCAAAGGGCAACCCCCTTAACAAGCTTTCTTAACAGTGTGCTACCAACAGTGGTGACAAGTTAACATCGAGCCTATTTCAGCCTCGGTACACCCTTGAGGGCATATGACCGGAAGCGCCACATTGAAAAATATTTCACAGCATACCCCATGTAGGGTCACTAGCCGACTTTGCATGTTCAAGGTTGGGTGTTGGTGGAATTTGGGTACTGTTTCGAAGGTATGCCTTTTTAAAAGGTCGCTAGTTGTATACTGCTACCCAGATACAAATACCTCTCGGCTAAGCTGTATCCAATCGGTACGCCCTTAAGTGGGTCGACAGCTGATCCCTTCTTCGGTCAGGACAGGTACCACTCAGCTGAAAGACTTGCCTCATGCTGGGCTCAGTGCTGGTTCTTACAAGTCAAGGCCAGACATCTGATGCCTTACATTCTTTAAACGCATAACTAATAGCCTACCGCAAGATGGAAGCTGTGGTTGCGTGGCTTAAGGTACGTTTCATGATGAGCCGATTGCTGCTTTCGCAATGCGAGAGTGGGTGCCAAGTAGCTACATTTGCCCGTTGAAGTGACGTGCAAAATAGGCTGAAAAGATGGAATTTCGGTATTGCCGAGCCAGGCATTGCTTTCAACATAAAAACTTGAAATTTCTCGAGTTCTTTACAATCTTTTTTCAGATTACAGGAGACGTTGACAAGACCAGTCGGCCGAACATTTGACTTGATCGTAAAGCACTAAGGGGCTACTTTGGACTACATGGGCCCCGGGTATCCTCTAGAAGCCCCATGAGGAGGCAGATAGGGGGCGACTCAAGCTAGCTGTATCGGGATAGAGACCACTCGAGTTATGCATAGCTTGATCACCAAGGATGCTCCTGAGGATAGATTCGAGCTTCATGTAATTAGGATATTCATACTTGCATATCATGTACCGGTATAACCGAATTTGGTACCATGTACTGAATAGAACCATGTAACCTCATCCCCTTACACTATATAAAGGGAGGGGTAGTGGGCATAGAATCATCGAATAGCTACATCATCATAGACATCTCCATCATCTGCGAATTCACATAGAATCATAATCCCAGAGCACAGGACTAGGGTATTACCTCCAAGTTGAGGGCCCGAACCTGTATAAATCCCTGTCTTGTGTTACCATCTGGCATGGTTCTAGCGCATAACCCCATAACAAATTCATTGCCGACAGTGACCTCCGATTAGCCACTAGTCGACAGTGGGTTCGCTAAATTCTAAGAATTCATGCAAGGTTCGAAGGAGCCCCTTTATCCTAATTGTAAAAAGAAGTACACTCTACTATTTTGTGTACTAAATCATCTACAGTTGAAGGCAACCCAATGTTGGACTTACAAAAGTTTTCAAGAATTGTCGGATCTACTAAGGGATATTATACCGGAGGGGAACCTGCTTCCCAAAAGCGTGTATGATGCAAAAAAACATAATTTGTCCTTTGGGACTCGAAATACAAAAAAAACATGCACGTAAGAATTATTGTATCCCGTTTTGGGGATAGTACGTAGAGCTGGATCAATGCCTGGTTTGTGAGACACATAGATTCAAGCGTCGAAATGACGGTGGTGATGGAGATTGAAGGAAGAAGAGTGGGGGGGGGGGGGGGGGTCCAGGAAGGTCGGGTGGTATTTTCCTATAATTCCCCGTTTGAAGTGATTCTTTGCCAACGAAAAGGAGGCCCTTCTAATGCGTTGGCATAGTAAGGAACGTCAGAACGATACAATGATACGACACCCGGTGGATTGCACGCAGTGGCGTACCATACTACCATTGATTCCACATTTGGTTGGTTTGCTAAATAATTGAGAAATATTAGGTTCGCTTTGAGCACAGATGGCATGAATCAATGGGTAACATGAGTACCTCACATATCACATGGCCTGTTTTACTATTGATACTTAACATTACACCTTGGTTATGTAATAAGCGGAAATACGTGATGTTATCGATCTTCATATTAGTGCCTAATCAACATTGCAATGATATCGACGGGTAGCTCAGGCCTTTGATTGATGATCTTAAGAACGTTTGATCCGAAGGTGTCGAGGTTTGGGATCAGTACAAGCAAGAGTACTTTACCTTGCATGCCATGTTGTTCGTCATCGTCAATGATCTACCAGCACATCGTAACTTGTCTGGCTAGAGCAAAAGGAAAGGCAATGGTTGCCCCCATTGCATAGATGACACATGCAGTTTGAGATTGAAGGACCGGATCGGTGAGTAGAGGTGGGGTGAATAGGAGCCCACTTTGATTTTTTAGACAGTTCATCGAACACTTGGCATGCGTTTTGTGAAGCACCGAATGGCGGCGGTAGCTTAGGAGAAAAAAGGCAAGCTCTGCGCCACCCAAATCCAGGATCTCCTTACGTCGGTAGCCGCCTCCGGGTAGCTATCTGGGTAGGGGCACGGATCTGGGAGGGACATTTGGGATCTGAGATTTCCTCGTCAACAGACGGAGCAATAAGGTGTGATTTTTCTTCGTTTTAGCCAATAAAACACCTCGTTATGTCGACACAACGGAGGAAGATTTAGATCTTTGGCTTGGGCCTAAGTCGACGTGGCGATCGTGGCCGGCTTGGTGATTTGGGTCGAAAGCAAGGCTTCTGTTTCAGGTTTCTGGTGAGGGCCAAAATAAAGTTGTCAATTGGGGGGGAAAGGAAACCTGTTTTGCCCTTCTTCATTTTCTAGATCTGGTTATTTCTGATTTGTTTCTTGCGCCAGAGATCTTGGTGGAATCGAGCCAGCCGAGTGCGTTTTTTTCGTGGTTATTCCTTCTTCAGATTGTTCCTCGAGTCAAAGATTCAAGCTGCCACGACTACTTTTCGATATTGATCTTTCAAATCTGCTTCCCATGGTGGACGAGGATGAAGAATATGATGCTTTGGTTGACTACGGAGGTTGCTAGAGTTCTCGAAGACGATGGAGTCAAAGAGAGATTCGGATATAATGGATTGTTAGCAATAGATCCTTGTCACGATCACATTGTAATTTTTATTTTATCTGAGGGCTTTTATGTAAGAGGGACACTAATATTTTAATGATAAGTTTCTTCTCGTGAAAAAACAGGGGAGGTGCTCGCTTCTTTTCCCTGGAATCTCCTACTACGCTCTCAATCTTGCTCTTTAGCTGTGCGTGGGGATGATGATGGGGGACGGGGTCCCGATCTTCCGACAGGTATGGGTAAACACGATTGGTAGAGAACTCGACGTTGACGATCCGACCTTGATCAGCACCGATTTAGGTCTGCAATCGCTACACCACCGTCTCCGTTCGTTATCAACCATGCAATCGCACGGTCGACCTCACCACGAAGGCTAGCTCCTGCAAACGAATCGAGAACACAAGCAAGAACGAAGAAGAGCAATCTCGAATTGCAAATATATATTAAGATCACAAATTTGGAGTTCCACAAACCGAAGATCGGCGATACTGCGATGGTAAAAAATTATCTAAGCAAAACCCAACCCTAACAATGACGGCTACGAAGTCTTAATAGGCAGAAGGGCGGCGGCTAGGGTTTGGGGCGACCCCCCTTGCACGGGATACACGGGCCAAAGCCCAAAAACAAGCTGACGCAGCACCGGGTGGCCCAACAGAATCTGGTCTACTGTTGTATCGACGATTATGATCAGTTTAGAGGTAATTTGGACGTGCGACTAGATCCGTTGGAAAGGTCTCGTCGAGGGCTTCTCCGTAATGTACTTGAACACCCCAAACGGAGTTGATATGCATCTTCTACGCCCGTTTGAAGACAAACTGCTCCGCTGTGACCGAACCAGACTCCAACTCGTGGTAGACTTGGTTCCCGACCTGTTTTGGCGCGGAGTTCCATCCTCGCTGATCTACACCATAATTCCTAAGTATAAGCACAACATTATTAGATAGTAACTCACTCTTATGGGTACTCTCTTGTGTAGTAAGGAATGAGCCCACCTGGTGGTTTAGTTGTCGCGTACGTGCCCTTGTTATTGGTCCTTGCATGATAGATGGTGGCAGAGTGGACGCATTGGTAGAGATGATGCCCTCATTAGATGAACATAGGCAAGATGTGCCTTTCTCTCTCTAGGATCTAGATCTTAATCACTCTCTCAGTAGCATACAGGGAGGAACAAGGCACTAGATCTCACTCTCTCCCCCTCCAGCCGATCTCTCCCCAAATCTCTCTCTATCCCATGAAGGATTTTCTCTCTCTTGAACTTGTTGTACGTGAGATGAACGAGGACAGGCAGAACCAACCAGAAAAAATCAAGAATAAATTGTTGCTAATTTTGTGTATTTATTTTTGGTTTTTTTTAGGTTTGTTTCCACCTTACACACCATGGGGGAGACCCCTCTCTCCCACTCTCCTCACACCCCTCACCTAGGGCTACATGGTGGTGGAATGCTTCACCCTAAGCCTCCACCCCTCCTTATATAGCCACCCTAGGACATATTCCCCCGAATATTTAGGTATCTCGGGAATATCCGCTACCGAGCCACGTAGGGTCCACACCCGGGTTTTCTCACAGAGGCTAACCTGTAACCTACAGGGTTTTAACCATACTGGCTAACCCAGAACCGAACCAGGATTTTTCCACTGGCTAACCTAGAACCTGTCCAGGGTTTTGATACCGGCTGACCCAGAACCAAACCAGGGTTTTCCACGGGCTAACCCAGAATGGGTTTCTCGCACACCGGATAACCCAGAACCGAACAAGGTTTTACCACCGGGTAACCCAGAACCGAACCAGGGTTTTCCATGGGCTAACCCAGAACCTGACCATCCTGAAACTTTGAGAGAAAGCCGACCGCCTCCAACGATCCCTTCGCCTCGAAGTATCCGCACAAATTCCTCGGTGGCCAGCCCATGCCTGGGCCCACCGGACTAGCCAGCTTCGCCACCATGGTTACCGACGCAACAACCTCTAGTTGCCTCGGATCCCTCGCCATGGGTAACTTCTAGAGTACACCACCTCATATGACCGCTAGGTCATCGAACCTGGTCGCCTGCATGCCTCCGGACGCACTAGAGTCCAGCTGTTCTCGCGAAGCGTCAGCCACGTACCCGCCGATACCTGCATCACATAGGTGAACACATACCAAAATCATACACCTTATGATGAGGACATCACCTATATGGACAAGATCAACACTCCTTCCGCTACATCCATGTCTACTATGATGGATCCTTCAGCATGGCTTCATCGACCACCACCTTGGCCCGGTCGTATGCGCAACACACAATCTCGACGTGTTAATATTGCATCGTCACCGCCAGCAGTTCGGCCTCCACCTTGGCCGCCTCCTCAAGCTCAAGATGAATTTAAGAAAGGTGCATTTCCACCCACAACATTCGCTAAGGCCGAACAAGTCACATCGCTCCAAGGCCCAAGAGGAAGGCCAATTCATCCGCGACTTCGGTTCCCTCGTCTACGCGCAGCCCAACTTCAAACGGATGCCCAGGCCATATATGGACTCCGTTTTCGACGTTCTTGGTATGCACGGACAAGCTCTCGACGATATCTTTCCAACGGATCCAGTCCCAGCTCCAAAGTCCTTACGGATCAACGGGAATCGTCGAAACAAGATTGCGATTAGAATCTATCAAGCGCTTTGACGCTCCACTTTGGGCCCATGGCCCATGTACCTCCTAGGACTGCGCCCCAAACCCTAGCCGTCACTATATATTTGATAGCCGGCGCTATTTAGACTCAGGTTTGGTTGTGTGTTGCCGCACCGTCTAGAGATCATAACCAGCCGAGCCTAGGGGATCGGTTTCAACACACAACTTCCCATGCACGTTTCCCATATCTGTATCTCGGCCTCTTTGTTGTTTTTTAATTCCCAGGTCAAACGCGTTTCCTGGCTAAACCGAGATCGCCTCAATTCAACGCGTGCAAACACCAGTGTTCCTCTTTCCCATCTGGGTTTCCAATTCCAGCTTGACTTCGTCCACCTATCAAACCGTGTACCACTGAAGCTTTCCATCCAATGCCTTGCCATCCAATTTTTTTTTCCCTACCTTAACGTGTATATTCCATCTTGTGTTGATCACGTATGCAAAAGGGAATATTAATTACTGCTCTTGCCATTTGTATCCCACAAGTTTAGTCCTTTCCTAATTTTGTTTGGCTGCTCACGTGAAAAAAAAAAGAAAGACAAGTGCAAAGTTAAAAGCTGCACCCAAACAAAAAAAAAAGAGGGAGAATAGACAAAAATCAGTGCAAAAAAAAGAGAAGAGAGAAAAAGTTGAAAAAAATAGAGGAGAAAAATTGTGGAGCTTCATTGTGGTGTTTCAATAGTTGTTCTGTGACTACGTTGATTAGGCTCGCGTCTCTAGCACAGTCTAACCTAGGACCAGCACGGTACCGATGTTTGAATGCTTATTCAACTTGAATTGACTAGTATGGCTATAGTTATTCCTTTGCTACATATTTGGCCTATCCAAGCTCCACCATTCTACTAGCCAAACAGGGGTAGACCTCACTATCGCTTTATCACCACCTTTGCTCGGATTATCACGAACCAGCCACCGATTTCACCGCCTGCTTCTGTGGTAAGAACTTGTAAAAGTAAGGTACATGTTTGAGTGGGTGTGACTTGAGTGACTCCACTACCTAGTAGTTTATAGGAATATACCTCTATATCTTCTTGTTTACTACTAACAATGGCAGGTTACACCTCTCATCATCATGTGAAGAAGTACAAAGTATTTTTTCCTTTTCCACCTAGAGATATGTTTGAAGACTATGATGCGGAAGATGCTTATCTTGACCTGAAATATCTGAAACAAGGTAAATTGAAGGTAAAGGAATACTCTCGCAAATTCAAGACCTTGTTAAAACTAAGTAGATTAATTGAATGTGAAGAGGCAATTGAAAATAGATTTTTGAAGGGACTTAACGAGGAAATTCAGGATATTCTCATTCATGAAACATACAGTTCTCTCTCAGAATTATTCAGATGTGCTTGTAGAGCAAAACATATCTTTATTGAATCGTTGAATGAATTTATTGCCTCATTAGATGGACCCATTATTGCCCCTATTGTTGTACCTAACATTATGCAGGAAGATAAGCATTACCAAGAGGAAAATAAAGAGGAGCACATGAATGATGAAGAGCTCGGGATGTATTTGGCATGTACCGAGTTTGTTACGTATTCGTAGTTAGCTCGGTCCCGAGCAAGTATTGTTCGGTGGTGTCGCAACCTGTTCGATCGCCTGTTGCACGTCTTTGCAGCAGCAAGATTTCCCTCTTCGTGGCTTAAGAGTCTCAAGAGGATGACCCCACTCTAGTGAGTCCTTCCACTTGAGTCTCGGGGGCTAGCTGTCAAGGATAAAATCACGGCCCATTACCATGGCCCACTCCCTGACGACCCAATCAAACAGCCTACCAGGGCCTAGCTCCCTGGAAGGTTCTATCTGGCCCATGTGCATCCTACCGAATAGCATCTTGGCTGGCATGATGCGTAACGGCCAAGGAATCGTGTTCGAGTCCGACTTGAGAAAGAGTTCTGCACGGCTACGTGAAGACCCGAACGTTGGTTTCCCGAATTGGATTAGGAGTCGTGATCCCCAAGACTTAGAGTTTACCTTATCTACCTCGGGATGTATTTGGCATGTACCGAGTTTGTTACGTATTCGTAGTTAGCCCGGCCCGGTTATCCCTTGGTAGGTCGGTTCCTCAACACTATATAAACCGAGCCCCTACGGCGTGTAGAGGGCACGAGATCACTGCATACAACATCTTGTACACTCATATACCCGTCGAGACTTGTTCGTCTCATCGAGTTCCACCTTGTAATCCTCTTTGATATAAAGAAAGGCTGGACGTAGGGCTATTATCTCTCCCGAGAGGCCTGAACCAGGATAAAAAACCTTGTCTCCCTGTTCGTCGCTGATTGCTGTTCGGGTTGTTCGGCGTGTCTCCTATCTCCCCCTTCTTAAGAACCTTAGTTGACTTGAGATCGATATCTCAACCGTCGACACAATGCACCTTCAAACCGACGCTCAGATCACATACAACGTCCAAATGAGGCAAATAAGGACTCTACGAAACGCTTACAAGATAAGCTTTCCAACGGATCCAGCCACGGCTCTAAATTCCATCCGGGTCAACAGAATCACAAAAACAAGTTGACAGACATAAATTTCGGGGTGCTGCATCGCCGTATTTTTGGGCCCAAGGCCCGTGTACCCCTAGGGTTAGGGTTGAGCGCGCGTGGGCACCTGTTTGGGCACCTCTCCTCTGGCCGCCGCCCTATATAAGTGATCTCGTCATATTTTAGTTGGGTTTTATTTAGTTGATTTTGTCACGGTTATATAAGATATCGCCTTGTTCTTTTTATGTCGGCCAGACCAAGAAGACCAAGTTTCTGAACCCCTGTTGATTTTAATCTATATTCGCAATTGTGATTGCTTATCTTGTGTTTTTACTCGTTCTTCGGTTGTTTGTAGGAACCGTCCGTCGTGGACAGGTCGATCGCGCCTCTTGTTCGGTCGATAACAATTGTCGTGGTGGTTTAGCGATCGCCAGGATTTCCAATTTCTTGTGGGTTTGAAGCCGGATCGTTTAGGTCTCTGTGACACCTACCAAATTATCCTCATCGTGTCTCACCAGAAGATCGGGACCCCACGTCCGTGCCTCATCAAGTGGTATCAGAGTATCCGGTTGCCTGGTGAGAATTTTTGCTTTCTGTTAGTAGATTGATTCATACCTAGAGTCCAAAAAATTGGCACACAAAAAAAATTGCATCTACTATCTTCCGAGCCATGTTTAACCTTTACAATTGTTCTTACAATTTACGTCATTGAGTTTTCACCCACTGTTCGTCGTGTTGCTGGTCAGTAGAGTTCTAGATTGGTTTAGTTGTCTTTGTTTCAAGTCGAGTCACCTCTATTTGCCCTCGCCAACCGCCTCGTGCTACTGTCCCGCCGTTGCAAACCCTAGTTAGGTTGCAAACCGCCTTGTGTCAATAGCCCTGCATCGCTAGCCCTCCAATTTGTCCATCGCATACCCACCGCTCGTCGCTGAATCACCGAAAACAAAAAAAATAGTCCATCCAGAAACGCTGAGTTCGCGAAGTACATGGAGAACTAGCAAAAGACCATGGCTGATTTGGCCAATAACATCACTCAACTGACAAATACAAATACCTACGGGATGGAGCGGCTCGAGAGAAGGGTTGCCAACTTGATCACAAGGATGAAAAACATTGAAAGAGAAGCACCTGCCCCTGCTGCCCATGTGCCTCCTGCACCCCCTGCAACCCCTGTGGCTCCTGTGACCTCTGCCGACCGTCGCTCTTGGGCTGATAAGGTTGAACAAGATGAGAATAAGTTGTTGCAGATTTCGAGGCTGACGATGGATTTGATGTGAACAATGATCGAGATCATCGAAGGGTACGCCACAATCGGCAAGGTATGGTAAGAAATCGTCAAGGTAACCGTAAGGTACGTGATGAGTCATTAGAAAAGGTTAAATTGACAATATCTTCATATGCTGGTAGATATGATCCCGACGCTTAACTTGATTGGGAATTATTGGTAGTCTAAAAGTTTTCATGCTTTACTGTTTCACCTGAAAACTAAGTTAAGATTGTTGTTAGTGAATTCATTGGTTTTGCATCTATTTGGTGGCATGAAATTTACAGAAGAGGAAACGAACTTACAACCTGGCAAGGTTTAAAATGTATCATGCGATCTAGATTTGTTCCTTCATATTATAAGAGAGATTTGCTTAATAGGTTGCAGCGTTTAAAGTAGTATTATCAGGAACTGTAAATTGGTATGTTGCGTTGTGGTTTACAAGAGAGTGAGGATGCAAAAATGGCTAGATTCTTAGATGGGTTAAACCGTGAGATTCAGGATGTACTTCACTATAAGGAGTACAATTCTATCGCTCGTTTGTTCTATCTTGCTTGCAAAGCTGAAAGGGAAGTACAGGGATAACATATCCAGACACGAGGAAGTTTTAGTGGTTCATCAAAATCACACCATAAGGCTGCCAAGGTTCCATCGCCTACTTTGCGAGTGTTGATATGGTCGAGAAGCTTGGCTTGACCACACATCCGTATGCACATCCATATTGCATTGAATGGTTCAATTTGTTCGGTAAGCTCAAGGTAACTAAAACTATTAGAATTCACATTTCTCTTGGTACTTATCATGATTACATAGATTGCGATGTTGCACCCATGGATGTTTGCTCTATTTTTCTGGGTAGACCTTGAATGTATGATGTCGGTGTTGTTCATCATGGTAGATCTAATGAATATAAATTTTGTGTTTAGGGGGAAGAAATATGTGATACAACCTATGACACCGGCTGAGTTAACAAAAGCAAATAAAAAATCCCAAAATAAAAGTGGTGTCAATGATAAGCCAAGTATAACACAAAAGAAAGAATCTAGTGAAACGAATTCTGAAATTAAATGGAAAGGTCGCGTTCTTTTAGCTACGAAGGATTGTGTAGATAATGAGTTAGCTAAAAAACCATGCAATGATTTAAAGAACTTGTCTATTGCTTCCCCCTGTTATTCCTAACTTTTTGTAGGAGAATATGCTCGAGTCGAGGACGACTCAAATTCTAGAAAGGGGGATGATGAGGACATCACTGACGAGCTTGTTGTCCCAGACGAGCTTGCTGATGGAGTAAGAAAGCGATAAGACGGCATGAATCCTCATACCATGCCATTCAAGCCTTTATCAACTAAAGTTCAGCAAGTTAGTTCCAAGATTCAAGAAGTCCCCGACCACTAGGCCCAAGTCAAGAGGACGTCAAAGTCGCTGCCGAGTCCGGTTCGGCCATCCAGTACCAGTGCACCTTCAAACGGACGCCCAGATCACATACGATATCCAAATGAGGCAAATAAGGCCTCTACGAAAAGATTATGAGATAAGTTTCCAACGGATCCAACCACGCCTACCAATTCCATCCGACTCAACGGAAATCACGAAAACAAGTTGACACACATAAATTTCCTGACACTGCGTCGCCGTATTTTTGGGCCCAAGGCCCGTGTACCCCTAGTGTTGGGGTTGAGTGCGCGTGGGCACCTGTTTGGGCGCCTCTCCTCTGGCCGCCGCCATATATAAGTCCCTCGCCGTGCTTCTTTTTAGTTGGGTTTTGTTTAGTTGATTTCATCACGGTTGTGTGAGATATCGCCTTATTCTTCTTGTGTCGGCCAGACCAACAAGACCAAGTTTCTAAACCGCAGTTGATCTTAATATATATTCGCAATTGTTATTGCTTATATTGTGTTTTTGCTTGTTCTTCAATTGCTTGCAGGAGCCGTTCTTCGTAAACAGGTTGATCGCACCTCTGGTTCATTCGATAACAATCGTCGTGGTGGTTTAGCGATTGCCGGGATTTCCAGTTCCTTGTGGGGTTTGAAGCCGGATTGTTTATGTCTCTATGACACCTACCAAATTATCCTCGTCGTCTCTCACTAGAAGATCGGGACTCCGCGTTCGTGGCTCATCACTGTTAGAGTGTATGCTTGATGAGCCAAACAAGCTTCTCGCGAGCCACTAACGAGCCGAGCTGAGCCAAAGTTTTATATCGCAAAGAACACCGAATCGAGCCAAGTCGCACCTGATCGAGCTCAGCTCGTCTCGTTTCCACCCCCTAGACTTGAGGTGTACGGCAACAACAGCTATCTGAAGAAGTATAGAAGAGCAGAGCAGTAAAGTTAAGTCGTTTATATATTAGTACCCCTTTAGAGCATGTACGATGGTTGATATAGCAGTCGTCTCGAACTATTAGCATGTCACCTAGAAACAACACTAAAGATAGCATATACAAGGGTAGATATGGTTGCATGTTTTGTTAGATAATTTGCTCACATACA
This sequence comes from Raddia distichophylla, assembly GCA_005191435.1. Taxonomy (NCBI): domain Eukaryota; kingdom Viridiplantae; phylum Streptophyta; class Magnoliopsida; order Poales; family Poaceae; genus Raddia; species Raddia distichophylla. The sequence continues at coordinate 2,937,899 of SPJY01030514.1, forward strand.
AAGTTTCTTAATTCTCGTGTGAAGTCAGCTCTTATTTTGGAGACATCTCAAATATCTAAACACTCTCTCTCCTCCACGTCATCACATATCCTACATGACAGACCTTAGAGATGGCTTAACAAGCTGAAAATTATAATCGGATATACTTAAATTATAAATAAATAATTTAAAATTCTAAGATGAACCATTTAAAACTGCAAAAAAATAACTACAAAATATTGCATCATTTGTTTTGTGCAAAACAAATAAATTTCTAGCGGTAACTTTTAATTTGCATTTAAGCTATAAAAAACAATATCAACTATTGGTGGCTGACTACTTTTGGAAGCTCATCTAAAGAGGATTGTTATAATTTGGAGGTATATGTTCTCTCTTAAAATGATTTATTATTGTTCTATATCAACAATACATATATATTATCCATGGGCACTACATAAATTCTAGGTTGCAATAAGGCAATGACGACATCCGTGATTCAAATAATTCATAAATTGATTGCAATTTCATCTATATCGAAATAAATTCAATGCATAACCTACCATGAGAATTAAAAATTCCACTTCTAGAGTCTCATCTCTTTGTTCAAATATGTTCTTCATGAACTGCCAATTTATGTTAAAATCATTTAATGTCTATTAGAAACCACAATACAAGGTGAAAAAACATAAAGTGTTATTCATGACATGCGCCCACTACATGTGGGTATGCTACAAGGCTGGAAAGCCGACGTGGTCATGAGGTGGCACGACCAAGCGACGATGCGGCTGGTGTGGAAGCGGTGCCAGCTCCATGGTAGGAGCCATGTGCGGAGGCTATAATAGCTGGCGGCAAGCCCTGGGCATTGACACTACTAGGGCGAGGCTCGAATAAGCATGAGAAATAAATGTAGTCCTTTCTATTTTAGTGCTATATGTCGAGATCTCTTCTTTATTCACTTGAAATGCGGTTGCAATATGATGAGGACATCACCTATATGGACAAGATCAACACTCCTTCCGCTACATCCATGTCTACTATGATGGATCCTTCAGCATGGCTTCACCGACCACCACCTTGGCCCGGTCGTATGCGCAACACACAAGCTCGACGTGTTAATATTGCATCGTTACCACCAGCAGTTTGGCCTCCACCTTGGCTGCCTCCCCAAGCTCAAGATGAATTTAAGAAAGGTGCATCTCCACCCACAACATTCACTAAGCCGAACAAGTCACATCGCTCCAAGGCCCAAAAGGAAGGCCAATTCATTCGCCACTTCGGTTCGCTCGTCTACGCGTAGCCCAACTTCAAACGGATGCCCAGGCCACATATGGACTCCGTTTTCGATGTTCTTGGTACGCACGGACAAGCTCTCGACGAGATCTTTCCAACGGATCTGGTCCCAGCTCCAAATTCATCCTGAAGCAACGGGAATCAACAAAACAATGTGCTGCGTCATCTGGTTGGGCCAAACCGGGCCTTGTACACTTGTCGGACCTAGGCCCAGGTGGAGGACGCCCTAGGGGAACCCTAGAACGACCAGGGAACCTCCTTGGCCGCCACTCCACTTATAAATTTCATAGCCGTCGCTGTTTAGACTCAGGTTTTGTTGTGTTTTGGTTGACCCCGTGTGTGTCCCTCCTTGTGTTCGCGTGTGTCGACTAGACCACCCGTCATGAGAAACAGAACCTCACCCTTGGTTCCATGATTTATCAGTTATCATCTTGTTCTTGCTTGTTCTCGGTTGCAGCAGGTTCAAGGATCAATCGTGTCTTGCTCGGTTGATTGACTTGTGTGGTGACATTGCGATTGTTCAGTTGCTGATCCCGTGCATTAGTAGCGTCGTCACTACACCAAATCGACGTATCGTTCTCATCAGAAGATCGGGCCGACCCCGTGCGCATCACAATAAGATCAAGGGGTCAAATTTTAAAATTTTCTACAAGTGTTTAAGGTCATAAGCAAGTTGAGTGTCGCATGTTAGTTTTTTCCTTTTCTTTGGATAGATATGTCATGACTGTATACGTACGTTCATAAGGGGTAACATATGAGAAAGTGTTTGCTTAATTGTCCCACACATCGGTAAATTTCTCATACATTGAGGGTTCGAAACTGTGGTGGCCCGGAGCTTCATACTACCAGATATAATATTATTGTCTAATGACCAAGTAAGGTTGCTCTAGCCATGCGATGCTAGTCCCTCAAATTCATGGTTAACAATGGCCGACATATATAATTAAAAATTATTCATAAGATTATTGATTGTAATTCAATAGAAAATAGTGTGTGACATTAAATGCATTAAATCTCACATATTCCAGTAATTCATATTCTAATATGCCATTGTCAATTCATAAATGCGTAATTAATACCTCAAATTATAACAGAAAATTCAAAGGATAATTATCAAGATATAATTAACAGAGAAGAAATAATGCAATTCAAGCAAAAACGGGTGGCAAAAATAAATTTACAAGATGCTAAATGCAAAAAAAATAATTTGCGTCGAATTCTGCAAATTCCAATTTTCTAGAATTTTCAAAAATTTTAGATATTTTCCCTGAAATTATCCAAAGGTTTTGTGCTTTCTCGTAAAAATCAGGTTTTTTTTATATTTTCATTTTTTTTTTCTTTTGTTCGCTTTCTTTTCCTTTTTTTCAGACCCGTTTTTTGCCTTCTTCGGCCTGGTTCAGTCCGTTCGAACAATGACGGCCCATTACTTCATCCCATACCCGGCGGCTAAGGTTCCCAACACGAGCCGCCGGCTTGAGGCGGCTGAGGGGTGTGCACCGGCACAGACGCACAGTGGTGCTGAGGGGCGTGCACCGGCACAATGGTGCTGCGGGGCGAGGCCGCGGGGCCAGTCGTGGTGGTACGGCGGCGCGGTGAGGTGGGGCTAGCCGTGGCGGCACAGCGTTTGGGCGCATGGCGAGGGAGACGGCGGCCGAGGCGCAGTGGGCGGTGAACGGTGCAGGGTCCGCGGGCGGCGGCGGCGGCGGCGCGTTCGGGCGCAGGCGCGCCGTGGCAGTGCCGGTGACGGGCGGCCAGGCGGTAGTGACGGCGGCAGCACGACGACCGGCAAAGCCAAGATATGGCCGACGTGCATGCGCGGGGCAGGGAGCTAGCGCATGGCCGATGTGCCTCGTGCATTGACGGCGGAGAATCGGTAATAGATCGGTTCGGCCTATCAAGTAACGGATTGTCGCGTGGGCGCGTCGCGCGTGGGTGGCTCGGTCTCGGTGGCTGCGTGGGTGGCCGGGTGCCCGGGTGGGGGAGTTGGAGAGGCAAATAGGCAATGGGCTGAGCTGAGGGAGTGAGGGGAATCGGATCGGGGTGCTGGGCTGCTCACTGCTGGGCTGTGTTTGCCAATTGCCATCGCCCATCGGGGTGCTCCGGTGCTGTGTGCTGGGCTGAGCTGAGGCCTGAGGGAGTGAGTTGTTCAGTGCTGCTGATGGGCTAATGACTGGGGCCGAGAGGGTATAATAGCTTTGTTTTCGGCCCACGCCTAGGGCGGTGGCCCTAGTGGCCCTAGGCCCAAATCCGCCCCTGACTTCATCCCATACCCGGGTAACCCGGCGGCTAAGGTTCCCAACGCGAGCCGCCGGCTTGAGGCGGCTGAGGGGCGTGCACCGGCACAGACGCACAGTGGTGCTGCGGGGCGAGGCCGCGGGGCCAGTCGTGGTGGTACGGCGGCGCGGCGATGTGGGGCTAGCCGCGGCGGCACACCGTTTGGGCGCTGGCGAGGGAGACGGCGGCCGAGGCGCAGTGGGCGGTGAACGGTGCAGGGTCCGCGGGCGGCGGCGGCGGCGGCGCGTTCGGGCGCAGGCGCGCCGTGGCAGTGCCGGTGACGGGCGGCCAGGCGGTAGTGACGGCGGCAGCACGACGACCGGCAAAGCCAAGATATGGCCGACGTGCATGCGCGGGGCAGGGAGCTAGCGCATGGCCGATGTGCTTCGTGCATTGACGGCGGAGAATAGATCGGTTCGGCCTATCAAGTAACGGATTCGATTTACTAGATCGGTTCGTCGATTTAGCCCCCAAAATGCAATTTTCCCTGCTAAAGCTAACGATTCAATACAATTCACTTCAATTCGAGATGTAAGCATTGCTCAACCGATCGGGGTTCGATCCATGCGTCTCGCCGTAGGAAAACGCGGAAAAGAAGAAAACACGAAAAAGTGAAGCGCGGGGTGTTGCGCACGGGAGAAAAAAAAAGAAAAGAAAAGAAAAGAAGCGGGTGAAGCAAGAGCGTGAGGGCACACTAGTGGATAGAAAAAGCAGCACGGAAAAGCGAAAGGAGTACGTGACAGGCGGGTGGGGGCTACCACTCGTCAGCATGAAGGTGAAGCAAGGAATGCGTAAACAAAGAATGGCGCAAGGGTGCCGCAGGGGGCGCTCGTCGTGAACGGGAAAAAGTAAGGGCATGTGGCCCAGTAGAGAATCAATCCGGATCCCCTGCAGTAGCTAACTGTAGTATAAATGCACGATGTGCATTTTGACATGAAAACAGATTATAACTTATATAAATATGTCATACAGTGTCCAATTCGTACGAAATAAATTTTGTAATTCATCTAAAATCCTAAATAACCCATTTTTGAAACTTTTCAAATTTTTTGAATTTTTAAAATTCAACAAATTAAAAAAAATAAAAAATGAAAAATGAAAAGGTTTCAAAAATGGGTTGTTTAGGATTTTATATGAATTATAAAATTTATTTCATACAAATTGGATACCGTATAACATATTTATAAAAGTTATAATCTATTTTCAGGTCAAAATGCACATGGTGCATTTATACTTGCTACTATAGGGGATCCCAATTGATAGAGAATAGGAATTTCTAAGTAAGGAAAAAAGGGCATGTGGGCCCAGTAGAAAAAAATGGATTTGTAATATAAAAACCATGTAACATGTTTTCGTTTCAATGAAATGTAAATGGGGTATTTCCCCTTGTTGAAAAAATTCCCTTCAATTCGATTCAATATCTTTGATTTGGCAATCTTTTCCCACAATTCTCTAGACGCGTAGGCAGCAGCCGCGTAGGATTGTTTTCAGCAAAACTGAGCGGTAGCCAGCGTGAGGGCTAGTCGATTGCAGATTTTTCCCACACCTTCGCGAGAGCGACCATGCTGACAATTAATATGTTGTAAAACATTGCCACCAATTGTAATCTAAGGTATAGAAGAAATATTATGCATTCACAGCGGAGAAAATAACACACAAAGTAGGGGTGTAGTTTTGCTTTATTAATTTCTCGAAATCCAATACAGTAGGTCTTCACCTCTATTTATACAATTGAATTGATTAAGGTATATAGACTAGATCCAACACGGATGTCGGATAGCCCATCGGTAGATCAAGTAGGATATGACCTCCAGGTCAACCTAGGAGTTCTGCAATGGTTAAGATGCTCCATTGGTCTGCATGCCATCGGTACATGGACGCACCATGTGGACGTGGTGCGCGCATAACGCTGTTAATTGTCACTGTTGTAACTCTAGATGATTTATGGGCCGGAAAACCCATCCCTATTAGGGTTCTCCCTAGGGTTATTATGGGCAAAACCAAATATTTGCTAGGCTATATATAATTAGATTGAAACCATTGTATTCAAAAGAGAGAAGAATTAATAAAATATCATTGTGTCTAGTTTTTCTCTCTACATCTGTCTCCTGTTTATTATGATGATGTTTGCATGCGTACGACTATCGAATTACAATACATTATCAACACGAGTTACTCTTCAACTCGGGTACATCGTTTTAAATTGTCGTTCCTAGATCTATCATGTTTTCTTTATAGTAATCACATATTGATCTATTAATTGGCTGTTGGCATGGAACGCAAACGTTGAATGAGATGAACAAGGAACCGACGACCCTACGTGATCATCAAGTTAATTGATTGCATGCAATCACGCCGATGGCCGCTGCTTAGTTAGCAGAGATGTTTTTGCTCTTGTTTGCTCATACACGAGCACACTGCACATCGGAACGGACTGCCTGACTGTTGAGATCGCATGCATGCATATGCGTAGCCTTGACTATATGGAGTTCATCGGGATATAGATGAGGCGGTGGACGGCGGCCCTCGGTGCCGCGCGACCAGCACGGCCCCAGCCCCGACTCTGCACCGCCAGCAACCGGAGCTCGGCGTGGCTTTGCCGCGGTGCTGCGGCCCGAAGAGGCGCCCGTGCCCGGTGCGTCGCCGAACCATCGTCCCGCCTCGCCACTGTTCCGCGCCGCCGCACTACCGGCTCTCGCGCAGTCGCGCTGCGTGGCGCCGCCCTGAAGGCGCGGCCGTGCCGCTGCCCCATGCTGCATGCTGCATGCCGCTACCGGCACGGTCGTGCCACCGTTAGGCCCGGTAATGGGTTTAAATCCACCCCCAACCCAACCCAACCCATAAAAAATCACCCGGCTACCCACCCCAACCCATTCCATAAATCAGATTATTGTACCCAATCCAAACCTGTCCGCACATGCACTTCCCAGCCAACCCATTTTTCAAATTTAGGTTGAACCATTTCACCAACCCATTTTCCCCCCATTTGGCCATCGCAAGCTCGCAGACAATCTGGCTTGCCCCGTTGCCTTGTTAGCTACCAGCCAGATGCAAAATGGAACAGAGCCACGTAGTTATATTCACAGAACAGCTTCACGTACAGACATTAATCAAAATATCATATAGCACTAAACTAATCTTAATTTAAAGTATATTAGCAAAGTCTTAGCATATCTAGAAGCAATCAAGGATAATCATACCAACAAGTCTAGTTTAAGATAAATATTTGATGTACAGATTGTTTCCGGTCTTTTTGGATATTAAAATGCTACAATATTATAGAGAAATGGAGAGCATAGATGTGCTAGTCTAGTCTGATCCTCAATAGTCACCGGCTCCTTCTGTGCTTCATTAGTTTCTGCAATTAAGAATCATACTCCAAAAGTACATACCTCTCTTAGCTAAAGTACAGATGAATTACAGGAGTCATCTCGGATAAGGGCTAAAAATCAAATGTGAGACCCTTCATTAGTTGATCTGCACAAACCAGAGAATGCGGCTTTCTGGATAAGAGGGTGAATATCCCCATCAAAGACCTCCTCGTCTAACATTGCAACGTGTGACCAAATCTGCAAAGTATCATGTGTAAATGATTAGTGAAGCAATGGATAAAGTACTATACAATAAAGATAAATATCTCAAGTCCGTGAAATGATGCCATAATGTATTTTCTACCAAAAAAAAAACTTCAATCGCAACCTATGATATTTTGCATCTAGTACTTTATCCTGTCTGTTACTGGCAGGATATGTAGTCATATAGGAAGCAGTGGTTAACACACCACCTTCAGCCCAAGCATATGTCTCCCACACTCTTTGGAGGGACATGGCAGTAATAAAAGCAGTATAAATCAATTTACCGATTACAGAAAAACCACACACTTTCGAAAAAGAAACAACATGGAAGCTCTTTGGAGGTACAACTGCCATGACAAATCAATTTGCTCAGGCTCTGCTGGTGCTGATACATTAGAACCAAGCTTGTTGTATTGTGATTGGTTTGGCACAAATATAGCTAGATCAAAATGGATCCCTAAACAAAATGAAATAGTAATAAATGTATTCATTCAACCAAGGTTAAATGGAGAAGCACCAACTTTGCTCAGAACACAACTACACAAGTTGTTAATAAATTCAACCAATCCAAGCAAGTACATGTAGATGATGAATGAAAGCATATGGATTTTTTTCATGTTTAATACTTCAGCTCACCATTTTGAGTTGATGCTTCCACAAGCTTTACTGAGATGAATTGAAAAGCTTTACTGACAGTATGTACTACTAAAACAGAGTACCTTCTGAGATCAGGGCAAACTGCTGCCAAGCTGGTCACTCCCTCATCAGTTATGGGCTATGGCCTGCATCAAAATTTAAAACTCTATCAGTTATAAAAAAACTCTGTCAGTTGCTGCCCTTGAATATGTTGGTAATTATAAAAGTAGGTGATCACAAATAGAAATTGGAATCAGGATTTTCTCATTGACATAAGAGCTCCTGGCTAACCATATTAATTTTACTAGCTTCGCTATAAGGCATACAACTTCTAAGTAATTAGGCTCTTACAAAAAAAAGATACACCTCCAGAGAGTAAAAATTGACTTCTTTTCATGAATAATGCATAGTAAAGCAATGGTACATAATAATACAAGAAAGTATAGGGAGATGGTAATACGTACAAAATTACAAAGAGCTATATACAGGAACATACTTGATAAGACATAAATTCTATCTAATTCAGCAAAAAAACTTAAAAACAGTTCATAGTTTCCTTCATACCTTCGATACTAGGAATCTTGGTCAACCAATCCTTTCCACAAACCAGGGCTTCAACCATTTCAGATGATAACGAGCTTCGACTATCCCCAAGAATTCTTTCGCCGCAACTAAAGGCTGACTCGGATGACACCTTAGAGAGCGGGATTGCAAGAAAATCTCTGACCATTCTTGATAATATGGGACACTTTTCAGCATGCTGCTTCCACCACAACAAGATATCGAAGTCCTTGCTTCCCTCAAACTCATCCTCTAAATAAATGGTTGCGCGCGGGGGAGCCAGCGGCCAGCTGCGCGCGGGGGAGACGGCGGCCAGCTGCGCGCGGGGGAGACGGCGGCCAGCTGCGCGCGGGGGAGCCGGCGGCGCGCGGGGGAGACGGCGGCCTAGTGTTTACCATTTCCGTCGGTGTGTTAAAGCTACTCACTCATACTTTTCTCGAGTGTTCTCTATTTCCGACGATAAGTGAAAGTCACTCACCCATGCATTTTTCGAGTGCTTCAAAAACTGTCGCTAAATTCATTCCCGAGGGTTTCGTCGGTAATTGCACGAATTACCCACCATGGGTGGCCGAGGGGAAGTTACCGACGGTATACGCTCGGCCATAAACATGTCCTACGGTATTTTCTAATGGCCGACGGTATTTGCACACTCGGTAAAAGTTAGAATTCTAGTAGTGCTTGCTCTTGAGAGTTTTTTCCATGGAACATATAGCATTGCAAAGTTTGACTAAAACTCTCACTACTAGAGAAATGACCTAATTTACCGCTCGGCCATATACATGCCTTTCGGTATTTTCTAATGGCCGACAGTATTTGCACACTCGGTTGATAGGAAAATATTTTTACGCTCGGCCATATACATGCCTTTCGGTATTTTCTAATGGCCGACAGTATTTGCACACTCGGTAAAAGTTAGAATTCTTTTACGCTCGGCCATATACATGCCTTTCGGTATTTTCTAATGGCCGACAGTATTTGCACACTCGGTAAAAGTTAGAATTCTAGTAGTGTTAGGAACATTGGAACAATATCTATAATGGTATTAACAACATGCTAGCAGCTAGGGTTCTGAGGTTTCCTTGGCCTAGATGATCCACCGTCTTAAGGGTACTGAGGTTTCCTTGGCCTAGATGATCCACCGTCTTAAGGGTATGTTTGGTTGGTTGTACGAAGTTGTATGAAACAAAACGAAACAGGATAGGATGAAACTGGATGGAACAAAAGTTATACGGGATCGTTCGACCAAAACGGCCAAACCACACCATACAGCATAAACAGGGAATATTCCCTAAATCTAAACCATGTTGTACTATCCCATACAATCTCATCCTACAAACCAAACACATGGATGAGGAACCGTATTATCCTATCCCACCAACCAAACGTCTGAACCGTACACCGTACCATCCCGTACCACCTTGTTCAACAAACCAAACACATCCTAAAACGTTGGCACGAAGGGTATGTCCAATATTATATATTGTTCATTTATGATGCACAACACTGTTACATAGTGGCATAGGAATATAGTAAAATATGATGAAAATATAGGGAAGAAAGATAGCTATTAAAAATATTGGATGAATAATGATATGATAGTCTGTGAATGAGAATAGCAATCTGGGAAACCCCACGAAGCTGTGAATTTGTGTTGTCTGTATGGTTTAAATGTTTTGTTCTTGCATACGGTTTCACTTATCTGTTTGCTTAACTGCAGTTTTCTTCATTTGTTAAGATGTACTCCCTCCATCCCAAATTATAATTCCTTTTAGCCCTCTTTCTATCCGTCCATGTTCGGATGGATGTTGATGAATCTAGACATATAAATGCACGTATGTAACTAAGGTGGTATTTGGTTCAGCTTTGTAAACGGCAACGCAAAAGGGTATGGATCCCAGAGCTGATGGTTACACTGTAATGGAAGGCAATGATTGCTTGTTTGATTATGGTAACCATATCGTGTGAGCCGTGAGGTCGCCTTCGTCGCAAGCAAAGAGAAATCGCAGAGAAGAAAGCAGCGGGGCGTATTCGATCCCGCCGGGTAGTGGGTGGTATCGCCGTTGCACAGGCCCGTAATTGATCCCACCGCTAACGATTACGTCCTGGTCCAACCAAACATCCAGCAATGGGACCTGTTAGCAGTGTGAAGCGATCACGGGAGAAAATAATCGAACCAAACAGCTTCTAATATGTACCAGTTGTTGAGTTTAGCAAGATTGATGAAGATTCAAGTCTGAAGTGCTAACTCAACACAACAAAAGGATGTAGATGCAAAGGTACTTGGACATAATTATAGCGTGTTTACAAGTAATCACCAACAGTGCAAGTGTGCAAGAACACTTGTATGGTCGAATAGAGGAAAAGTATAAAACATATCATTAATTGGGGGCAGATTTAGCATTCAAAATTCAGCCGACCTTCACAGAAAATCGTTTAAACTTCACATTACAGTAATTCGCATCAAAGGTAACAATGCTGAAACACAACGGATTTTGCACTGGAATCCCTTTTTGTATATCACATAAAGGCCCACTAAGATCACGCAATCAGTATGTAACCGGAGAATGCTGCAGTTTGCTTTAAAGGCTCCTTTTTTACTACGAAACAAAACAATCCTAACTCATCAAGCACGATCATAACCCAACAGGTAAGTATCGATACAGATCACACTAAAGCAAAACAACCAAAAACGAGCTACGTGCACCACTGAACAGAAAAGTAAAGTAAACATTCGGGCATCAGAACAGTAGCTCCGTCGCAGCAACAGTCCGATGATACAAAGACGATGTCAAAATTACCCAAAATATTCTCAATCCGACGAAAACCCATAACCGACAAACCCGTACCATAAATCTAAATTCTCTTTGTCTCGTAAGGGCACGCACCGACACCGAGGATCCCAGAATCATGACAAATGGCGACGCAATTGAGGAGCTCCCAAATCTCCACGATTCCACCGGAAAAGCCCGTACTACCTCGCACCCACTCCCTCGAGCGCCGAAACCCCCTGTATTTGAACCCGAATCGATCCCCGCAGGCGCCCCCAAAACCACCGCCCCACGCCCACCAAATCAATCGAGACGGAGGGACTGTGAAAAAAAAAAGATGAGAAGTGTCGACGGTTGAGATATCGATCTCAAGTCAACTAAAATATTTGAGAAAGGGGAGATAGGAGACACGCCGAACAACACAAACAGTGGATGCTAGTGAGGCTCTCTCAAGTTTTCCCTATGCTCCAAGCTCCTATTTATAGCTCTACACTCGAAACCTTAGATCAAAATCGCAATGGACGGCTCAGATTTCGTTCCCGAGTTTTAGATCTATCCGTCGGACCCCGTCCGGTGCCCATCGGACCCCGTCCGATAAAGTTTAGGCAAAAATCTGTACTCTGTAGGACCCAGTCCGATGGCTTATCAGACGCCGTCCGATGACGCCGTCCGATGGCTTATCGGACGCCGTCCGATGAGGTTCAAATTCCTAGAGTTTGGGCGCTGTCGGACCATGTCCGAAGGGCATCGGACCCCGTCCGACAGAGACTGTGTTTTTCAGGACTTAGTCGTTTCCCACTTCGAGTTTTCATCGGACCCCGTCCGATGATTCGTCGGACGCCGTCCGACAGAGGCTATATATTCCGAGACTTAGTTTCTCGAGCTCACTCATTCATCGGACCCCGTCCGATGGTGGTTGGACCCCGTCCGACAGAGACTAATCTTCACAGTACTTCGGACTTAGCCTCTCTCGCTCCCTCTCGTCACCACGCCTCGGGTCTTGGGACACTTTTATCGATTTGTGGACACGGTGACAACCTGGGTAGGGTTAAGCGAAAACTTTAGATCACTTGGGCGGGAAGCTTCGCGCTCACAGGTATTTCGAAGACTTAGCGGCTACGAAACCCCAGACAGCTAGCTACCCCCTGGAGGACCTATCCCGTACTCTCTCGAAGACGAACGAGGATAAGAGACTGGAAATGTGCTCAGTGGGACCCTGTAACCAGAGATACGACGATCGGCAGGCATGTTGTCCCTAGGCTACACACACGCAAGAAATTAGAAGAAATAGGAAACAAATGTCCTTAATCTTGACGTGATCCAGCTGTACGGCCTAGTTGCCATCAATTACCAAAATCATTCAGTCCATGGGAGGCTTGATCTTACAGCGAGTATCCGGATGTGTTTTCGGAAGAGCTCCCCGGACTTCCACCGGATCGGGATGTTGAGTTTGCTATCGAGCTTGTCCCCGGTACCGCTCCCGTCTCGCGAAGGCCATATAGAATGGCACCCGATGAGTTGAAAGAGTTGAAGACTCAACTGCAAGAACAGCTGGACAAAGGCTTCATTCGTCCCAGCTCATCTCCCTGGGGTTGTCCGGCCTTGTTTGTTGAGAAGAAAGATCATACCAAGCGCTTGTGCGTTGACTATCGGCCTTTGAATGCCGTCACGGTCAAGAACAAGTATCCCTTGCCTCACATTGATATCCTGTTTGATCAGCTAGCTAGGGCTAAGATGTTCTCAAAGATTGATCTTCGTTCGGGTTATCACCAAATTAAGATTCGTGAAGAAGATATCCCGAAGACAGCTTTCTCTACTCGCTATGGGCTCTACGAGTATCTTGTGATGTCATTTGGCTTAACTAATGCATCGGCTTTCTTCATGTATATGATGAACTCGGTGTTCATGAATGAGCTCGATAAATTTGTGGTGGTATTCATTGACGACAACTTAGTGTACTCCAGAAATGAGGAAGAACATGCGAAGCACCTTCACATTGTATTGTCTCGACTCCGAGAACATAAGCTCTACGCCAAGTTCAGCAAGTGTGACTTTTGGCTAAAGGAAATTGCTTTCCTAGGCCATATCCTTTCTGCTGAGGGTGTAGCGGTTGATCCTAGCAAGGTGCAGGATGTGTTGAATTGGAAGCAGCCTCAAACTGTCACAGATATCCAGGGCCGGCCCTAATATTTTGGGGCCCCGGTGCAGAATTAAAGCAAAGCATTGATGGGTCTAAGTTTGTAGCATTGCAAAAGGTCTCAAATAGGCCTAAAACGATGCAAAGGTGAATCAGAAGATTTAAATAAAAAGTATTAAAAGTTTAACATAATAATATGAATCTAGATGTGAAACATAATTGAAAACATACATTATGTTATACTAAAATTGTAAATTTTAGGGGCCCTGTGCAGCGCACATGCATTTAAATAGCGGGCTATAGCGGCTGAAAAGATAGAACGCTAAGCTATGCCCATTTTTGCCGGTATGGCAGCTATGGCCGCTAAAGCGTGATTTAGCTCTGCTAAGCGCCGCTATCCGCTAAGTGCCGCTATCCGCTAAGCCCAAATTGTGAAACCCTAATTGAATTTCATGAATCATGTCGTAATGTCAATGTGACAGTATGTCACTTAAGTCAGTTAAGTGGAGCCTTGCTACCCAGAAACATATTTGTGATCATGAGTTCATCAAATATCTTGGTTACCATGTTTTTTTTTTCACCAATTACTCGTATTTAACTATTTTTGCATGGTATTTTTTTTTATAAAAAACGCTATCGGCCATAGCTCCGCTATAGCTCCGCTATAGCCTTATAGCCTTTCAAAAAACGTTGCCGCTATTTGCCATAGCCCGCTATTTAAAACCATGGCAGCGCACTTGCTGCACATGCTCCTGGGCCACCCCTGCATATATCCGCAGCTTTATCGGGTTAGAGGGATATTACCGGCGTTTCATTCCGGACTTCTCAAAAATTGCAAAGCCTATGACCTCACTGCTACAAAAGAATGCAAAGTTCGTATGGACTCCAAAATGTGAAGAAGCTTTTCAAACCTTGAAGAAATTGCTCACTTCGGCACCGATCCTAGCTCAGCCCGACATCACTGAGGCCTTTGATGTTTATTGTGATGCATCCGGGAGTGGTCTCGGGTGTGTGCTCATGCAAGAAGGAAAGGTGATTGCTTATTCATCATGGCAACTCCGAAGGCATGAGGCAAATAATCCCACACATGATCTTCAACTTGCTGCAGTGGTTCATGCACTAAAAACATGGCGGCATTATCTGTTGGGAAACACTTGCCACATCTACACCGACCACAAGAGCCTCAAATATATTTTCACTCAACCCGAGATCAACATGAGACAGCGAAGATGGCTAGAGTTGATAAAAGACTATGATCTTGAAGTGCATTATCACCCGGGGAAAGCAAATGTGGTAGCCGATGCTCTAAGTCGCAAGGCTGAATGCCATTTGATCAAAGCCCATCCTACCGTGAGAGTGTTGTGTTGTGAACTTGACCAAATCAATTTGGAGTCAGATCAGCTAGGCACGTTATGCAACCTCACTCTTGAGCCTTCAATCAAAGATCAAATTATAGAAGCTCAAAAGAAAGACATCAGCATGGCACATATCCGGGATGGGATAGCTGAAAATAAAAATGCATGTTTCACATTAGATGATGAGGGTATTCTTTGGTTTAAAAATCGTTTGGTAGTGCCAAAAGATTTAGAGTTGAGAAAGAAAATTCTTGATGAAGCTCACACTTCTGTGTTCACCATGCACCCCGGTAGCAATAAGATGTATCAAGACTTGAAGCAAAAATTTTGGTGGACTCGTATGAAGCGGGAGATCGCTTAGTTTGTCGCCGAGTGTGACGTTTGCCAAAGGGTGAAAGCTGACCATTTGAAGCCCGCTGGTACGCTGCAGCCGCTAGCAATCCCGGCATGGAAATGGGAGGACATTCACATGGATTTCATTGTGGGCTTACCCCGAACTCCCAAGGGGCATGATTCCATTTGGGTCATCATCGACCGGCTAACAAAGTCAGCACATTTTCTCCCAGTTCGAGTGAGATACCCTGTCCGAAAGTATGCAGAACTGTACATTGCTCGCATCGTCTCGTTACATGGTATTCCCAAAACCATAACGTCCGACAGAGGGTCACAATTTGTATCACACTTTTGGGAACAATTGCACTCGCTACTTGGGACAACGCTTATCCATAGTTCTGCATGTCATCCGCAAACTAGTGGGCAGGTTGAAAGGTTAAATCAGATTTTAGAAGACATGCTACGAGCTTGCACTTTGACATATGCAAAGAGTTGGGAGGATTGCTTACCATTGGCCGAGTTTGCATACAATAATAGCTACCAAAAGAGTTTGCAAATGGCACCCTTCGAAGCTCTTTATGGTAGGAGATGTCGCACACCCTTGAACTGGTCCGAGCCCGGGGAACGGGTCGTCTTTGGCCCCGACCTCGTTGAGAAGGCTGAAGAACAAGTTTGGTACATTCAGCAAAATTTGAAGCTAGCACAATCACGACAGAAGAGCTATTCCGATAAGAGGCATAGGCCTCTCACATTCAAAGTTGGAGATCACGTGTATCTTCGAGTCTCGCCGATGAAAGGTGTTCACCGTTTTGGAGTGAAGGGGAAGTTAGCACCGTGGTATGTTGGGCCCTTTAAAATCATCGAGCAATGTGGACCGGTAGCTTACCGGTTGGAACTTCCACAAAACTTGTCCGCGGTGCATGACGTCTTTCATGTGTCCCAACTTAAGAAATGCCTTCGCGTGCCGGATCATGTTGTTGACACCGCTGCGGTTCAGCTTGAACCTGACCTCACCTATCAAGAGCATCCCATTCGAGTACTCGACCAAAAAGAACGAGCAACCCGACACCGCACTATCAAGTTCTACAAAATCCAATGGAGCAATCACTCTGAAGATGAAGCAACATGGGAGCGAGAAGAAGACCTTCAAAATAAGTTTCCAAATTTTCTTGATTCTCAGCAAGTGTAATTTGTGTAAACTGAACCGTGTAAAATTTGTAAATATTTGAATGCAAACACAAGTTGCACTCTCCTTTCCTTTTAACTTTGACAACCTACAACACTCTTAAATCTCGGGACGAGATTTCTTTAAGGAGGGAGGTTTGTGATACCTCTGGTATCTCAAAGGAATTCTAATTTGCATCTCATGTGCATTAAAGCATTTCATGAGCATTCGTGTTGAATATGCATACACAAACTTTCAAATTTTGATTTAAATTAAAACTTTCACTTGTGGTGCAGGTATATTGCTACTGTTTTGGTATGTATTTCAAAATATAAATGGAACCAGTAAAAACTTTATATACAAAACTTATAGATAATTTCATAAGGAGAAACTTTGCTATTTTGATCTTTTACATGTAAGCAAATCTAGTGGGGGTTATGAACTGAATAAGGTAGAAATGGAATCAGTAAAAACTTTATATACAAAAGTTGTAGATAATTTCATAAGGAGAAACTTTGCTATTTTGACCTTTTACATGCAAGCAAATCTAGTGGGTGTTATGAACTGAATAAGGTAGAACAAGAAAAAGCATCAACTCACTGACTGTTTAGTAAATTCAAAATCCTATTAACAAAAAGTCTTGATCATCAAAAACTTTGTATATGAAAGTTGTATATATTTAAAATATAAACAACTTTGGTATTTTGTACTTTCCTTGAAAATGTTGGGAAAGAGGTATTTTAGAATTTTTAAGGACAGGGTACACCCTGGTCAAACTAGGGGTAAGCAGCTTGAATTCAAATTTAGACCACATTTAGAAACTAAACCTGGGGGTAAGGTTTATAACAAAGTTGTAGATAATTTAATTTTTAACATTTATTGTATTTTGAGTTCAACTAAATTCGGCCAAAATACTAGTCAAATTTGCAATACAAACTAGAGTAAAAAACCAGTCAAACCCCTTTTCTCTTTTTCCCCCTTTTTCTTTTATTTCTTAAGTAGCTGACAGAGGGGGCCCACACGCCAGCGCGCGCGTCCGCGCTCGGGACCGGACCCCACGGCCAGTCTCGTCCATACACCCGGTCCATAGACCTCTCTCTTTCCTCCTCAGCCGACCCCACTCCCTCTCTCTCCCCGGTCCACAAGACCCGGTCTACCCAACTTCCTTTCCCCCTCCCCCAACCAATGCGGCCGCTGGTTACTTCCCCAGTCACAATGCTTGCGATCATCGGTGACCAAATCAAGTAGTGAATACTCATCTGGCTTAGCAACTAAATTAATTTTCCTACCCTTCCTATACTCACGTCTACCATTAATCTCAGAAGCATATGCCATCACAGTAATCCCCAATGCGACCTCATTCGGCTCCATCTACCAAATGCAACAACAATCTAGGGTTTATGGGAGGGACAAAAAAGGAAACCCAAATCCAACATGAAATGCAACATATGGGGGAACAGATCGATGTACCTGGAGCCTTGACGAACTGGTGGCCAATGGATCGACGGAGCGAGGGCGCGCGGTGTGCGGCGGTGGCGGTGGCGGTGGCCGACGCGGCGCGCGCTATTTCTCCCCAAAACGAGGGAGAACGGCACTGGGAAGGGGGTGGACGGCCGCTGTAACGGGAGTGCTAAAAAGAGGTAACGGTTGCGGGTATGAGTGCTTCTTAAATAGCACAATCACGACAGAAGAGCTATTCCGATAAGAGGCGTAGGCCTCTCACATTCAAAGTTGGAGATCACAGTGTGTTATAATAAATGCTTAAAATTGTAAAACCCACTAGAAATTGTAGGAAAATGCGAATGGGGCAAACTCAGTTTTGTTAAATTCATAAAAA